>CM076573.1:322451080-322683354 GCA_034641835.2 Pinus albicaulis
TGTTGGATGCCACTATGCCACATTCCACAATAGATCGGGGCTACAAAACTAAAATTATCAATCCAAGACACATTTAACCTGAATCCTTGCTTTTCCTTCCAATGTCGAAGACCCAGGAAAGGAGGAGAAGAAGCTTGGCTTCCTTACATTGCAGATGGAATCCCATTCTTGGCAGATAAATATTGTGATTGTCAAATCTGATTCCCCCTCCATGAATGCTTGATGGGATCTGTTATTCCTCCACATGAACTCAATCTCATTCTCTGAATCAATTGTCGATACCAAGGCTCAGAGGGTATTCCACTCACACTTGGAAATTAAATTCCAACACCATTCGAGAGAATAGATCAACAAATGAGTACATGAGGGTGTGTGGTTGTCGTGATGGCTCAACACTCATTCCCATAATACTTCTTCTCAGTTTATGGGGCTCACATCAAGCAACATTTAATGCTCCCAAATTGTAACGATGCCTGTGGATTTGATATATAAAATATGTTTGCACCCATTGGGTTTGAAGAGTTTGAAACTAAAAGTCTTAGATATATATATGGTGGAAATTTTCCAATTAATGGGATTAATTCCAATTCATTTTCCTGTCGACTTTAATTTGGACTATTTCTAAACTGTACACTTGATTAGCTTGTTGGTCTGCCATTTTGTTGTGGCTTCTTGTGATGCGATAATTTTTTTATGATGAAAGTCTTCCAATATTCTCTTTATCCTTTGTAAAACTAGATTTAACTTATTGTATTTGGAGGGTGCATCGTTTTTTAAAATATAGAAAGATACGAGGGAATCTCCAATGATAGTGATCCTAGATATTCCGAGGTCCTTGGATAGGGACAAACTTAGGAAAAGACCATACGTTTTTGCCATGTTGTTGGTTTCTTTGCCCAATCGCTAAGAAAACTTAATTTCTTGATTCTCAATGACATCTCTTAGGACCCCTTCCCCACAAGCCACCCCTATGGTTAATTCAGTTTAATACTTCGCTACTATCATGTTTTGTCATGCCAAAGTCGTTACCAATTCAAAAACTATGCAATACACTAGGGATAACAACTAATAAATAATGAATTTCCCTATTGGACAATCACCATCTAATATTCTAAGCTCAAATTTTATATCCTCAAAAGTAAGAAGGCTTTGACCCTTATTGAATTCATCACGGAACTCCATTTTTGGACCCATCACTCATTGATGTTCTCCCTTACAAACAATTTTTTATTATATCATGCAATGATCCTTGGTATGATGATATATTAGTTTGTCTTTGTGACCCAATTTATATCATAAGGATCAATGATGCATTGATTAGCAAGGCCATCTCATCCTTCCCTTGCAACAATATATATCAATGAGGATGCAATACTATTATGAGTGATGTCTAACTCATGCTGTAGAACAAGTTCTTGATGACTACCATAGTACCACTTGTGTTGACCATTTATAAAGAAGTGCCACTGCTAAGAAGATCCTCCATGGTGACTATTTTTTTCGATCCTTTTTTTTTTCATGATTGCTTTCATGTTGTTAAGTGATGTGACAATTGCCAAGTTTTCTTCTCCAAAAGTTAAGTGCCTCCCTTGCCCCCCCATCATCACCCTTGATTGATTTTGCAAGTGGGTGATCAACTTTATGGAATGTTGCTCCATCTCCAATGGCAGTCACAGGTACACCATTATGGTTGTTTACTACTTTACCAAATGTGATGGAGCAATGTTGAATATGAAAACACTTCTCAAATGCCCACTCAAATTTTCTTCAACCATGCCATTACTTATATCAATGTCCCTAAAAAGTTTATCTTTGAGCATGACACACATTTCAAAAACAAATTCCTTTACAATTTAACTTTTGATTTTGGATTTATGCATGCCTTCTCCATCCACTTACCATCCTCAAGTTAATAGCTAAGTCAAAGTTGCCAATAAAATCCTCAAAACCATCCTTTAAAGTATAGTTAAAAAGCATAAGACCAATTGTCACTACATGTTCTTCTCAACATTATGGTTTCAAAGGCCGTTCATTAGAACTACCATGGGTTTCACATCCTTCCATCTCGTTTCTAGTGTAAATGTAATTTTACACATTGGATACGAAATCCCCCCTTGTTCGATTAGTGACAAAATTTGTTCTTAACACTACTACCTTGAAATAACAATTAATTTTCTTAGAATAACTAGACAAAGACCATCACATAAGCTTACAAACTAATGAAGAGGTGAAAATTTAATCTAAGGCCTATGATGACCATTGAGTTTTTCATTCTCATTTCATGAAGGCGGCCTCAACCTCACCTTTGACCCTACTAAAGAAAAGTAAATCCTCGAAAAGTTAAAGTCACTACGGAGAGGACCTTAAATTGTCAAAGTTTGCATGGAAAAAGAGAGCATGTGCACTTACACAACAACACGAAAATAAACCCTTAAAAGTCCTTAAAATGGATTTCTTGAAGCTTTACTGTTCTAATAAACATATATTTCTGCTATTCGAGGTCATTGAGCCGCAGGAAACAGTCTCGGTATAACTTGGGCGGCGGCTGGACAAGGTAAAGTGTGTTTATTTACTATGTACTTTTGTAACTTATAATCCGACGGTCACGATAGGTAGTGATCTGATGGTTCATTCTCCCCTCGGTATTACCGACACTTGATCCATGACTTAACACCTGGTTGGTCCATGATCTCTATTTAAAGATCATGGAGGGTCATTTGTCCAGTGACCATTTATGAGAGAAGGTTATGCAATTTTTTTTCTTTATATTAATAAATTTCCTAAAGTGACCAAGTTGGCTTAGGCCGCGGACTATTTAACCATGTCAAATACTAGTGTACTGATCTATGATCTGTTTGTGAGCGGTGACCTTTGGTGTTTGATATAAGGAAGTTACCCTGTAAATTCCTACATGGTATCAGAGTTGTTTTGAGGACCGCATCCGTTGTTGATCCAAATCCGAAGCCAGTTTGACTACATGCGTCTGCCATTTTCTAGATCTACTGTTTCTGACCACTTTCGAGCCAGAAGAAATATTCTGTTGTGTATGGAGCCTCTGTTCTAGTGAAGAACCCCTTTCGTTTCATGCGAGATGGTTTCTGGTTGCCCAAGTTATGTCATTTTAGATCTGGAGGTTTTTTTTTTTTGGATCTATAACCTCTTCTCTGCGTATACTCTTTGCTTCGCGCTGTGTGTGATCTAGCAAACTAGAAACAGGAAGACGAGATTTTTCTGCTATGTATGCTCTTTCCCCGCGACTTTGTGCAATCTCAAGAAATAAAAAATAACGAGAAAAATATATAGTTGTCAAACAGACTAACCGGAAATCTAACGTTCTACTGTAAGGCTTGTATTTTTTTGTTATTTGCACGGTTGTTTTTTTGTAGGAAAAAAAAAAGAAAAAAGAAAAAAACTCCTCGCACACTGAAGAGCAACAAAAAAAACAACCATTCCTCCTTTCCAACAATGAAAAGATCCTTTTACTAGCTCACTTGGTGTAAAGTTACTTTATGAGAATAGAGGTCTTGAGTTCAAGTCTCTTTGTCAAGCTTCTTTTGCTAAAAAGGTTTTTGTCAAGTTACTTTTTTCTTAAAAAGCTTTTTTGCAACTTACTTTTTTTTAAAAGAGTTTTATTTAAAAAACACATGTAACTTGTGTTTTAAAGTTAATTTATGTAATAGTGTTTCACCTATTATAAAAATTGAATCACTTAATCTTTAAAGTCACTTTATTTTTTATTTAAGTTGGGGTCTACTTGGTCATTAGTTTATAAAGTAACATTGTAAAAGTGACTCACTCAAAGTAGTGTTTTTTTAAGTGAACTTATTATATTAAGTTTCGAAAGGGGAGGGGGGGGGGGGTGTGCGATTTTTAAAGTACAACTTTATGATCAACTTTCAACCTATCATGTGACTACTCAGCATCTACTACAACTTTTCTTAAAAAATGCATAACTTATCCATCCAGAAGTCGTTCTCCGAGTCATTTTTTTTAATCGGCCTAATTTTTCGAGATATTTCTATTAGAGCAGTTATTTTCAACCTTTTCAGTTTCAGTTTTTAAAAATGGAAAGTTCGTGCCCGATTATTTTTAACAATAACAATTATTTCCAATGGCTATCCTACATGGTAGACTTACTTAGAAATAAATGGATTTATAGAATAGTCTCGAGACTAGACTCTAAACCTACTTATGAAGATAAATAGGCTAATTGGGAGAATAAACAAGATCACACATGAGGGTTGATAGGAATGTCCATTGCTAAAGATCTTAGATTTCATATCCAAGAAGTTGACTCCCATTATGAAGCTATGAAAAAACTAAATACTGTTTTTGGCATTAAAAATGAAATCAAAGCCCACTAGCTTGAAAATGAGTGACTTACCTTGGACCCCTTAGACTTCTCTTAGAAGGTTGTAAGGTAAAAAAGGAAGATGATAGTCTTATGTATTCCATTCTTGCTAAGTTAAGCCTTGCATACTCTATATTTGTTTCCACTTTGCATTCCACTAGAGGAGCCCTCATTTCTCAAGGAACAACCTACTAGTCCCCCTCTTTTGATGTCTTTTGCGATTTTTTGATAAGAGAACAAGAATAACTCTTTCACCTTGGTCTTGTTAATACTGAAAAAACTTCTAAGAAAGCCTTAGCAGCCCAGCAACAACCAAATCCAAAGAATCCTAAGAAGCAACATCCTAAAAAGAATGGTCCCAAACCAAACAAGGGTCTTAAGCAATCTCAGTCACAAACTGAAAAAGCAACTCAAAAATCTAGTAAGGAAAATAAAAACAAAGGGACGAAGACAAATAGACATTGCAACTTTTGTAATCGTGATGGCCAAAAATAGTCAAAATGTTTTAAGAAGATGGAAGCTTTGGAAGCAACAATGAAGAAGCACAACATCCATTTGGAGAACTCTTCAACTTCTTCTTTGGGAATGGCACTTTTTGCATGTGGTTGTCAAGCATCAAGATCTAGTTATGCATTGAATGTATCTTCTTCTTCTCGTTCCCATGAGTGGCTCATTGATTCTGGAGTCTCTTACTACATGGTAAAAAATAAAGCCATGTTTTCTTCTTTAAATGATTGTAACACCAAAAATATTTATGTTGGTGATGATAGATCTCATAGTGTTGTAGGATCTAGAACCATTCATCTAGATAATGGTCAGTTTAATGATGTATTATGTGTTCCTAGCTTGTCCTACAACCTTATATCTGTATATCAGATAACTCATTCAGGTGAAGTGAAAATCGTAGAATTATCACCTCATGATGTTGTAATTAAGGACCTAAGAGATCCTAGACATATTTTAGCTACTCGCATTGTTGATGATTCCACAGGGTTGTATAAGTTTGACAACTTTGACTCATCATGTCTTCCCTTCATTTTTGTTGTTCATAATGATGAAGTGAGCAAACTCTAGCATAAGCGATTTGGTCACTTAAACTGTCACTCTGTTTAAACTTTATGTAAAGAAAATATGATGACAGGTCTTTTTATGGTATCTTGCTGAGATGGTGTTTGTTCTAGTTGTGTACTTGGAAAACATCATTGGGACATTTTTGACAAACGTGCCTCTTGGCATGCTTCAGCCCCTTTGCAGCTTGTGCACAATTATTTATGTGGTCCACTTCTAGTTGTTTCTTTCTCTAGCTACAAGTAATTCGTAACTTTCATCGATGATTTTTCCAGACGCACTTGGGTATACTTCTTAAAACTCAAGAGTGAAGTTTTTAACATGTTCTTGGCCTTTAAGGCCTTTGTTGAGAAACAATCTAGACTTCACATTCTTAAGTTAAGATCTGATAATGGAGGAGAATATGTGAACAAAAAAATTATCAAATTTTGCACTGATCATGGCATTCAATTGCAACATATTGTTATGTATACTCCACAACAAAATGTTGTAATTGAAAGGAAGAATCACACTCTAAAATAAATGGCCAATTATATGCTTCAATCTAAAGGACTTAGTCTTAATTTTTGGGCACAAGAAATTAACTGTGCCAATTACATTGTAAATCGCACTCCTACTAAGGTTTTAAGGAATATTACTATAGAAGAAGCCTGGAGCTCAATCAAACCAGATGTAAGTCACTTTCGTGTTTTTGGAAGTGAAGCTTGGGCCCATATTCCCGATGAGAAACATAAAGCCTTAGAACGTAAGAGTGAAAAATGCATTTTTTTTGGATATTCTGAAGATGTCAAAGGATATAGACTTCTTAAACCCAAATCCAAAAATGTAATCATTAGAAGAGATGTAAAATTTGATGAAAATATATCGGCCTGCGAGCCTAGTTTGGCAGGTTTGCCACCTTTGGCTTGCGGGCCTGATTCAGCATATGAGCTACCTCTCTCTATCTCTTCTACTTCTAGCAGCATTCCTTCTGCTTCGGATGATGACAATGAGGATGAAAATCCTCCTCCACCTCCTTAGGATCTTCCTCCAGCTCCAAAACTTCCAAAATGGGTCCACTCTACGGATGCAACAAAAATTCTCTTCACGGTGACCCTGCAGATGAACGTCATAAATGTTCTCAGTTCAACATAGCCTCTTCCTTATTGGCTCAAGTTCCAGAAAATCATGATATAGATACCTTTGAAGAATTTTCAGGTCATCCAGATTGGGATGTAGCTATGAATTAAGAATATCGTTCCTTATTGGCAAACGATACTTGGGATCTTGTTCCTCTTCCAAAGGGAAGAAATCTTGTCATATGAAAATGGGTTTACAGAATAAAGTTTGGAACAAATGGAAAAGTGGATAAACATAAGTCTCATCTTGTTGCTAAAGGATTTTCACAAGTTGAAGGCATTGAATATACTGAAACCTTCTCCCTTGTTGCCAAAATGAATTCTATTCGCCTTGTTCTTTCCCTTGCTGCCTCCTTCAAATGGGAAGTCCATCAAATGGATGTTAAATACGCCTTCTTACATGGGGACTTGCATGAAGAAATCTACATGGAACAATCCCCTGGCGTTATCCAAAATGACTCTAGTCTTGTTACACTGTCTACACCAAGAAAGTGGATAAATCCTTAATCATCCTTGTTCTTTATGTTGATGATATTATCCTTACTGGTAATGATCCCAACCATATAAACCATGTGAAGTATAGCCTCAAAAAGTATTTTGAAATGACAGAATTAGGACACTTGCATTATTTCCTTGGTCTTCAAGTCTTGCAATCCAAAGAAGGTATTTCCCTTTCTCAGTCCAAGTATGCTTGTGATCCTCTACGCCACTTTCACATGGAGACTGTAAGCCAACCCATTCTCCCTTTCAGTTTGGAGTCAAGCTTTCAGTCACTTGTACTTGCCCTGAAGTTGATGCTACCTTATACCATCAACTTGTTGGTAAACTTCTCTATCTAACCCATACCCGTCCTGACCTTTCCTTTTCCATTGGTCTTGTTTCTTGGTTATGCACAAACCTCATGAATGTCATTGGAAAGTAGTGAAATGAATACTTCGATATATTCGAGGTATAGTTTAGTTTGGGATGCATTACTATGTAGGAGCATCTCCATTGTTGGTTGGTTTCATTGATTCTGATTGGGCTGTTGACCCTGAGGATCGAAAGTATACTTCAGGTTATATATTCATTCTTGGTTCAGGAGCTATTACATGGTCTTGTAGAAACAAAGTTCCATCTCTCTTTCTTATGTAGAAACAAAGTATCGTGGTGCTGTTGAAGCCAACAAGGAACCCCCGTGGCTTCGTCAGATCCTGTTTGAATTTGGTCTTCATCAGCAACATCCAACTACACTTTGGTGTGATAATCAGAGTGGCATTCAGCTATGCAAAGATCTAGCTCAACATCAGCGCATGAAACACGTTGAGCTACACATACACTTCATTAGAAATCTCATCCATGATCATGTTATTAAAGTGCACTATTGTTCAACCAATGATCAAATTGTTAATATCTTTACAAAGGCTCTCACAGAAGGGAAGTTTACCAAACTTTGATCTATGCTTGGAGTTCAGGAAAGTTATCATTAGGGGGGGGGATAGGCTCTAATGCCTCCTTCCTTATCCTATTCTGGCACCTATGTAAATCCTTCGATCCTATCCCAAGTTGTTCTTAAGGGGGGATGTTAGGATATTCCGAAACATAGGAAATGGTTAAGTATAACTTGGTCTAGCGTAGAGTGAGGTAAAGTGTGTTTCGTTACTATGTAATTTTGTAACTTATAATCTGAAGGTCACGATATGTAGTGATCCGAAAGTTCATTATCTCCTCGGTATTACCGACACTTGATCCGTGGCTTAACACCTGATTGGTCCATGATCTCTATTTAAAGAGCATGGAGGGTCATTTGTCCGGTGACCGTTTATGAGAGAAGCTTATGTAAATTTTCTTTATTATATTAATAATTTTCTGAGGTGGTCACGTTGGGTCAGGCCGTGCACTGTTTCCCTCTTTGAGGGTTTTAACCACATCAAATACTGGTGTACTGATCTGTGATCTGTTTGTGAGCAGTGACCTTTGGTGTTTGATCTAAGGAAATTACCTTGTAAATTCATACATCCACACACCCATGTTGTACATGGTCGATGTATAATTTCATTTCATATATATATATATATATATATATATATATATATATATATATATATATATATATATATATTAGTTTGTGCCTCATGCTTTTCTATCTCTACACTTGTTTATATGGTTCTCCATACACCCTATTACATTGCTTTTGTGAATGGTACAATTCAATGGAATTCGAATCTATCCTCAACTACATGGGACATTTACTCTTCAATGCAAATGGAACTTGATTCTAATGGTGTATGCCTTGGCCACATAAATAATAATGAAGTTGGGTATGATGTTATGATTGGCTTAATACTTATGCAATTACCATATTAGATTTTGGGTAGCTCAGAAGGTATTTAAAAGTGAGGAAAACCCACCAATAAGTTATTTGTTAGGTGTTTTACCCAAAAGTGGGGTTTTGGACCTAAGATATGGGTTTAGAACCAAAATAAAATAATTATTTATTCATGAGGATACAAAGGCTAAAACCCTAGATCTACAAGGTTTCCTAAGTGACCTAAGAAAAATGATAAATAGAGGAAAGCCAAGGAGAGGCTCATTGAATCTCATGTGAGATGGAATTTACTTGAGGATGTCATTTTACCTAGGAAGACCAAAAACCATAGAGAGAGATAGTCGATTAAGGAGCAAAAGTGTGTTTCAGCAAGGTCTATTTTTGGACAAGTCCTAGGAGGTTGAGATCTCTCTGGATAACTTACAAATGTTGTAGATTTTCTCTGTCCAAGAAGGCCGAGATTTGGAGCCAACAAGAGGATCTAGCCGTGACTTGGTTAGACGGTTGGAAGTAGCCTCAAGTGCACCAAGAAGCAAGCCAAGTATTCATGTAAATGTGATCTGCCAATATGTGGACAACTAAGGCCTAATCTAGACTAGTGGCGACAAGCAAGAAAGGGTTGGGTGCAGGTGCAAAAGTGAATACACAAGCCTAGATGTTGACCAAGGATGAAAGAGAAGTTTGTGTGGAAAATCCTTTTGAAAAGGAGGTTATAAAAGCCAATAGTTTATGGATGATGTGATACCTATGTGTGTGAAAATGGGCAAAAGACAAATTTGTCTAGCAAAGCAAGTTAGGGAATCCGTGAAGGGCTGAAGTAATTGTTTCTATGGGCTTATAACTATGGTGCAAAGGCAACTGAAAAGGTTGACCACCCATGCATGGCTAACAAAGATAGGGATCATGGATTAGAAAGGAGCTAAGTCTGGTCTAGACCTAAAATAAGTTGGATGAGGGTGCAAAAGTGGTTTGATAAGGTGGCCACATATTACTACAAGCTAAAGAAAGGGTTGATACAATACTGAGACTCATAACTTAGGGTTAAGATCAATAAAATTATGATCATGACTTGAGGAATGTTGCATAGAGGTGGAAAACAAGTGATTTGTGGGTTAAAGGGTTTTACTCTAGATCTAAGAAGTTGATATAAAAGTTTGTTATCAAAGATAATGCACAATGAGTTAAAAGGATAATTCATTGTGAGTGTTGAAGTGGATTTAAAGGATGATGTACAATACATTTGGTGGAGTGAAAACAAAATGTTAGTAGCTGATTAAGGATGCAAAGGACCTTCCAGGTGTCAAGGAAAACAAATATTGAAAGGGTCGATCTAGAAGGACAAAATCAACAACTAATTTAAGGGTTTTGTTCTTGTCTTATTTCGTGGATAGATTGTAGACCCGATGTTGCAGATTGTAAGCCCTAATTTGTATATTATGTATACTAGTTGTATTGGTGATTGAGGGCCATGATCCCTAGTATGGGAGCCCCATGATTCTTTTATTGATTGAAAAATAAAATAATCAATATTTGGACTCAAATATATGTGTAATAAATTGATTTCACTATTGAATATTTCCATTGTGCAAAGTGCTAGAACGTTGAGGGTTCCTAGTGTGTTTTTATGTGTGATTAGCCTTAGACCAGATTTAGGGCCAGAGGAAAATTCAACATGGTATCAAAGCTATTTTAAAGGTACATGGATTAGAGTGTGCACATGAATCAGAGTGAGCCAGTGGAGGTTGTGTAGACTCAGATGGAGTCTAACTTCAAAGGGAGACTACGAAGGATTTTCAGCTGCCTTATGAAAGTTTGAATATTCAGGTTCTAACAAGACAAAAGAAATATCAGCCCATGAAAGGAAAGTCAAAGACCACGAGATAACATTCATGGTGGTGTAATGAAAAATGTAGACCTTGCGAGGATATGCATGGATCATGCTGGAAAAGCTATGTTGCATGTTATAACATTCATGCACCATGCAAGAAAAATATTGGCCAAGTACAAAGAAGTCATGGCACCTACCAGGATGGATATGGCTACGTAAGTAAAGTCATTACTCATGCAAGGATGACCATGAGCATGCAAGGAAATTCATGGAGCTAGAAGTGTGAAGGAAATACATTCCTCACTAAGATGGAGTGTTAGATTTTGGGTAGCTCATAAAGAGTTTTACTAGAGAGGACAACCCACCAATAAGTTGTTTGTTGGGCGATTTACCCAAAAGTGGGGTTTTGTACCCAATTTGTGGGATTAGGACCAAAATGAAATCATTATCAATTCCAAAGTGTCAAGAGGCTAAAACCTTAGATCTAGAAGGTTTCCTAAGTGATCTAAGAAAAAGGATAAATAAAAGAGAGCCAAGGAGAGGCTCATCGAATCTTAAGTGAGATAGACTTCACTTGAGGAGGTCATCAGCCCTAGGAAGGATGCAGACCATAGAGAGAGACATTCGATTAATTAGAAAAAACATGGATCAACAAGGTCAAGTTATGGACAAGTCCTAGGTGGGTGATATCTCTATAGATAAGTTGCAAAGGTTTGAAGATTTTCTCTATCCAATCAGGTTGAGATATGGAGCCAACAAGAAGATCCAACCATTACTTGGTTAGAGGGTTGGAAGTAGCCTTGATTGAACCAAGAATCAAGCTACAAATGTGAGTCAAGGTGATCTTCCAAGATCTAGATAGTTGAGGCTTGATTTGGACAAAGACAGGGTGGTCGTAGGCAAGAAGGGGTTCGCCGTAGGTGCAAAAGTGAATCCATAAGCCTAGATGTTGACTAAGGATGCAAGAGAATCATGTGTGGATAAGACAAGGAAATAAGGAGGGAATACAAGCCAAGAATTTAGGACTAGTGTAAAATACAAAATTTTCTAGCAAAGCAAGTTAAGGAATCCATGAAGGTATAAAGTAATGGTATTGTAGCAACGCAAGCTTCAATCTATGGTGTGAAAGCTACTTAAAGGGATGAACACCATTGTATGACTAGAAGATATAGGTATCATGGATTAGAAAGGAGCTACATCTAGTTTAGACCTAAAAGAAGCTAGTTGAGGTTGCAAAAGAGGTCTGATAAGGTGGTCGTAGGCTACTACAAGCTAAAGAAGGGTTAAGACAACACCAAGACTCTTAACTTAGGGTTAAGATCAATCAAAATTTGATCATGACTTGAATAATGTTGGACAGATATTTGCAACAAGTGATTTGTGGGTTAAATGGTTTTACTCTAGATCTAAGAAGTTGACAGAGAGGTTTGTTATGAAGGCTAATGTATAATGAGTTAAAAGGTTGATTAATTGTGAGTGTTGAAGTGGATTTAAAGGTTGATGTACAATGCTTTTGATGGAGAAAAAACATTGTTAGTAACTAATCAAGAAGGTAAAGGACTTGTCTCGTTTCAAGGACAAGTGCTTAAAGGGCTAATCTATAAGTGCTACATCAACAAGTAAGTTAAGGGTTTTGTCCTCATCATATTTTGTGGGAAAAATGTGGGTTTGATGTTGCAAATTGCAAACCCTAGATTATATACTATGTATACTAGTTGTACTAGTGATCAAGGACCACGATCCCTAGTATAGGAGCTCTGTGTTTCTTTTATCGATTTACTAATAAAATAATTGAGCTTTGGGCTTAGATCTATGTGTATTGAATTAATTCCACCACTGGATATTTCTGTTGTACAAAGTGCTAGAAGGTGGAGCGTTCCTAGTGTGTTTGTGTGCGGATTAGACTCACACCAGATCTAGGGCCTAAGGAAAATTCAAAATACCTTCCACATTCCCTACCTTCAGGTTCATCATTATTCCCATATTTTTGTTACTAGTTCAATAACTTTTATAATGTTTGAGAATTGTAACTTTTCAAAAAATATATACAAATTAGAATTTTCTCATGCTAGTTTGATACCATTGTGTTCAATAATGTTTCTATAAATCACAATACTTACATAGGTATCCCAAAAAACCAAGTACTAGACGATCATGTATCTTATTCACATTTGGAAGATCAACATAAAATATGCATACACACGATGACACTTTCAATAGTCAACACATACCAAACATATCTCAATAACACATGATTGACTGCACAAAACTCTTAAAAACCTCATTCATGTATATCACTAAATGTAAATTTGAACATCATATAAATCCACCATTAAAAAAATGGGGGGCATATGGTGGACTATCACCATACTACCCCCAAGGTAGTTGTATCATATACATGGCCTTTAAGTCTACGGAGGGGGAGTCTCATTAGGTCCAACACGTGCCAAATATCTTGCAACTTAGCCATCTTGAGTTACTCAATGTAACACAAATATTCACTCATTTTTCTATAATGTAGGCAACCACAAATTTATCTTCCAATAAAATACAAACCTCCTCTAGGATTCTCTCCATCAAAACGTTTAATATTTGTTGATTGCTCTCTATATGGTTGTAGACTTAAAGGCCCTTTATGTGATACCACCACTGTAGGGATTGTATGGTAAGTGGTCCACATGCCCCCCATTCTTGTATATTGGTGTATATATGGGAGACATAAATATTGATAAGATGTACAACTCTGCCTTGAGTGATATATATGCATGATGCTTTTGTGAGTTTTGCACACTTGATTATGTGTTATTGATGTGTGTTTTGTATGCATTGATGATTGCCTACAAGATCATGTGTATGCATATTCTTATTTTTCTTTTCCAACCATGAATGTGATGCATGCTCATCCAATAGTTGGCTTGTCAGGAAACTGCTGTAAATATTGTGACTTATAAAAACATCATTGAACACAATAGTACCAAATTAGCATGATAAAAGTCTAACTTATATATTTCTTTTGAAAATGTACAACTCTCAACATTATATAATTTATTGAATTAGCAATGAAGAGATGGAAATCAACGTGAACCTAAAGGTGGTGAATGTAGAGTAATGACATAAGAAATAAACCAATCACAACATCGTACTCAACATGATTATTGGTTATGGGTCTAAGGCATACAGCATTAAAATGAAGTACCATTTGCTTCAAAGTGTAAATGGCCTATTGGGTTGAGTGTATATTTTAAATACATTGACTTGCACCATTGGAAAAAATATTTTAATAGGGTGTACGAAGAACCATATGAACAAGTATAAAGATAGTAAAGCATGAGGCACAAACTAAAACATGATAACTTTAAAATAAAAAATGAAAATGAAAATATACACGTGTGAAGGTGTGTTTGTTAGGCATAGTAACACTTCAAGAATAACCCATTTAAGGGGTCTTTGAAGGGTTTTTTGTCATGGTTAGAAAGTGCATATGCCCCCTTAGGTAAACAAAATTTGCGAACTTAACAACCTCGCTATAGTAACTTGATATTTTTTAGGCCTAACTTTTCTTTGGAAAGGTTAGAGATGAGGATGAGGACACCTTCACAAAGAGAGGAAGGGAAAACTCGATGATCATAATAGGCCTTAAATTACTTTTAAATAGTTTGTAAGGTTGAGAAATGGTCTTCATCTACCTGTTCCAATGTAAATAATTGATGTTCCAAGGAAATAGTGTTAGGAAGAAGATGCATTGCTGATTGGGGAGGAGGAATCTCATATCCAATGGACAACATGACATCTATACTATAAACTAGATGGAAAAATGTGAAACCCATGAAAATTATAACGAATGACTTATAAGGCCATAACATTGAGAAGAATATTTGATGCCAATTTGTCTTATGTTCTTTTTATTGTCCCTTGAAGCATGGTTTCAAGGATTTGATTGATTACTCAACAAAATGGGATGGTTTCACTCCATCCCATTTTGTAAAGTAATCAACAACCATAATGATGTGCTAGTGACTAACATTGGATATGGAGAACATTCCATAAAGTTGATCAACCACCTACAAAATCAATCGATAGTGTAGACGGGAGGAGTGTGTGGTCGGGTTTTGTAGGAAAAAAATTGACTACTGTCACATCATTTAACCACATGAACAAAATCATGAAAAAGGATGGTATGAATTAGCAGCACAACGGATCTTCCTAATAGTAGAATTTCTTGATAAATGGTCAACACAAGTGATACTATGGTAGTCATTGGGAACATGTTCTACCTCTACATGATTTAGACATCAACACATACTGGAATTTTATCCTCATTTATATAAAATGTCACAAGGGAGGTGATGAGATGGGTTTGGTGATGAACACATCAACAATCCTTGAAAGAAAGATGGGTGCTGAAATTCTATGTGTAAAGACAGATTAATAGAATTTACAAGGGACCATTGCATGATATAATAAAAAAGTGTGTGTAAGGGAGATAATCATTGAGGGATGGGTCCATAATACCAAAATAAACGTCCATGATGAAATCGATGAGGGATAAATCGTTATTACTTTTGAGGGTATGAAATTTGAGATTAGACTCTTGAAGGATGATTTTCCAATAGGCAATATTGTCATTTATAGGTCGCTCCCCCAAGGGAGGTATGGGGACTAACAAGTGAGTTTTCATGACATTTTAAATATGTATATATGTAGATATTTTGTCTGATAATGTTGATACTTGTGGTTTATTTGTGCTTTGCATATGTGGTGTTGTTGAGGTTGGTAGGAGCGGTTCCAAGGTTATGATAACCACACAAAACAACAAGGCCTATAAAAAAGAGACCTCCAATATGCTAGGCTGGGCCAAGGGTTGAGGCCCAATGAACAAGGTGGTAGGTATATCCAAGCCAAGGACCAAGGTAATGAAATTAACTAGATGGTTGGAGTAAGATCCATATGTCCATTTAATTCATATTTCGTGAATAAGTATAAATAACTTGAAAAAATTGCTCCAAAGCAAGTGTGACACAAACTAGTACCAAATTGATAAAGAGATGATGGAAAAAACTATTCGAAAAAATGGTGGCGAAAATTTAATTTGCTTCTCCCCATTTTGGAGTTGTTGATATTTTTTCAGATTTTTGTCTTTTATAAATAATAAAAGAATGGAAATGTTACAAAAAAAAATATGGGTGCCTAAATGCTACCAAGTGGTTCTAAATTGTGTATAGTGAATTGTTGACACGAGCGTTGTGCACCCTAGTCAACAAGGGAGGAATAGTTTAGACCAAGGCTCTTTAATATTCCAAGTTCTTTGGTATGGTTACCCTCATTTGTAGACTCCAGATTATCCACAATATCATAAAACATTGGTCGACGTTTCGAATCCCAATGGGGATCCATCATCAGGACAAGAATGAAGAATGAAAGAAGGTCATAGAAGGTCAAGGTATAAATAGTGGAGGGAAATGATGTTTGAGAGGAGCCGACAATAGATAACAATAAATTAATTTTAATTATAATAAATTATAATTAATTAGTTTATTGTTATCTATTTTCGGCTCCTCTCAAACATCATTGCCCTCCACTATTTATACCTTGACCTTCTACGACCTTCTTTCATTCTTCATTCTCGTCCTGATGATGGATCCCCGTTGGGATTCGAAACGTCGACCAATGTTTTATGATACTGTGGATAATCCGAATTCTGCAAATAACGATAACCATAGAAGTTTAAAAACCATGGATAGAAGTTTAAAAACCATGGTTACCCTCGACGGGTTTATATGCTCGACTGGCCTTGGATCCTTTCCTCTACGAATAAATGAATCTGAGAAAGACTAATCATAATCTAAACTATGACTTTTATACACTAATATAAAACAAATCTATACTATTCTATGGTTAAATTACAATTACAAGTTAATGATTAGGTTAAATATACAATTGAAATGATGAGGATCAAACAACCTAAATCTGATAGTGTTATTGAGAGCATAAAACTCTTTGTTTCACTGTTAATAAACTACGACATACTAAGTAATTCTAAATCATATGTTTTATTTATAATTTAAAAAATATAATAAAAATTCTACTACAAAATCAATTTACAAAATGAGTAAATGAATGTTATAATACAATAATCAAGATATAATACATTATGTACAAGATTTATATTACAAAAAGTGAAAGAGGCGAGAGCATAATGTAACTCGCTCAAAAGAAAGATGCACTATTGATAATCTTTGCAGAAGATATTTACGAAATAAAATTTAATTCTATTTTGCTACATGCAAGTACAAATTGAAACTAAACTAATTCTTAATGTAAATAATAAAAGAACAGGTAACTGTAAAATACATATTCCTTATTCTCGTAGAAAAAACACAGATCAACTATGTTTATCTAAATATTTTACATAAAGAATCATATGTAAAGGCTAGCTAAATATAAAATAATAACTTTTACGTGGCTAGGACAAATTGAAAGGGATAATTGTAAATGATCTCTTTAAAATCTATATACTATAATTATTGGCTTATGAAAACAATCAATAAACCATCAACTAAAGTAATGATATAAATGAGACAATAATTTAAAACTACAACATTAACTCAATTTGTAAACAAAAATTGACATTTTGTGTCAACTTGAACATCTAGAATACACTCGCAGAAATTCAAATCGAACAAATGTCTAGATCAATACCACTCCGAGGACACGAGTCGCTGGAGAAGGATATTGATCACATTAAAGAATTACAAATTAAGTAATGTTTTTTTTAACAATAAAGAGTAGGAGGATTATCGCCTGTACGCGGCCAAAAACTGGGAGAGTTACAAAATAAGTTCAGTGCCATCTATGGGCATCCTAATTTTCCTTCTATTCAGCCAAGACCATTTTTTTCTCCCCAAAATTACATACACCCACATAACAACTTGACTACTATTATACATCCTACAGTACTGGTTCAATAGTAAATTACATTTATATTTTGACATCTAAAAACCAAAAAACACAATGGACTGGCTACTCCTCCATTGTCGCTGGACAGTCGAGATCGATTCCTGTGTTCCCTTCATAAGACATTGGGCTCTTTTCTTCCAGTTTGAACTGGAGGTCCTCAATTTTCAGACACAAAGCATCAATTTCATCTTCAAGTTTGCGATTTTGTTTTGTTTTGTTTTGTTTTTTTTCATCTTCGGCTCCTGCATCTTGAAAGTCTCTTTCTGCTGAATGCACCTTTGCATAATCGCCAACCCTTACTTGAGTTTAACATGCTCTTTGACACAAAGACCACATCCTAAGGGGAACCTCCCCCTATCCTTCATAGTGTGCCTCGCCATTATGCCCAAACGAGGTTGGTGTTAGCCCCAGGAACCCGAAACCGATCTAGCCTCATTGGTATGACTCATTTCTTCCATGCAAACAATGAGAGGGTTACCAGAACTGAAGGGACTCCTAGAACAAAGTAGATTTCCCAAACCGGATGGAACAGAGCCCTATGCAGATTACACAGGATGAATACACACAAAGCCACTCAAAAGTGTCTCTCTTGTCTAATTCTCCGAAATTACCGCCCTCAGCAGCGACCAACTCACTCTCCCAACTTCCTTCTATTCCCACGACCATGAAAATGAACTGGAAACCTTAACTACCCATACTTCCCATACCCTGCCACTGGGTCCTTGAGTAAATTACCATGAGGACTATGGCAGATCCTCCCTTTTGGTAGAGGATCAAACCGTTATTACTCCTTATATATATTTTTTTGAGCTTGAACCAAATGCAAAATTGTGGGATTGTACTCTTACCTCTTGCATCTTGATGTTCTTCCATAGTGCTCCTAATCATTGAAACAACCTTTGGCTTGTCTAAAATCTTCCCCCACGTGAACTGACTGCACCAACTCTGATGGATTAAATACAAATCTCGTTCACAGTGAATTCACATGTTTTCAATTTGAATGTGCTTGCTACGAAGATTGATCTAAGGAGTGATTTCCTAAGCTCCCACACTTAAGCCTAATCTTAATCCAAGTGTTGCACCTGACTGTGACAGCAGGCACACGACATAATATTTTGGACGTCATGCTGAGGAGAGGCGCCATGAGGTAGGGATAGGGGGCATGGGATAAGAAGGAAAATGTGACAGGGGTAGGGGATGAAAGGAGTGAGGGTGAAGAGAGGAGATATGCCAAGGTGGTTGAAGTGACAAGAGTTGGATGGTGATGTGGCAGTGGAGGTGGAAGGGAGGGAGGCAGAGGGTGGGGGGGGGGGGAGGGAGAAGAGGCATAAGATAAGGAATAGGGGGATGCCATAAGGGAGCCGAGATGGAGCCATGCTTATGGGACTAATAATATCCTTACTTTGCATCTTATTGTATCTCTTTTTCATGTAAGAATCAACCAAAACTATCAAGTTTTTAGTTTCATATTCAATAATTAGGGGATAGCAACAACTCCCACAATACCATTCACCTTTCTTCTTTAGTATTTCATTTTACAGGCCAAGTTGGCTTGCATGTTAGCTTCCTTATTTTGACATCTTAGGATATGGAAAAAATTTAATTGTCCAAGGAGGTATCATTCCCTAGGCTTTCTTAAGGATCTGATTCAATTTATTGTTTTGAGCTGCAAAATTGTGGTTCATATGCTTTATAATCATAAGGGAGTCACCTAGGATAATAATATCCCTGATTCCTTTTTTCTAGACCAAAGTCAGCCTAAGGAACAATCCATAAGCCTCTTCTTGATTATTGGTCTTATTTCCCAATCCCCAGGCGAATCTGTCTTCTATGATTCCTTCGGGATTAATGATAATCCCTTCCCCTCCTGCCACCCCACGATTTCTTTTCGATGCTCCATCAAATTAGAGAATCAATTTTTTCGAAGTTCGCATCCAATCCACGAGTTCTTCAGAAGACATTCTAAGGATCTAGGAAGGGAAATAATGGGGATCTTTTGAAGAGGACGATGGAGCCGAGGGGAAAACCCAAGGAGAGATCCATGTTGTCTCTTCTTGATCCAAAGAGGGTTCCATAGTCGGTCTGTGAAATTCAATTCAAGACGAAAGGGATTTCAAAGTTGTGATTCTGGTTGTCGTATAGGTCATTCTAAAGATCGCTTTATTTCTTGACAGCCATATTTTCCAATAAACATACTTGGGAAGAGCGATCCATATTTCCTTGAAGATTATTTTGGGCTTAAGGGAGACAGAATAAAATCTGGGCTAGGAGCTAAAGAACTGAAGGAGATTGGGGGGAAATATTGTTTTGAGGAAAAGAGGACCCAGGGCCATCGACCAAAATTCTTTTGCAAACTGATAATGAAGGAAGAGATGGGGGATAGTCTCCTCAAATTTTCACATACCGGGTATTTGGATGGCCCAATGAAACCTATTTTCTGAAGGTTCTTTGTCGTGAGATTTTTTTTTATGAGCTAATAGCCAACAAAATAATTTTATTTTAGGGATAACATTTTCATTCCAAATTTTATTCCAAATAGAAGACTTTGTAGGGATTTGGGTATTGAAAAGTAGATGGGAGGGGGAGTATCCTTCTTTGACCATGAAAATTGATTTTTTTTCCATCCCAACCTATCCACCATTGTATGAACAATGGGGGCACATCCTCTTAATTTTTTTATCAGATGTTCCCTTGATGGTAACAATTTTTTCAGGATGTTATCCAATTTCCACCCCTTCCATAGTTCCTGATTATCCCAATGAGAAATTTGATCTAAATGTTCCACCCATTTTGTACCATATGGATCCTAATAGGATTGATAGGGATCCAAACAAAGAGGTTGTAGCCCTAGTATCGAGTCCAAACAAATATTAATAATGTCTCCTTTGCCTAGAATTCTATATAAAATGTTCCATATGATGTCTGAAGATGTTCTCATCAGTTTCCAAATTAGAGAGCCATGAGTTGCCTCCATTCTCACCTCTATGTGGTTATGCTAGTTTATATACTTTTCTCTCATTACTTGCACCCACCATTGATCCAACTTCATGGTCATGATCCAATAGAGCTTGGCCCCCATTTCCATGTTCACCAACACTGGTCCTCTTATTCCTAGCCCTCCATGTTGTTTTTGCGCTCTTATAATTTTCCTGTTTACTAAATGGCATTTTTTTTTTTGTCTTTCCTCCCTCCTAGAGAAATTTTCTAATATAAGTTCCCGTTTGATGCAGAGCATACTTGGGAGCTTGAAGGGCAATGAATTGATACAACGGGATAGCTGAAAGCACTGATTTCACCAGAATTTCCCTCCCCGCATTTTTAAGCCATAATCCTCCCCAATTCACTGTTTTGGATTTGATTTTATCAAGGAATTTTTTCTAGGCATAGGGAGCATCTCTTCTTAGGAAGATAAGGACCCATAGGTAGTTAAAGTCTTTCCAGTCCCTAATTTTTCAGAAACCTATGATTTCTTCTATTTTTTTTTTTTGCTCTATAAGGGGACATATTTTAGCTGTATATATGACTTTTGCTGTCATTTATGGCTCCTCCCAAGGCACTGAGGAACTGATCAATATTCCCTTTGAATCGCCTGGTTATCACAATAGAGGCCCTTCCAAGAATTTTTTTTTCATACACAAACTGTCCATGAATAATACTTCTGATTCCTTCTTTATACCCGATCCCAACTAGGAGGTGAGAATCCCAATATTTCTTCAATATTTTACTCAGCGTGTCTACCATCATTATATAGAAAAAATTGGAGAGAGGGAAACCTTGGAGCAAACCCCTGGAGGCTTCAAATAAACCAACCACTCTACCATTAACGAATAGAGCAATCCAAGGTGAAGAAATACAAAGCGAAATCTACCTTATAAATGTTTCAATGAACCCCATTTTTTTAGAACTTTCAACAATAAACTATGCCTGAATTTGTCAAAATAATTTTCCATATCTAATTTTATTATCATTCCTTGATCACCTCTTCTTGAGATCGAGTTAATGGCCTCCTGGACCAGAAAAATACTATAAAAAATTTTCCTCCCAAGAACAAAGCCCCCCTGGTTGGTGAAGATCAAAAGGGGTAGGATAGGCTTGAGCCTCAAGGCAAGTAACTTCGAGAAGATTTTATAAGAGACATTACAAAGAGAGATAGGATGAAATCTAGAAAAGGAGGAGGGATTCAACTCCTTAGGGATTAATGCTAAGAAGGAGGTGTTAATTCCTCTACTCATAATAAAACTCTAAAAGGAGTATCTATCCATTCTACACAGGTCTTTCCTAATCACATAGAAACTAGCAAAGAACCCATTCGATCTAGGGGCCTTGTTTGGGGAGAAGGAGAAAACAATTGTCTTGACCTCATATGTCGATGGAGAAATGATTAAATCTTTGTTCATTTCCATTGAAACCATAGCTAGGATACCCTCTAGTAAAAATTCCACACTCTCAAAATCTTTCAGAGGGTGCTCATGATAGAGGCTTTTGAAGTGATATCCTCAAAATTATTTATAGTCTCCCCCCCATAATTGATCTGAGATATGTTATTTTTTATTTCCTTGAACTTAGCTTGCTTATGGAGGAAATTTTTGTTTCTATGCCTGACCAAAAGCCAATTGTTTCTCGATTTTAGTCTCGAATACTCTTCTTCTCTTCTGAGGTTAGCGTGGAGGGCCTTGAAGGTTTCAACTTATTTTTGGAAGTCTGATAGTTTTACATGAGTAGTCTCCATTTGTCCTTGTAATGAGGCTAAGTTTTCTTCCATTTCCTTTATGTCATATTGTCTTTCAGGTTTATTTTCTTTTAGCCATTTTTAATGTATCCTTTTAACCTTTTGATTTTAGATTCCTAGATTGTAATTGGGTTGCCCTCGACCCACTTTGACCAAGTGAGGGAGACCACGCTAGGGAATCCTGGAGATTCCAACCAGAAAGGGGAGAAATGGAAGGGGATAGGGCCCAGGTTGTGGGACGGGGAGATAAGAAGGTTGATCGGGCGATGGTCCAAGCTACACCATGATATAATAAAGGATTTTAGGCAAAGGTTAAAGATAAGGTGGCTATCAGATTCTAGAAAATGGTCGAGCCTAGGAGCAATGTGTCCTAGGCTTGTGCATTTATTATTCCAAGTATAGAGGAATTTCAGAGGCTTGACATAAAAAAGGTTTAGGTTAAGAACGAAATCCTCCATATTCTCTTGGAAGGCATCCCTCACTATTAAGCCTCCCCTTTTCTCATTTCTGCCCATTGTGGAGTTAAAATCTCCACCCAAAATGCAATTTCAACCATACTCAATACTTTTGAACTCCATCAATGATTGCCAACATTCTTGTTTCTCTAAAAAATGAACGGGAATATATAAATTGATCAAATTGAAGTTCTGATGAATCTCTAAAATATTAAAAGTAGTCGTTATCCAATGGGTGGTTTTTAATGAGCTTACCATTTGTAGTTTTGCTAGATTCCACAATGCACATAGGCCTCCTTAAGAGCCTCTCAATATTTTTGCTACCCGATTGCTGCGACCCCAGATTTTATTGTGGAGTGAGTGAATATACGAATCACCCAAATTTGTCTCCTGAAGGAAAGTGATTACTGGTCTTTCCTTTTGTATTAGAGATTTCAATTCCGATATTCTTTTCCGAGATCCTAGTCCCCTACAATTCCAGGAGATTATATTCCTATTTTACTTCTTTGTGGATACTGCCCCCTTCCCAATTCCTACTATACTTCCTTTTTTTCCTCGTTTGTAACCCATGCCAACTAGATGGCGAGGTATTGTGTGTTGGAGTCCCAAATCTTTTTCTTTTTCTCCCTTTTCCCACCTTATTTCTTTGTTTGATTTCCTTCCCGATCTTTTGACCTTTATATTTATTTCCTTGGCCCTTGTGCTTTCTGATTTCTCGTCTGCTAATATCGGTGGTATTGTCGTTCCCAATACTTCCTTAGAGGATACGAATCAATTTTCTTCCTCCTCTTCATCTGAAGTGTCTTTTGTACTGCTAGATGTTTTTTGATTAGAGATTATTTACAAGATGAATGAAACTCTAGCTATCACTGTATAACCTGTCCATCTCCCGCTTCTCGCTCAATTCATCAATAAACCTTTGTAACCAAATAATTTCTTTACTAGCCTCTGTAGCAACAACATACTCTGCTTTCGTTGTTGAAAGGGAAATGATGTTTTGAAATTTTGAAACCCAATTGACAGTTGCTCCACCTATGGTTTACACATACCCTGTGGTGATCCTCCTGTTACCTCTATCACCTACCATATTTGCATCAACATATCCCTATAGAGAAATGTTTGAACCACCAAAGCATAATGCTTGATTTGTGGTACCTCTCAAATACCCAAGAATCTACTTCATTTCCATCCAATGCTCTTTTCCCGAATTGTTCATATACCTGCTTACAACTCCCACTGCATGTGCAATATTAGGCCTTGTGCAAACGATTGCAACATTAAGCTTCCAACCACTGATGCATAGGGAAATTTACACATATAATCCATCTCTTCCTGAGACATGGGACAAATACTCTTACTTAGTTTGAAATGGCTAGCCAAAGGTGTACTAATTGGTTTTGCATTTTGCATATTAAATATTTCCAACACCTTTTCTATGTACTCACTCAGAGACAATGTTAATTTGCGATTTTTCCTTTCTCTAGTTATTGTCATACCGAGGATTTGTTTTGCAGCAGCCAAATCCTCCATTTCAAATGAATTTTCTAATTTTCCTTTGAGCACATTTATTTCTCACATGTTAGACCCTATAGCAAGCATGTCATCTACATACAAGAACAATATAATATAACTACCATCATTTTGATTTTTAAGATAAGAAAAATGGTCAAAGTGACATCTGGTATACATAAACCTGTCGAAATTTAGATACCACTACCTTGGAGCTTGTTTTAAGCCATACAAGCTCTTCTTCAATTTGCACACTAATTTATCCTTCCCTTTGACCTCACACCCTTGTGGCTGTGTTGTACTATACAACAACCTCCCATTTATTTTAATAATAAATAGGGACCCTTTAAAAAATAAATAGAAATTTATGAGCATGATTTCATTTTAGTATAAGTCTTAAAACTTTAGGAATAAAGGTTTTTCCATTTTCGATTTAATTTCAAAAGCACTCACCGCAAATCGCATAACTTACAAACCAATTAAGTTAAAACATATATAAGAATTGAAAATTGCGATATGCGCTTCAACCTTTTCGAAATTATATAAAATCCCCGTTGAAAATCCTTTAAAAAGGCCTTTAAAGAGAAATTGCATCGTGCCTTTTGAAAAGAACAAACTTATAAAAATTCAGGTAAGTTGCGATAAGTCAGACCCAAAGAAATAATAAGATAATAATTATAAATATCAAAATGTCCGATAAAGCGCAATAGCGTGAGTCTGAATTTCGCGTTTTGCGATGAGAAACCAAATGAAAAGTTTTATTACCGCAATAAGTTGCAATGTGCGATTTGCGCAGATCACGTTTGGAAAGATTCATCGGCGGCAAAAACATAACTATTGGTAACTGTTAAAAGTTGCAATGTGCGATATAAACACTTATAATTCAAGTGCGTGAAATGATTCTTATATAATCAATCTGTTATAAGATCTAACGTCTTATATCGTTATATTAGACATATTACATGAGGTTTGTAAGAGATTTGATAGAAAGAGTTATGGGTTATTAACGACATTTAATGGGTGCAAGGTTCAAAAAGATTGATATCTACTTGAAGCATGTTTTGAATATGTTGAAGGGAAAATATGTCCGTCCAACAGCAGGGGATCTCCCCAGTAAAAAGTCCCAATTAGACCTTGAACCGTTTGGAATAGGGATCCCGTCCGGGGTGTGGGTCCGGCCGCCGCTGATTTCCCCTTTCTTTGGGTCTCGCTTAAACTCTATAAAATAGTGGATACACACCTAATCAAATGATACAAGACATATGATTGATGCATTAAATGTACACACAACACTATGAGTAGCAAGAGGAAATAATAAAGCATGAAGACCGAAGGAAATGTTGTTAACAACACTTCATTAGGGTCATGCTTGTAAACTGTTCTGGCCACAAAGGAAACAGTTCCTCATGGCAAGAACACCCTTCACTTCCTAAAAGTTTTAAATGGTAACACAAATGCTAATAAACAAAGTCATCAACGTTCATTAAGAAAGTGAAATGAACTCAACCACCATTAACATACTTAGAAAACTGTTATGCAATTGTGATATGAATTAAAGATACAGTTCCCTTAATCTAAAGATGTTCAGAAACTAAAAATATAATACTCAATAGCGCTCATACATATGAAAACACCAAATCCACAAAGGGATTTTTCAAAATGCTTGTAGTCATGCTCAAATGTATAATCCTTTGGTAATACAATGCACTCAGCTCGAGTCCCAAACAAAAGGTCCTTTACAAGTTCCCGAAGGCAGTATTTATAGAGCAAAGCTTGCCCTTTGGGCTCCCTGACTTTTCACCTTCCCGACCGTTGGGTTTCCTTGCGACCTGCGACCTCAGACCATCCGTGACCTGCGACCTCGGCAGATATGCGACCTGCGACCTTGGACAGATCAGCGACTTGCGACCTCGGGAAATTCGTGACCTCCGACCTTCTTGGATTTGTGACCTCGCGACCTTCTTGGATTGCGACCTCGCGACCCAGTCGCTGGGTCGCTAGGTCGTGTCATTGAGCTTTTAATAGGGAGGGCGACTATGCGACCTGGAAACCTAAGGAAATCTACGACCTCGAGAAGATTTGCGACCTGCAGTGCTTCTTTTGGTGATCTTTGGATTTCATAGCAATATTCCTTATCCCGCCTTCGTTGCTTGCTGGAAAAAATTTGGCTCACTGTGCAGATCGACAGCTTCCACCTGCAGTCACATAGCTTAGGTTACATGTCTTCATTGCTTGAATAACAATGTTAAGAGGCGCATTTAATTAATTACACAAGTAAAAATGAAAACTTTGGACCCTTGTGTGGTCAAATGTTATGTCGCAGCGTGGTCCTTATCAAGTTCTCCTGGGATCCGAATGTTTGTAGTGAAAACCCACTAATGAGGTAAAGGACTTTTTCTCGTGCCATCTCTCACTAAAAATGATGGGTTTCTAGCTTCCATTTATGTTTTGGTAGAATGCTAGAACTATGTTTTCTTGGGCATAACTCTCTGCGACCTTGCGACCTAAGCAAACATGCAACTCTGCGACCTGGGTTGATGGGGTAGCTGAGTTGCAGCCCTGGGCAATGTTTTAGATCTGCGACCTGGCGACTTAAGTCAGCACTGTCGTCTCTGCTTCTATTGAGGCGTTATATTCTCTATAATTTTGTGCTGTTCCATCCTCCCCAACATATCCAATTTGAAACCTTTGTTTGAAACGATCATAATTAGTTGGCTCTTTCGACTTGTATGGAAGCTCACCAAGCACTCGCACTAAATCATCCTGATGCAAAACCTCTCTTTCAAGCATCAATTTCGCCGTCTTTTCACCCCTTCCTTGTGCTGTTCAATTAACTCTAAGGTCCTTGCGTAAGCTTTATTCACCCACTCACGTATTTCCTTATCAATAATTTCTGCCGTTTCATTATTGTAAGGCTTGGTCATTTCGTAAGAATCTTCCCTTTGAGGAAAAGATAGAAGACCAATTTTTTTTTCACTAAAACCATATAATTAGACTTGTACATATGTCATCTTTGTCACTTTCTCCAAGTCATTTTGAGATCCAGTTGAAAATTTTTTCCAATAAAACCTGTTCAGCGGGCCGACCTCCAAGTGTCATGCATGTGATGTCAAATAGCTGCTCCCTTGTCATCAAAAAATTCTCATTTGGTAAATATTGAGCAAAGACCGATGCTGCAGTGCCCTGAGGAACAATGGTTACTTTCAAAAGTGGCTCCGCATGCTCCAAAAACCATTCAACTACAATATGACCTAATCCATGATATGCTACAGTCCTCCTTTGCTCTTTACTAATTACCTTATTTTTCTTCACCAATAACTCTATCAATAGCTGCCTCGGAGTGTGACATATTGATCTCGGTCTTCTCATTCCTCACAACAATAAGAGCACCCTCGTTGTACATATTTTCAATATCTTCTCCTGCAAATCCTGGAGTCAATGCAACAAGGCATTGAGAGTAGTAATTTTAAGAAGATCCAAAATATCTGCGCCAGTAGCTTATCATTTGTTTTTCCTCAGATATCCCAAAGATATGCTGCTTTTTCCATAATACCGAGGTGCGCTATGGCCAACTCTTTACTTAAGAGTCGTGTTTATCCATCGCACTTCTTCGGAAACATCATCGTTCATTGTTAATTCTGCTGACAGTTGGAATTGTTGACCAGCCACCGTGAACAAATTTCCAGAGTTTTTGATGGGGAATGAGACATGTGGGAGATCGTTATGGCTGGAAGATGGCGTTGATTAAATGGCGCTGATTATGGCATATGGCTACGTTATTTACGCTGCCCATGCCACAAAAATCACCGTAAAATCTGCGTTTTCTGATTAGGAAATGATTTTACAACCATGGGGTCGCGTGGTCGGAGAATTTCCTTAGGTCGCAGCTTTCCATGGGCATATCATTCTGCGACCTTGCGACCTCAGAGGGGTCGTACAGTCGCGTGGTCGCGTTTCTTTCCCAGTAGCATGCATCGCGACTTAGCGACCTGGAGGGGTCGCGCGACTGCTCTTACAGAGGTCGCAGGGTCGCAAGTCGCATTTTCATTCGCTCTATCAGCCATGCTACTCAGCGACCGTTTCTTCCACGTTTAGTTATAATGCGTGTGAAACACTTTACTCTCTCCATCCATAAATCACACAGAATGGTGCCCGGTCCTGAAAATAGACTTTTAAAACTATAATTATGCAGAACTGCATCCGTAAATAAGTTAAGTTTTATTGCTATTATCTCTGCCAAGTTCCAGTGGATTCGTGGGCATTGTAAGACTTCTTCAACAGGCTTGCATGCGTTGTAAACCAGTGCGGCAAGTATTTCACGCATAACGCGGCTGACACTTTTCTTCTGCAAAATCAGAGAAAAACAAATGGTTGTTTCCCACGACAATAACGTTCCACATCCATTGTTGTGCTGGTTCAACGGAGCGTTTTGCTTTTCCTCAGATTTGATAGCGGTGGTAGATTTCAACGACGTAGATTGAATAAAATTTTTTCATGCCAAGGCCGTTTATATTTATAATGGTAGTGCATCTTCCGATCAGGGTTGACAAGGTTGAAGAAGGGTGATACGATTTTTGGCATGCTGACTCACCTTCTCCAGCGGTCAATGACACTTGACTTGGCGTGAGAGGTGAGTTGGACCTGTGCTATCACCCGTTGTGCATTTAACAGCCTGCTCATAACTAACATCTGGCGGTTAACAAACCTATATCAATAATCTCCATCCGACATAGCTTAGAACCATAACTCGGCATCGTTTAATGCATAGTTTGTTTAACGCATCGTTTTACGATCCTGCTCTTGGTTTAACTGTTATTGCGCTACAGTCATTATACATGCCATCGTGGCTTTATTATAACGCTCTGCCCGTATTTCAAACATACCTTTTGACCACTAAACATATGCTCCAAACGCTTTACTATAAAATGCAATCATCATATATGTCTGCTCGGCGCCCATTTGTAACGTTTTTTGTTTTTGTTTTGTTTATATGATCTCGCTCCTCCAATCTTATATGGTTTGAAAACCATATTATTCTTGCACCGCTCGAAACATGGTTGTAGATTATCATATATCGCACCATAGTTGTTATAACATGCCACCATAGGTTTATCATAACACTCCGCTCCCTGTTTTAAACATAAATTTTGATCACTATATTTGCCATAGAACTATGTAAGCCCATTTGTAATGTTTCTTCATATGGTTCTGATCCAACATCTCATATGGTGTTAAAACCATATTGTTTTTATCTTTTCGCGCCTTGGTTTAATTATATAATGCTTAAAAACACAACCTTGGTCCTCATATTTGCGCCCACCATGTAGCTCGAGGTTAATAGCTATTGTTTCCTAAGGGCGTGGTTGACATTTGAAATTCTGCCGTTGGCTTGCCAACACCAACATGTGTGTTTTCGCACCGCTGCTCGGCACAAAAACGCCTTGAATGAGATTGTTATTCTCTAGGGAAATCTTTTGAGTCCACTTTTTTCACCGGGCTATACTTCAGGCTAGACTTGTCGAAGTGGTGAAATATGTTCCTTTGTGTGCACACATCAACATCGAGCTGTTATTGTGCAGGATATTCAAAACTTCTTTTAGGGTGAGACACCTGCCATCTCGGAATATAAATGCTTCAGTCGGCTCATACGTAGGCCTAGATCATAGTAAAATCTTCTGGTTTATGTGAGATGGCATCTGGTACAGACATTTCCAAATGGAGCGTTTTAAGTGTCTGGTGTGCACTAGTGAAGAAAGCCTTTTGCATCAGTGACATAAAAGGTTCTTTCTCTGATCAACATGTATCACACCATCCTCCTTTTAACAGTACTAGTCACTTGCTCCTCCTCCTCCCCTGTTTCGCAGCTTTGGCCTCGTTGTTGAGCTCAATTTTATTTCCCTCGATGTCGTGACAAGATTGAGGAGTTTGTCACCCGTGGGGTCGACCTGTGTGGAACATCACAACATCATAATTACTCTTCGATAATGGTGGCCCTAGATAAAACATATGAGACTAACGAGCTTAAGAGAAGTATTCAAACAACATGCTTAATGACCCATGGCGAGAGGGCTGCTAATGTACATCCTTAATGCATAGGAAATTTCTTATTCGAGCGTATGCTGGATGATCCTTCCCACACATGGCGTGATTGCAGCAACAAAATCTGATCATGATGGTGAGAAAGCTCATGAGTGGTTTGGGATAGGTCGCTAGGACGTCACTGACTGCAGGTCGGGTGAAAGACTTTAATGACTAAGCGAGCAGAGGGGGACCCGAAATTTCGAATATACCCAAAATTTTGGGTGGTGTTGTAGAGGCTACAACAGAATAATAGAGCGCTAGATTTTGATTATGATGTTTTAACTCTATCCTTCTCTCTATTCATCTCAGATATGAGTTTAGTCTTTTCACTTGGATTCAGGAAATTGCCTAACAAAGTGAAAATAACTAGAATGACAAAGAAAGGCAAGGCAATTGCCCATACGTCCACCACAAAAGACATAGACATGCCTCCATTGTTCTCAGACACAACCTGCAACAAGTATTGCGACAGTTCTTCATGGGAAGCAATGTACCACCTTTTTGAGGAAGAACAACCAAGAGAAATAGTAAAAATAGTAACAACAGATGCGACAGTTTCCTCAGAACCATCCTACTTTGACGTTGCATGTTAATTTCTTCATAGAATAGCGACGAGGCCAAATATTTTACCCTACACAGATATGGTAAAGTGGGTCATTGACCACCTAACATAGCAGACATATCATTCAAGAATTATAAGTTGGAGAATATTGGTTCGTTCACTGCAGAGGATTTACGGATAATGTATCACTTGCCCATGCCACAAAAGAATTATGATAAAGCTTTTGTCCAAGGATTTACGAAGAAGAATACGAACCTCATGAAAGTGATAAAGGGATGGAAAGAAGATCAAGGCAAGATAAAGCGGGATAAACTTGGTATGTACCCGATAGCACAGTTACCCTCCCCTTATTGCTATGCAACTGGAATGCTATGTAGGTTATTTGCTAAACAAGATACCACTAGGTTTTCCATAGACTGGGTTCCTTTAATTGACGCAATCGTCAATTCCTCTATTATGAATTGGGCGAGCATTCCGTCTGATAATTTGGCTAGAAGTATCATGGATTACATAAGCAAAAGAAGTGTTTTTGCTAGAACAATACCTCCCTTCTACATGAGTGCTTATATTATGGATGCAATTTTATTTTGTTCAAGCTTTCCTATCATGGGATGGAAATGGAAAAGCCAAGATCCCACTCTAATTAATATTTACCATAGAGCCCTTTGGGAATCTGATTTTCATTTAAATTTCTATAAAATTTGCAATGGAGTTATGTTACCCATCCATTAGATTATTTTTAATGAAAAATCCCCTAGGATTTCTAAGGAAGCTAGCATAGACATTTTACCAATTGCTAGATGGTTTGTTGAAGAAAATTTCACTTATATCAGTGTTTTTGGGAGTTATTCTTCCCCCCATATTTTTCCTTATTATGTTCGTGATAAGCTCCTAGCCAGGGAAATTGCCTACCAACTTCTAGTAAGCAGCGTATCAAAACAACTCAAAGATGCCAAGAAGGTCATTTGGCCTACTTTCCCTTTACAGTGTGGCACTTTTTCCCTTTTCAACATTGGTCGTGCATTCAAAGAGATTTCAAATGTCACTTCATTAAATTTGGCTCTAATGTCAAAGAGGCCATATAATCCTAATGGTGTGGTTAAGAATTTTACCGCTGATCTTAAACTTAAATCTTTCTTGAATGAGAAAGATATTTTTGATGATTTCTTTGAAGGTGTGAAGTTCATAGATGTATTGAAAGTCGCATCTAGTCAGCTTAGTAAAACAGACTTTGAGGCTTTTCAAGCATATAGAAGCAAGAAGCTAGAAACAATCCCTTTGGGCTTGTTATTTATTGAATATGTCAACATGCCAACTCCCAATATTAGTCTGGATAATGAGGCTAAGGATATGTCAGAAGACGAATCTCAAGAGAAATCAAATTATGATTCAGAAAAATCACCACATTAATCTCAGAATTCAGATCACTCTGACAATGAATCTGAGAGAAGGAATGAGAGTCCTGAGAAAATAATTGAGAAAGTGATTAAATGGATTAAGATGCAAACTGAAGGAGAAATTAATGGATCTGAGTCATCTTCTCAAGAAGTTCAACATATCCAGAATACACCCGAGTAGACAGAGAAGCCTCAATCAAAAAAAATGAGGAAATAATGGGAGAAGTTTTCTAAGGCACTAGAAACACCACCACCACCAAAGCCTAATGCTGATGAATCAAAAATTTTCCAAACTCCAGAGCAGTCCTAGAATTTAGTGGAAGCTATAATGCCACTACAATAGGTACCAAAAGTTCATGATCAAGAGATCATCCCGGCATACCTTACAGAATAGATTGTTTTAAATATTGAAGAGATACCCTCACTTGATGTCTTCTACAACCCAAGTCATAAGGCTGTAGTTAAAAGAAGAAAGAGAAGAAGAATCAATGAATCGGTTTCAAATCTTAAGGATGAATCTGTAGACGTTCTATGGAAAGATCTTTTAGCTGATCTTATAGAAACTTTGACTAAGTTATCACAGTTTGCAGGAGCATATGCTACTGCTACCATTGAAAAAGCTACAAAGGTACAAATTCTACTTAAGTAAAAAGAAGACAATCTTCAAGAGTTGGAGAAACTTCTAGAACATGAAAAGTTTAATTCCAGTAAGCAGATTGAAACGAAGATGTCACAACTTCAAAAATACTTTAACAGATTAAAGTTGCAGCACCAGGTACAAATTACAGAGAAAGAAACAGAACTTGAAGTAGAAATGGACAAATTGAAAAGTCAGCCTCAAGTAGAGAAATTCATAAAAGAAGCACTAGAAATGAATGCAAAGCTAAAGCAACAACAAGAAACCTTTTGTCAACAAATTTCAATCAACAGTTCTTACTGTGCTACAAGCAAGATTCTGATCCAACAAGTGGCTAACAGAAGGCTTGAATGCGAAAAGGTTGAAAAGAAGATTACAGAGTTCATTTAGTGGCAAGGGTCTGATGCAGGAAAGAGAGCTGGCCTCCCTAAGATAGATAAGTTTCACAAAGAGATTTTATTTAAAGATTGGGAAATGCAGTTGAGACAAGTAGAGAAGGCAACGAAAAAGGCATCAAATCCGACAAATGAAATTATTGAATCTGTTAATGAACAACTTTTAAAAGATGAACTTATTAAAGAATCCAAGCCGAAGTAGTCCCAGAGCTCAAACCATTAGAAGCAGTGGAAGGAAAGTACAAATACACAGGTGGAAACTATTAAAAATATAAATAAGTTTGATCAGGAAAATTACTGGAATTGTTTGATCAAACCTTATCATGAGTGCCTAACTCTACAGTCATTAACTGATTCTACAAAGAAGTCGTTGCTAGCACTTTAGAATTTAGTGTTTAAAGGCCAAGTCAAATCTAGGATTACACAACCATCTCAGCTAAAGCCAATGGTATATATTTGTCACCTCCAAGATAAAATGAGAAAAGAGGATCAACCCATATAAGCATGTTGCTATTTTTATTTCATAGATTTAGTTTAAGTTTACTTATTATGAGGATGGTTGTTTGAAACCTACTCCATTTTTTTATGTAATAATCTATTTTAAACATATTTTAGTTTAGTATTTAAACCCTTCTCATGCATTTAGAGAAGGGTCCATAAATTTGTCAAAAATATTTGCAAAGAATGCACTTCTGTAAGTTTGTGAATGGCTTGAGGAATTAATGGAACTAAATCTGTTATCTTTTGACATTGAAGCTGTTTAACTGAAGTTGCACTATTGTATTCATTAAATTGCTTGAAAGTGAAGAGAAGAAGAAAACTATTGTTAGTTTGAATGAGTAGAACCTCGTATATATGGTACTTCTACATGTTATATTAAATTTTTCTTCTTAAATTGATGGTCATCTTTTTATCTGTATTATATATTAGGGCTGTTATCATAAGTGAATGTTAAATGCACATCTGTACTGATATTTGTTTACGATTTCTTATCTCATATACAATCAAACATAGAAATGTGATATATATTTCACAATCCTTTTGATTAAACTATTTTGTCAAAAGAATTATTTTTACATAATTTTCATCTCTTTCAAATTTTAAATGATTTTCATCTCTTTCATTTCTAATTATTGGAAGATATATTTTTAGATCGCATGAAGGAATGAACACTCTTGGGTATATAGTAGAATAGATATTTTAGTTAAATTCATATGATATATGAAATCATTTCCCATTTGCATGTTGTAAACACAACATACCCTCATCATCCTTATTGGGAAACTATTCCCTTTATCCCCAGTAAGAGCCACTACACCAAACAGAAAAGGACTTGCTCTAAGGTCCGGACTAGGTGGTTTTCCCCCATGTTGTTGCAACAAAATTTCAAGGTTTCAACATTTTAGTGCTAGAAGGAGGGCCAATTGTGAATGGAAATAAGGTTTGATCAATCTAAAATCCAATCTAAGAGTCTCTCTCCCTCTATATCCCCTTCAACTTCTAGAACAATAGCTAGATCTAAATCTTTAAGATATGAAGTTGAAAATCCCTCTCCTAAGTCTCCTAGTGAAACTCAACCAATACTATCTCCGTATTTTCACCAAAATTCCCCAGAAGTTTAGTCTTTGATAGAGAAGTTAGAGAGACTATACATTTCTACTGAAAAGCCTGTAACTTCTCAAACATCTGAAATTAGTGTTTCATCTTCTTTACAACCTAGATGAATATTAACTCTATTGCAAACTCAGAAGACATGAATCCCTCCTTTTGAATTTCCTATCGATACTTCTCGAATAGAAACAAAGAAGACTTAATTAGAGTCAATCACCAACAAGGTCTTGTCCAATAATCCACCCCATTCACCTCCATTACCTCCACTCACTTCCACAACTTCCATTCCAACAATCAGTGTTAGTTTAACTAGTTCCAGTACTCAGACTACTACTCCTACAAATAGTTCTAGCACTCAGCCTACCTCTTCTTCAACTCAAACTCAATCTATCACCTCCACCCAAGGTCCGATGGCAGGCCCAGTACCTCCACCAAATGTACAACCATGGAACAATCCAGGTGCTGTACAAATGCTTGCTCCTCTTCATCCTCTTCCAAAATACCATGAACGATGGCTACTTAAATTCAATCTCGATGATGGTCCTCCAACTGAATAAACATCCATAATTATATGTTAGCCATAAATTTAAAAGAGGTAACTGAAGAAGAATGTGTAGTCAGACTATTTCCATATACTCTCACAGGATCTGCAGGATCCTGGAATTTCTCATTACCTGCTCGCTCTATAACTAGCTGGAATATGTTTGAAGAACAATTTTTAGCTAAGTTTGGAGATGACAGAACCACTTCATCGCTCATTAACGATCTATCAAATCTAAAGGCTGAAACAGGAGAGAAAATAAAATAATTCAATTCCATATTTAATAAGTTACTCAATAAAATCCCCGCTACATCAGTCCCTGGTGCAGAAGTTCATATTGAGTGGGATGTTTCTTCTCTCCCATATAACATTGCAATTTTTGTTGATAGATCAAGATTACCTACATTGGCAAAAAATATGAAGGAATATTTATCTATAGAGAAATGAAAAATCGCTCTTGAAAAGAAGAATTCACAAGAAGACAGGAAATCTAAGAAAGTATCCTTCAAATATGATTCAAAGAAGAAGCCACCAAAAGACCCTTTTTATGTAGAAGGTCTTTAGAAAGTTTTAAATACCATGACAAATGAAATGGCAGATATCAAAAATCAAGTTGCTGAAAGTTCCAGTACAAAGAAGACTTTTAGGCCCTTCAAGAAAAATAAGTCTTCTAATTCTCAGCTGCCCAACATCATATACAATGCTTAGTTTTATCAAGATACAAATGAATAGCAAAGAGACGAAGAAGAAACTGAAGTCGAAGAAGAAGTTGAACTAAATGGAATGTAGGATTTCACCCTACCAGATGATGAACAACAAGAAGCTTTACCCGTTAGTACAAGAAGCAAGAATACCACTAAAGCAACATAGCCAAATCAGAAACAAAAGAACTCAACGCCTGCTAAAGACAAAAAGATAAGTAAAAAAGTCTACATATAAGGCTACACAAACTAACCCCACTACGTCAGATGTTCCACCTACATCAAAGACAATGGTAGTCTTTGACACCATTGAATATACTGTAGTTGAGGATATGAAAAAGACAAGGGCCAACATTTCAATCCATGAACTTACAAAACTAAAACAACAACAACAGATTTTACTTAGAGATTTGAATGCAGTTCCTGCTTCAGCCTTACCTGCTCCAGTAGTAGTTTAATATGCTAATCATATGGGTAAAACTCCTTCTCCTTCAACTAAAATAGATTTTACAGATCTGAGTATGATAGGTGATTGATCCATCTCTCATACTCCTCCATTTCTCTTAAACTATGAGATCTATAATAAGAACGTTCATAATTGTTTAATAAATTCAGGGGCTTCCTCTAATATCATGCCGAAATAGCTATGTGCTAAGTTGAACATAACTCCTCAAAGTTCTCCTGTTCATATAGTACAACTGGATAGAACAAAAGTAGAGGTTGTAGGAGAAATACAATTTGTTTCTATTAGATTGTCATCAAACCCTAAGGTTTCCCAGATAATTGATATATTGGTGGCTGATATTCCTGAATTTTATGGTTTAGTATTGAGCAGGAACTGGTCTGAGAAGCTTCATGGATATTTCACAACAGACTGGTCACATATGTGGCTGCCCCACAATGGAAAGTCAAACCAAATTCGGGTAGACCATGAGAAATTCATGAAACATACGGTTACTGATCTTGAAGGAACAAATGAGCCAGTAGCATTCAATAATACTATTATTGGAAATTACTTGGTAGAATCATTTCTTGGAAATTTTAATGCCCAACCATCGCCCTTTTTCGATAATGCATTTATCTCTCAAATTGAAAATATTTCCCAGAGAGACACTTCTAAGTGTAAATTTTTTCTAAATAAACCAATAGTTAATTCTTTATTTTGTTGGCTCTAAATCAGAAGATGGTGCGAGATATGGTTGTATTTTAATAAACCCAGAAGGAGAAAAAACCATGCTAGCCCACAGACTTGAATTCGATTGCACAAACAATATAGCAGAATATGAAGCATTAATTCAAGGTTTGTACAAATAAATTGACCTTGAAATTAAATATATGAAAGTACTGGGAGATTCAGAGATCATTGTCAAACAAGTAATAAATACTATCCATTGTCATTCTAGACATCTTAAAAATTATCAATCATTAGTCCAAGAATTGACTTCTCATTTCTTAGCGTTCAATATTTCCTTTGTACACAGAATACAAAATGCTAGTGCAGATTTATTAGCTAATGTAGCATTGAAATTAATTCCATCTCAAGAATTTAGTCCCGATAGGTTTTCTATTGAATTGATTTTTAGACCACCTATTCCTGGTAATATTACTAATTGGAGAGTCTTTAATCATGATTAACATATCGTAGATTTCCTTACATATGAAGGATCTTATGATAATCAAATTCTAGATGAAAATGAACATGATACTCAGATCAAGGAAGAATAGGATGAAAATCCAATACCAAATTCAGTTGTCAAATTAGAAGACCTTTATGATTTAAAATATAGTTTTAAGAGAGGTACTAATTCTAAAACTCAAAGTTCAACTTTAAGATTTGAGTTAGTAAATCTTGGAACCAATGATAAACCACACAATGTCAATTTTGGTCTTGGTCTGTCTTCTGAAGAAATATTATCATTTGTCAAGTTATTAAGGACTTACAAAAGTGTTTTTTCTTGGGATTACACTGATCTTAAAACATATGACACTTATGTTATTCAACACACTATTCCTATGATTTCAGATGAGAAACCAATACAACAACAGTTGAGGAAAATTCATCCTAATCTTGAAAATCAAATAAAAACAGAGGTGAATAAACTCCTTAAAGCTAAGATCATATTTCCAGTTAGACATTCAAAATGGGTTTCAAATTTGGTTCCTGTCATGAAGAAAAATGGTGACATTAGGATTTGTATCGATTTTAGAAATTTGAATAAAGCATGTCAGAAAGACAATTTTCCATTACCAATTGTTGAGTAAAATCATTTGTATTAGATTACTAATATAAATTATCAATCCGGGATCCGTACGACTTGTGTGATATACGTGCACAATATATGCTAGGGATCAGTTTATGAAAACTAAAAACTAACCTAATCACACCATTCCTATATTAACTTGAAAATATATTCTACATTTAGGAATTTAACATTTAATCTACTTACATAATTGAATTCTAATCTACGTTTTCAATTCTAATCAAATAACGAAAACCAAAATAATCTAATCTAATTCAAAATAAAATTGAATTCTTAATCTAAATGCTTGAAATAAATGCAGGAAAATGGATGCAATCTAAATGCTTGACCGAAATCAAGGAAAATGCTTGACAAAAATGCAGGAAAATGGATGCAATCTAAATGATTGACCAAAATGCACGAAAATTGGATGCAATCTAAATGCTTGACCGAAATGCAGGAAAATTCTTGACAAAAATGTAGGAAAATGGATGCAATATAAATGCTTGACAGAATTGAAAACTAATCTAACATACATGCATAAATCAGAAACCTACGGTTGATGTATAATCGAATGCCCAAATCTATCCATTTGGAAGATGATAGAATCACATTCATGAGATGACTTAGCGAGCATAAGATTTAACAGTCAACTGTAAATATAAATAAATACATAAATCTAATCTAATCTAGCATTCTTCATGAATTCAAAAACACTCGTACATGAAAAGTAAATCTACGATCGACCGGTCGAACACACTTGCATGAATGGAAAATCTAAAGTATCAAAATTTCAATGAAATGAAAACATCATAACAATTAAAATGAAATGACATACTTGAATGAAATAAAAAATAATATCAAAACAAAATTGCAAAATAAAACCTACTTTATCTTACTTTCTAATATGCTCCATGATATCTCCTACTTCACATCTCCATCCATGCTTGGAACCTCAAAGATTTATTCAAGTTCTCCAAAATTACAAAGTACAAAATAATGACAAGTTAAGTTAACAAGGTTTTATTGTTAAGATTTTTCATTGTTTTAAATAAATGAGAGAGATCTCCTATTTATACAAATTCCTAAGCAACCTCCTCATTAATAACGATCCTTCTTCCTCTCCTTTGATCCATAATATTCTCAACCAATTTGCTAACCATAGGCCACATATCCCTCCTTCAAATCTCCTTCATATCATGAAGATAATTTCGAATTTGATATTTCAGAGCCACATAAGAGGAGCTTGGAAGCTTCCAATGAACCTACACATGTCACAAAACTATTTCCACTTTTAAGGTATAAGCATATGCATATTATTTCCTAACTTTTGATCGTAAATTCACTTAAAAACACTATAAATTAATAATGTTTGGAAAACACAAGGGTAACCCAAATGATGATGAAAGTGATATGAATGTAGTGACATGGTAGTGAAATGGAGGTGATATAATGGATATGATGGTGAAAGTGGATGTCTTTTTAAGGACATTTCTGAGACCCAACATACCCCCCAACTGAAGTTTTTGCATGTCCTCATGCAACCTATTACATTGATTCATTTGATCTTTGAATTGTCTTTCTTTTGAATGAGATTTGGCTTGTATCAATTCTCCTTTAACTTTGCATTATCATAGCATTTGATAACTTCATTGTTTTTGCAAAGTTTTCTTTGAAATACATTGGATTGCAGCATTCATCTTTATGGTTGGTTGTTGTGTGACAACCTAAATTGATTTTTTTTTATGATTGGTTCTTGTGTGACAATAAAAATTAATGAGCATTGGTTCTTGTGTAACAATAATTTGTTTATTCTTTGTTGCATCCAAATATCTTGAAAACATTGAGAATTTATCTTTTCAATTAGCCATAAGCTCATCAATTTTATGATTTTCATGACATATAATATTTTTGAATCTTAATGCAATAGTAGTTGTATGTTGGTTATATGAAAGTGATGTGGCATAAGATGTAAATATATAGAGTGATATCCCTCCCCCCTAACTGATGGTTTTGCAATTTTATGAAGTGAGAAAAGGAATATTGTGGAGTTTTTTTTCCAAAAATTATAACTTTAGCATTTTAAGGAATTGCATAATAAAAAGTTAGAAAAGAACATAACTTTACTTATCTATGAAATGGATAAGCTGTGCATATGTAGCCACTGCAAAAATATGACCTGATGCTTCTTCAATTGGTCGTGCAAATGGTGGATGAAGTTGTGAAAGTGACTCTTTATTGCTGCTACTGAATTTGCTGAATCTGCTACATCTACTACATCTGCTACAAATTATGAATAATAATGGATCTGATAGTCTTCATGTCGTTATCACACATTGGCACAATTCTTATCTATGTGAATGAATTTGCTGATGTTGAACATAGTAAGAAATTGTTGAATTAGTGGCCATTATTGTATGCCACTAATCAACACGAGACCTCTTAGCATTGATGAAAATGAGAGTCAAGATGCCTAAGCACATCTTGCTAGGTACGAATAAATTTGTTGATGTCGAGTCACCTAGAAGATCTGTCAAACAAGGGACATTAATGTATTCCCATTTCTTTTCGGCAAGATAAATTTCCATTAAGGCATGCAAGCCTGAGGGTACTTTTTGAAAAGATTTTTAAAACTCAAAAAGGACTATAGATATATAGTTTGCTTTGAAGTAGAATTTATTTGGGAAAGTAAAATGATCATGAAAATGAAAATGAACATGAAAAAGGAGTTGATTGCTTTTATTCATGAGTTAAGGGTGGATGGAAGTGAATGAATGTGAATGGATAGTGAACGTGAATGAAGAATGCATGTGAATGGAAAATATGAAGGGAAATGAGGTGAATGTTTTATTGATTGAAGAACATGGATGTAATGGAGATGATGGAATCTGAAATGCGTTGGAGATTATTTTAAGCCATACAAGCTCTTCTTCAATTTGCACACTAATTTATCCTTCCCTTTGACCTCACACCCTTGTGGTTGCTGCATATATATTTCTTCCTCTAAATCCCCATAGAGAAAGGTTGTATTTACATCTAACTTCTCAAGATTCAAATCTTTTGTTGCCACTAGACTTAAAATAGTTATGATTGAAGTCATTTTAACAACATGAGAAAAACTTTCATCAAAGTCTATACCTTTATTTTGTGCAAACCCATTCACCACAATTCCAACTTTATGCCTTTGTTTACCTCCGTCTTCTTCCTTAAACCTATAAGCCCATTTATTATGCAATGTTCTTTTACCTACAAGAAACTTAACTAAATCCTAAGTCTGGTTATGCATCAAGGAGTCCATTTCTTCTTCCATGGCTTGCTCCCACTTTTTATTGGTTTATACCTGCATTGCTTCTTCATATCTTTCTGGTTCACTAGAATCAAACAACAATACATAATATAATGAAGGAGAGTATCGTTCAGGGGGTTCTACTTATCCTGGTAGATCTTTTAACACCACTTTAAAGTGTTTGAGTTGCATGTTGTTGTTGTTGTTGTGGTTGTTGATCATTATGATTTTCAGGCACCTTTACTTTTTTTGTGATCTCATCAAGGAATGTGTATTTTTTTCCTGTTTCTTTTCATGTATCTGATCCGTATAAAAGACCTTTCATTGAATATGACATCTCTGATCCTAATGATTTTGTGATTTTCATAATCATATAAACGATAACCAAAATCATTAACACCACATCCAATAAAGGTACATTTCTTTGATTTTGCCTCAAGTTTTGTTTTTATTTTGTTTATTGATGTGGACAAAGGCTTCACAACCTAAAGTATTTAAAAATGATTAGTTTACCTTTTTAATTGTCCATGCCTCCTATGGAATACCACCATCCAAGGAACTTGAAGGTCCTTTGTTTATTAGATAAATAACAATATCTACAAAATCTACCCAAAATTGTAAGGGAAATCGTACATGCAATCTCATGCACCTTGCACGCTCCGTTATTGTATTGTTCATCCTTTCTGACACACCATTTTCTCGTGGTGTTCCCAGAATTGTCTTCTCTCTGGTAATTCCATGCTTTGAACAACACTCATCAAACTCTTTGCTACAATATTCAACTCCATTATATGATCTGAGACACTTCAACTTCTTTCTAGTCTCATTCTCAACCAAAGCTTTCCATTTCTTGAAAGTATCAAATACATCATATTTATTTCGAATACAATAAATCCAGGTTTTCCTAGTTGCATCATCAATAAAAGTAACATAATAGCGAGATCCACCGAGAGATGATACCTGAGCAGGTCCCAATACATCTGTATGCACAAGCTATAATTTTTCGGTCTTCTTTTCCTTCCCAAATCTGAGAAATATGACTCTATTTTGTTTTCCATAAGCATAATTTTCACATAAATCCAAATAGGCATGCTTCAAACTAGGCAAAAAAATTCTCAAAAAAAAAATCTACAACCCTTTCTCACTCATGTGCCTGAGCCTATGATGCCACAATGTCGTATCTACTCCTATGGAGGTTAAAACATAAAAAATTAGAAAAAACATTGCTTAAATACAACGTACCAACCTTTTCTCCTTTTTATATTACCACGACTCCGTTAGTGACCTTCCAGGTTTTTTCTATGAATGTAATTACACAACCTTCACTCCATAACAACCCTGTTGAAATTAGGTTTTTCTTTGGATCTGGAACATGCCTTACCTCCTTCAATAGCCATTGGTTTCTATTTTGTTTCTTTATAAGAACCTTTCCCATTTCAATTATTTTACAGTGTTTATCAACACCAAAACGAACTTGTCCAAAATCTCTTTGAACATAGCCATGAAAATGTTTTCTATCAAGTGTGGCATGGAATGAAGCTATTGAATCTACCACCCAGACATCAATAATATACTCTAATGAAAGTGTTATCACCAAATTTATCTTAATTGGCTACTCATCAATCAACTCAATGTAAATCTTTCAAACCACTTCCAACTGAATATTAGCCTCTTCAGTTTGAGAGGGCTCCTCAAAAGGGGGTTTATGATTTTGAATAAAGGTAATACAAGATGGCTAACTCTATGAAATGTAACTTGGTTTTGTATGATTGCAGGTTGAAAAATGAAGGCTTGCTACCATTGGGCTGTGGAGTCAACATCAATACTTTTAGTGACAGTGGTTCTTCACATGGAAGCTGAGGCAGATAGAGGTTTTTAACAAAGATAATTCATACACATAACATAGGAAAACACAATTATTTCACCCCTAAAGGAAGTTAGAGCATAATATTATGAATTCTGAGTAATTAGAGATAAAATCCACTGCAAGTGATTAGACATAAAAATAAAAAGAAAAAACACATCAAAAACCTCATGAGAATCTCTGGTCCGGAAGTAGAATGTCACTATATATTACTGATAATGGTTAAAACATACAAGCAGCAATTTGGTGCAATATTCTCCAACCCTTTGCTCTTCGATGTTTAGTCTATAAATAGACATTCTTTATAATCTAGATGATCTGCCCAGCTGGCTAGATCTTCAAATTCTACTTTGACACCTATCATAACTGAAACCACTAACTTGAAACAGAAAAATGAAAACTATCCTTTAAAGAAAACAAACTCCTAATAGGACTCTATCTCCTATTTATTACATTCGTTTATCCTATTAGTGAAACAGTTACATAATGAATGTCACATGCTCGAAGGACAAATCACCATAATCCACCACCACTTTGCATCTTCAAAAAACCCCTATATCTATGGAACATAATCCTACTTTTTAGGGATGGATGACCTTCACTTTAAACAATGTTTTCACTGACGAGCTGGCTATGTAGCATTCCTTTTGAGCCATGAATCTCTGTTGGTAAGGTATTCTGACATATTGGAGGTCTCCAGTTGGCAAATGTGCTATTGAGATGCTCAAAATTCTTCAAAAAGCTCCTCGCTACGAAACAGGGCAATTTAGGCAGTTTTGTAGCGAGTTTTAGTAGCGTATGAAAACTTGCTTTTCCATCTATCTTTTTGACTCCTTTGTTGTTCCAACACATTTATTATGCCAAGACACCTTGCAAAAAATCAATATTACTTCATAGAACTTGAAAAAACTCATTTTTAAGGCAAAAATGCACCTACAAGAATTTTCGTAGCATTTTTATGGCCTCAAGCTTGAAGCACGCTACGAAATTGTTTAAAAAACTAGAATTTGCAGATTTTTCCTATTTTTTCTGAAAAATAGGTCTTAGAAAAGAGATTATATATCCAAATAAATGATGTATTTTGAAAAACTGGAGTAGGTTTTTTTCAATAAGAATGTTATGAAGAAAAACCTCTCTTGTTTTTTTTAAAACCATCTCTCGTTGTCCGGAATCTGCATTAGAAAAACATGTATAAACTAGGAAAATTCTGAATTCTCAAAATAGGCCTCAAAGACACCTTCGAATATCCGAATTGGTAGCACCTGTGAGAAACGTGAAAGAGGTTATTTTTCCTTGTTCTATTCTTGATAATAACCTCTCTCATTATTTCATAAATCATCTCTTTTCATCCATAATCTTCTTTTGAAATTGACTGCTCCCACAGTCCAAAAACACAACAAATTCCTTGTTAGCTCTAGCAGAAATTCAAGAAGAGTGAATGCTTCAACAAAAATAGGTTCCTCCATGAAAAGCTAAAGGTCCATGAGCTCCTATATAACAATATAGCCTCCTTTGTATGCCTTCTCCTTCATGGCCATCTCCCTTTATAACCAAGCTGCCCTCTTAAAAAGGTGACACTTGTAAAGACAAATTGGACAACAAACTGCTTGGTGTGGTGAGGCAAATGTTAAACAGTGACAGTGAGATGCTTCACATGCAGGAATGAATGCTGAATGAAAAATAACAAATTAGGGTAAAGTTTTCAAAGTGATTTTGACAACTTAGAGTTTGATGATGACACATGACCATAAAATGCAATAGAATAATTCATAATGAATTCAAATGACCTCATCCTTCACCTATTTAATCAATAAGTGACACCTCACACCATTTTGGCCCTTTCTACAGAAAAACACATTTTCGTAGCGAAAATGGTCTGACAGTTGACAGATTCGCTACGAAACTATTTGGTAGTTTCGTAGCGAAATCTCCTGATTTGCTTTGTAAAATGCTACGAAACTGTGAAAAACTAATACATGGAGTGTTTTATTATTTAAATGCATGGGAATGAAAACTAGATGATATGAGGCTTGAATTGACTTAAATGAAATGATCAGAAGGGGATATTAAACCTTAAGGTAGAAACCAACAAATGCAATTTAGTCATATATTTCATGAAAATGTTTTAAGAGACTCCATCAACCTAGGTGAAAAATGCATGACCCAACATGATGTAACATGAACCCTATGGTGATCTTATCAAAACAAATTTTGAAAATTTTGAGTGTGATGACAATGGCTCCAATTGGGATGGTGTGCCCCTGTGGTACAACAAAGAACTAGTAGTTCTAGTGCCACCTCCATTGGGCTGCTCCCATCTTCAAAATGACAACTTGCAACCTGTTCTGACCTGTAACCTTGGCACTGAAAAAACCAGCAGCTGCTAAAGAAATGAAAGTACACATGCTGAATTTAAACTAAAACTGACAAAATGCTTGATCTTCAAGCTTATTTATATACAAATGATCCTACTCTACTTGCTCAGCATAAAAACTGAATCAAGTGATCTCACTCTTCCAATGTAGCCAATAAAGAAGTTGAGTACTGGATTGGAACAAACATTCCACTTCTTTGATCATAAAGCCATTCTTGAGAGATGAAAAGTTGTTCCACCATCTGAATTTGTATACATAACTGAAAATCATATTGAAATTCATTCCTATAGAAGGTTCTAGTAGAGCTGCGAAAGGATCTTTGAGAGTATGCACGAATAATTCTTGTTGATCAACAAGAAAGTGTGAGTAAATATGATCCTTTGATGGTGTTCCTTGTTTAGATTCTTCATTATAACCCTTGTGACCTTCCTCAAATAAAAAAGGAAAAATCTATTGATCATTATTTTCATTTGAGAGGAAGAAATACTTGGAGTACTCTTGGACACTTTCAAAAGGAATTGCCTCAGCATGAACCACACAAATTTCTAAAGGTAACTCTTTATATGATTCAACAAGCATACCCATCTGATTGTCTAAAATTTTCTTTTCAAATTTTTCTTCATTTGATGTAGGCTGATGCAAGGAATGACATGAAGAATAAACTTCTTCCTTTACCTGAGGATTATATCAATGATCTTCCATTATTTTCTCTTGTTGTTTGAAATGATTCTTATATTCCTGATGATCAAAAGACTGACAAGTCTGCTGCAACTTTTCATCAACTGAGAGGATGTAACATGATTGTCATAAATAAACTCCTGATGGGTTCATTTTCATCCAAGAGAGAGGATATCCTTTATTCTTGGTGATGAAAGGGATTGTCATGAAGGGCCTCTAAAATTTCCTCATCCATGAACTCATCATCTTCATAACAATTATCCAAATATTCAATAAAAATGACACAATGTTTACAGCAGTCTTTGACTAGCAATAAGGAAGAATGACATTCTTTATACATCTCATAAAATACAACATGGAAATCAACAAGAGAATATAAGGAACCATTGGCAGGTTTTCGTACCAAGACCATGCTTTTCCTTCTAAAGTGACCATAAACATCTTCATGAGACAATCCTTAGGGAACTGAACCTTAAGTATGTGCACAGGCATATGGAATCTAACCAAATGAAGAGCAACATTGTATTTATTTTCATTTTTAAATATGGGAAGATCAGTTAACCAATCGACCTTTGGCATTGGATTTGGAAAACCACGGATGTGAGACCGATTCATAGGGGCATACCTGGCATTTATTCTTACAATGGAACTCATCTTGGAACTTCATCAAGCTACTGATCCTCAAGCATTGGAGTCACCTTCCAATTGATTATTTGATGTGTGGAGTCGCCAGAGCAGAAATACAACCAATATGTGCCTAAGTGTCTGCTGCTCTTAGACCTTAGAACTAAAACTTTGTCCTTCTTTCCAGGGAAAATTTACACTTTTGGTCCCTGGAAACGTTACGAAAATGTGATCACCAAATTGTGTCCTGTTGAGCTGCTTCAATGGTCGACTTGGAGTAACTATTTCAAACCACTTGTAACTGGAAATTAGCCTTTCCAGTCTGAGAGGGCTCTCTCAAAAGGATAAAGGATATTGAATGAACAACTTGAAAGCAGATGGCTAACTTTGAATTGGATTGAATGTGTTTTTGTGTAGGTGAAAGATGTATAAGTTTTACTACCATTGGGCTTATAGATTCAATACGAAAACTAAGTCACAAGTCAATATATCTCATGGAAGTTGAGGCAATTGTATTCTTATAAAACCACACATGAAGGACAGAACAACAAGCTATATGCATACATGAAGTTGGAGCATGTCACCATGAATTCCAAGTGATTATACATAAGAAAACTAATAAAACCTGACAAAACAACAGACTAGGTGTATAAAGGAAGTTGGAGCATGTAATCATGAATTCCAAGTGATTATAAAACTATAAAAATCGAGAAAAAGTAAAAGACTGATATAAGAAACATACATAAGAACACAGAGAAGAATGTCAGGTCTGAAATAGGCTGCTGCAACTGTATATTACTAATAGAAAAATATTACAAGAGTAGTGCCTTAATAACATCTCCCAACCTCATCTAACTCTAAAAATATCTCATTTATAGAGTGAGGACTCATAAAAATGATTTTCCACCTTGCTACCTTCAAATTGCCACCTCAGAGACATATTTAAAACATGATTCTATGACTTGGAGGCTTCCTAGGGATATTTCTGTTTTGCAGAGTTTGAATCCAAAAAGGACTTCTTCTTTAATTAATAGTTCAAAAAATAAATTTAATAACGTTTATCAACTACAACCAACTAATTTTCTGAGTGTACTAGAGTTCTGATGTGTCATTATGCCACGTGGATGCTGAGTTGGACTTCTTCCAAATCGAATTTTACACTTTTTTCACAAATCTGGTTAGTGAAAATTCTGAAAAATAGGCTTCAAAGATGATTGTATAATTTCCAAACCCTAATGGATTTTCTGAAACTGAGAGAGGTTTTTGTAGATGGGCATGTGATGAAGAAAAACCTCTTTCATATTTCGAAAATAATATTTCCTCTGGTCAGAAATAAAACTTGAAGTTGACTGCTAAAACAGTCATGTACATAAAATTTCATAGCGCTCATTTTGTAGCAACTTTTCACAGCACCTCTGTTTTAAAATTTTTTGCATCAATTTTAATTTCTACTGCTATGAGCCTTCAAAACATTCTAGGAGGGCTTCATGGAACATGCATTCCTACTTTTAAGGAGCTGCTGCATTCATACATAATGAAATACCTCCATGATGAATTTATAATTTGAAGATAAGCTGAAATAGCTTCGTGGACCAAACCTGCATAAAAATATATTCTTGACCATATTTTAGCTCCACATGTGACTAAACAACCTCGAGCCACACTTCAAACCACAATTCCCTTAAAATTCAACTTGCTGCCAAAACAAGGGAAAACAAGGCAGTTTCAAAGCAAATTTAATTTACCAATTTCCACCATCTCTTAGCTCTCTTTTCTTTCATGGATCTATTTGATATGTTTAAAGAGTTAATACAAAATTTTCCCAAGCTTTAATTTCAAGTTTAACCACTCTTTTTATCAAAAATTCATCTTCAGAAATTTCATAGTGCTTTATGGGCTTCAAGCTTGGAGCACACTACGAAACTACCTGATTATCACACATGAATTTTTAATTTTTTATGGATAGGGTCATTCACCTAGGTTCATGCTGTCTCATACTCATTTTCATGAAATTATTGAAAACATTGCATATGGTGACGTCTACCATAAGTCTAAAACCACCTAGAGCCTTGTCATATCAGTCAAGTCTACGTCATGTCCTTTAGTTTTCATTCCCACGCTTTTAAATCAGGAACATCTTCCACTTTCTAGTTAAACACAGTTTCATAGCGAATTTAGTGCAAAATAGGCAGATTTTGTACGAAACTACTTGACAATTTCGTAGTGAATATGAGGATTTCTCTGTTTTTTTACTTTTGAGCAGTCAAAATTCAAGGGCGGCTTCTGGGAAAACAAAGAAGTATTTTAAGAAACTGAGAGAGGTTATTGTCAAGCACATATCAAATAACATTAAAATCTTTCACTTTTCTCAAAGGTGCTACACATTGGGAGATTCAGAGATGTCTTTCGGCTCTATTTTCAGAATGCAGAATTTTCCTGTTCTATACATGTTTTTAGAATGTAGATTCTGGACAGTTGGAGATGGTTTTCAAAAAACCAACAGAGTTTTTTCTTCAGAACATGTTGACCTACAAAAACGTCCTTCAGTTATGCTACAAATATCAAGGATAGGGAGATAAGAGCTCATCTCTGAACCCTATTTTTTTCAGAAAAAACAAAGTCATTTTATTGATAAATAAACTTGCTAAAGGTGAAAATGATGTCTTTTGAAGAGGGTAAGAGGCAAGTTTGCATGATCATACTTCATCATATCAATTTTTAGACCTACAGGAGAAATTTGGAATAAAAAGGGAGAATTTTGAATTTTCTCCATCAGGTAGTTTTGTAGCATGCTTGAGGCTTGAAGCCCAAAAAGCACTACGAAATTTTTGAAGATTACTTTTTGATAAAAAGGGTGGTTAAACTTGAAATTAAAGCTTGGGAAATTTTTTTATTAACTCTTTAAACATATCAAATAGATCCATGAAAGAAAAGAGAGCTCAGAGGTGGTGGAAATTGGTAAATTAAATTTGCTACGAAAAGTGGATGAAAAATTTTCTTTGTCCTTGTCTTATTTAAAGTCAAATTGATTTGAAAAAGTGTTTAAAATAGAGGCGCTATGAAAATTTTCTACAAAATTTTCTGTACATGACTGTTTTAGCAATCAACTTCAAGTTTGATTTCTGAACAAATGAAAAATGATTTTGGAAATATGAAAGAATATTTTCTTCATCACAAGCCCATATACAAAAACCTCTCTCAGTTTCTGCAAATCCATTAGGGTTTGGAAATTATACACTCATATTTGAAACCTATTTTTCAGAATTTTCACTAACCAGATTTGTGAAAGAATTGTAAAATTCGACTTGGAGGAGGTCCAACGCAGCATCCACGTGGCATAATGACACATCAACACTCTAGTACACTCAAAAAATTAGTTGGTTGCAGTTGATAAGGGTTATTAAATTGATTTGTTGAATTATTAATGAAAGAAGAAGTCCTTTTTGTATTCAAACTCTGCAAAATAGAAATATCCCTAGGAAGTCTCCAAGTGATAGAATCATGTTTGAAATAGGTCTCTGAGGTGGGAATTCGAAGCTAGCAAGGTGGAAAATCATTTGTATGAGTCCTCACTCTATAAATGAGATAGTTTTAGAGTTAGAGGAGGTTGGGAGATGTTATGAAGGCACTAATCTTGTAATCCTTGTCTATCAGTAATATACATTTTCAACAGCCTATTTCAGACCTGAGATTCTTCTATGTGTTCTTATGTATGTTTCTTATATCATTATTTTACTTTCTCTCCAGTTTTCTAGTTGTATAATCACTTGGAATTCATGATTACATGCTCCAACTTCCTTTATACACCTATTCTGTTGTTTTGTCATGTTTTATTAGTTTGCTTATGTATAATCACTTGGAATTCATGGTGACATGCTCCAACTTCCTGTATGCATATAGCTTGCTGTTTTTTCCTTCATGTGTGGTTTTATAAGAATACAATTGCCTCAACTTCCATGAGATAGATTTACTTGTGACTTAGTTTTCATATTGACTCCATAAGCCCAATGGTAGTAAACCTTATACATCTTTCACCTACACAAAATCACATTCAATCCAATTCAAATTTAGCCATCTACTTTCAAGTTGTTCATTGAATATCCTTTATCCTTTTGAGAGAGCCCTCTCAGACTGGAAAGGCTAATTTCTAGTTACAAGTGGTTTGGAATAGTTACTCCAAGTTTACCATTGAAGCAACCCGACATGACACAATTTGGTGATAACATTTTGGCACCGTTGCCGGGGATCAAAGGTGTAAATTTTCCCTGGGAAGAACGATAAAGTTTCAGTTCTAAGGTCTGAGAGCAGCAGACACTTAGGCACATATTGGATGTATTTCTGCTCTAGCGACTCCACACATCAAATAATAAATTGGAAGATGACTCCACTGCTTGAGGATCAGTAGCTTGATGAAGTTCCAAGATGAGTTCCATTGCAAGAATAAATGCCAGGTATGCCCATATGAATTGGTCTCACATCCCTGGTTTTCCAAATCCTGTGCCAAAGGTCGATTGGTTAACTAATATTCCCATTTTAAAAAATGAAAAGAAAGACAATTCTCCTCTTCATTTGGTTAGATTAAATATGCATGTGCACATGCTTAAGGTTCAGTTCCCTGAATATTGTCTCATGAAGATGTTTATGGTTAGTTAAGAAGGAAAATCATGGTCTTGGTACGAAAGCCTGCCAAATGGTTCCTTATATTCTCTTGCTGATTTCCATGTTGAATTTTATGAGATGTATAAAGAATGCCATTCTTCCTTATTGCTGGTCAAATACTGTTGTAAACATTGTGTGAGTTTTATTGAATATTTGGAGAATTTTTATGAAGATGATGAGTTCATGGATGAGGAAATTTTAGAGACCCTTCATGACAATCCATTTTACCACCAAGAAGAAAGGATAACCTCTCTCTTGGATGAAAATGAAACCCAACAAGAGTTTATTTATGAAAATCATGTTACATCCTTTGAGTTTGATGAAAAGTTGCAGCAGATTGTCAGTCTTTTGATCATCAGGAATATTAGAATCATTTCAAACAACAAGAGGAAATACTGGAAGATAATTGCTATAATCCTCAGGTAAAGGAAGAAGTTTATTCTTCATGTCATTCCTTGCATCAACCTACATCAAATGAAGAAAATTTTGAAAAGAAAATTTTAGACAATCAGATGGGTATGTTTGTTGAGTCATATGAATAGTTACCTTTAGAAATTTTTGTGGTACATGCTGAGGCAGTTCCTTTTGAAAGTGTCCAAGAGTACTCCAAGTATTTCTTCCTCTCAAATGAAAATAATGATCAAAATATTTTTTCTTTTTTATTTGAGGAAGGTCACAAGGGTTATAATGAAGAATTTTAACAAGGAACACCATCAAAGGATCGTATTTACTCACACTTTCTTGTTGATCAACAAGAACTATTCGTGCATACTCTGAAAGATCCTTTCGCAACTCTGCTGGAATCTTCTATAGGAATGAATTTCAATATGATTTTTAGTTATGTATACAAATTCAGATGGTGGAACAACTTTTCATCTCTCAAGAATGGCTTTATGATCAGAGAAGTGGAATGTCTATTCCAATCCAGTACTCAACTTCTTGATTGGCTTCATTGGAATAGTGAGATCACTTGATTCAATTTTTATGCTGAGCAAGTAGAGTAGGATCATTTATATATAAATAGGCTTAAAGATCAAGCATTTTTTCAGTTTCAGTTTTAAATTTAGCATGTGTACTTTCATTTTTTTAGCAGCTACTAGTTTTTTCAGTGCCAAGGTTACAAGTCATAACAGGTTGCAAGTTTTCATTTTGAAGATGGGGGTAGCCCAATGGAGGTGGCACTGGAACTACTAGTTCTTTGTTGTACCAAAAGGGTACACCATCCCAAGTGGAGCCACTGCTATCACACATAAATTTTTAATTTTTGATGGATATGTTCATTCACCTAGGTTCATGCTGTCTCATAGTCATTTTCATGAAATTATTGAAAACATTGCATATGGCGACGTCTACCATAAGTCAAAAATCACCTAGAGCCTTCTCATATCAGTCAAGTATACCTCATGTCCTTTAGTTTTCATTCCCACGCTTTTAAATCAGAAACATCTTCCACTTTCCAGTTAAACACAGTTTCGTAGCGAATTTAGTGCAAAATAGGCAGATTTTGCTACGAAACTACCTGATAATTTCGCAGTGAATATGAGGATTTCTCTATTTTTTTACTTTTGAGCAGTCAAAATTCAAGGGAGGTTTCTAGGAAAATAGACAAGTATTTTAAGAAACTGAGAGAGGTTATTGTCAATCACATATCAATAACATTAACCTCTTTCATGTTTCTCGAAGGTGCTACACATTGGGAGATTCAGAGATGTCTTTCGGATCTATTTTTAGAATGCAGAATTTTCCTGTTTTATACATGTTTTCAGAATGCAGATTCTAGTTAGCTGGAGATGGTTTTCAGAAAACCAAGAGATTTTTTTCTTCAAAACATACTAACCTACAAAAACCTTCTTCAGTTTTGCAACAACTATCAAGGATAGGGAGATAAGAGCTCATCTATGAACCCTATTTTTCAAAAAAAAAAAAAGAGTCATTTTATTGATAAATAAACTTGCTAAAGGTGAAAATGATGTTTTTTGAAGAGGGAAAGAGGCAATTTTGCATGATCATAATTCATCATATAAATTTTCATACCTACAGGTGAAATTTTAAAGAAAAAGGGAGAATTTGGAATTTTCTCTATAATCAGGTAGTTTCGTAGCGTGCTCCAGGCTTGAAGCCCAAAAAGCACTACGAAATTTCTGAAGATGACTTTTTGATAAAAAGGGTGGTTAAAATTGAAATTAAAGCTTGGGAATTTTTTTTATTAAATCTTTAAACATATCAAATATATCCATGAAATAAAAGAGAGCTAAGAGGTGGTGGAAATTGGTAAATTCTATTTGCTACGAAAAGTTGCTACGAAACTTCCTTGTTTTCCCCTGTTTTGGCAGCAAGTTGAATTTTGAAGGAATTGTGGTTTGAAGTGTGGCTCAAGGGCATTTAATCACATGTGGAGGTAAAAAATGTTCAAGAATATATTTCTATACAGGTTTGGTCCACGAAGCTGTTTCAACTCATCTTCAAATTTTCAATTCATCGTGGAGGTATTTCATCATGTATGATGGCAGCAGCTCCTTAAAAGTAGGAAGAGATGTTCCATGAAGCCCTCATAGAATTTTTTAAAGGCTAATGGTAGAATAAAGTCAAATTTATTGGCAAAATTTTTTAAAACAGAGGCGCTATGAAAAGTTGCTACGAAATGAGTGTTACGAAATTTTCTGTACACGACTGTTTTAGCAGTCAACCTCAAGTTTGATTTCTGACTAGATGAAAAATTATTTTGGAAATATGAAAGAGGTTTCTCTTCATAATAGGCCCATATACAAACACCTCTCTCAGTTTCTGCAAATCGATTAGGGTTTGGATATTATCCCCTCATATTTGAAGCTTAGTTTTCAGAATTTTTACTAACTAGATTTGAGAAAAAAATTGTAATATTCGACTTGGAGGAGGTCCAACTCAGGATCCACGTGGCATAATGACACATCATCACTCTAGTACACTAAGAAAATTAGTTGGTTGTAGTTTATAAGGGTTATTAAATTTATTTGTCGAACTATTAATGAAAGAAGAATTCCTTTTTGTATTCAAACTCTGCAAAACAGAAATATCCCTAGGAAGCTCCAAGTGATCGAATCATGTTTGAAATAGGTCTCTGAGGTGGGAATTTGAAGCTAGAAAGGTGGAAAATAATTTATATGAGTCCTCACACTATAAATGATATAGTTTTAGAGTTAGAGGAGGTTGGGAGATGTTATGAAGGCACTACTCTTGTAATCTTTGTCTATCAGTAATATACAGTTGCAAAAGCCTATTTCAGACATGAGATTCTTCTGTGTTTTTATGTACGTTCCTTATATCATTATTTTACTCTCTCTCCATTTTTCTAGTTGTATAATCAATTGGAATTCATGATTACATGCTCCAACTTCCTTTATACACCTAGTTTGTTGTTTCGTCATGTTTTATAAGTTTGCTTATGTATAATCACTTGGAATTCATGGTGACATGCTTCAACTTCCTGTATGCATATAGCTCGCTGTTCTGTCCTTCATGTGTGGTTTTGTAAGAATAAAATTGCCTCAAATTCCATGAGATATATTGACTTGTTACTTAGTTTTCATATTGACTCCATAAGCCCAATGGTAGTAAACCTTATACATCTTTCACCTACACAAAAACACATTCAATCCAATTCAAAGTTAGCCTTCTGCTTTCAAGTTGTTCATTGAATATCCTTTATCCTTTTGAGAGAGCCCTCTTAGACTGGAAAGGCTAATTTCCAGTGACAAGTGGTTTGAAATAGTTACTCCAAGTTGACCATTGAAGCAGCCCAACAAGACACAATTTGGTGATAACAAAAAGAATAAAATCATATTGCAACACATCACTTGTCACATTCTATTCATGATTTTTATCTTGTTTCCCATATCCTTATTTTCCCTTCCGAGATTTAGAGTCTTTCTTCAAGTGCCCTTTCTTCCGAAAATTCCAGCACACTATCCCTAATCTAGATTTGGATCTTCCTTTTCTTTACTTACTGCGATATCTTGGGATCCTTCCTCTTTCCATTTTTCTTCCCCTAGTCTATGCATCTATAAATATCTGAATAGATTCAAATGATCTTGTAATATGCTAAAAAAAATACTAAATCAATTCTACAAACTGCAGAAACCAATTACGATCACACAATCACATGAACAAGAAAGAGAAATAATTTTAATCACATAACACAAAGATGTATCTGGGGAAAGCCCCAACTAAAAACCACGCTATCTGTATATTTAATTAACAAGGGTATGGAAAAATACAATGCTATTTCCCTTCCTGAGAAACCTATGCACTATATCTAACTGTCTCACTATGATCCCAACAAGAATGGTTTGGTACTTAACCAATTTCTTGCCTCTGGGTTGCTTAGCCTTGCTTACGTATTCATGGAGGAATTGAGCCCCTATTAATTAGGAAATTCTTAAGAATTGATTGCACAATTTATCTAAGGTGTCCTGCTGGCCTCATGCATGACCTATACAATTCTCTAATTATACAACTGATATTTCTCTCCCCTTTAACTCCAATCTCAACTAGCCCTTCCTTAGAACTGACATGAAATGGTTATTTATAGAAAATTAGCAGTTATATGATTGATCACTGCATGTGAATTAAATCATATTTAATTCATTGGACCTATCACTTGCTCATCTCTGAGTTAGAACTAGTTAAATTGATTTTAACTCAAACAATTGAGTTAACTAATTACAACTCAAAATAAACTGCAACTGGACCCCCTAGAACTTAGGGATAACTCTACATGCCTCCACTTTGACCCTAAACTTGAATTTATTGAGCTAACTAATTCTTTATGACTCAGTTAACTCGAACAGGCTGTCATGTGATGTGGAATTACAATTTCCTTCTAATTTAATTAAGGGAAAATTAAATTAGAAGCATTTCTTGTTGCCAATTTCAACATTGCAGTCAAAGCATTACTCGATGTATCACCGAACCTTTCCATCACATATCCTTGCTAAGGATGGAACCAACAACATCATAAAACTTTAAAGTACTAGATCCATAGACAAAGTTACTAATAGCCATAATTAAGCCATTCCAACTTTCTGGCAATGAGCACAGAAATAACAAAGCCCTAACTTCATTATCAAAATTTACCCCTGTAAAACTTAATTGACTGGTAACTATGTTAAATTCATTTAAATGATAAACAACAAATCCACCTTTTTACATCTTCATATTAAATAGATTCTTCATAAGCAATACCTTATTTGAGGCTAAGGGTTTTTCATATAGTTTGGCCAATGTCGTCATTACACCTTTTGTTGTCGTTTCCTTTGAAATGTTGAATTTCACTAGCGTTGCTAGACACAACCGTGTTATTCCTAGTGCCTTTCTGTCGGGAAGATCTCATTCTTCGTCTATCATACTCATTGGCTTCTTTGATTTTCCTCTCAATGGTAGTTTTGGCCATTAAATTTCTCGAGCCTAAACCTACCATCTTCTGCTATTCCTCACACTCAAACCAAGAACCCTTCTCTCTTGTGGGTTTATCAGCCAAATGGACATTCAAATCTGGTACCAATTGTTATAAAATAATTAATGGACCAATGAAACACATACAATATTGTGGAAAACAAAAACATAAATGCACCAAACAAGAGAGACAAAGATATACGTGGTTCACCCAATTTAAGCTACGTCCATGGAGAAAAAATCAATCCTTCCTTTTATATTATCTTTAACAAAATGAAGAGATAAAGACTATAGTAGATCTGTTGTAATTTCCTCTTTGCTCTCACACGATATCCTCTCTCTTTATCACTCAAAATAAAAATGCTCAACTACAATACAATTCCCTCATATAAACCGAGGGTTGCCTTCTAGGTAAAAAAAACCCTAAATTAACATAACTTATATCGTTAGATCATCCGCCTAATGAACGACCCATATTGACTATGAAATTACAATATTTTACAAGGAAATTTTTCATCTATTTTACTATTTTACATGTGGAGGGGTGTATAGTCTTCCTAGGTTATACACCCGACTAAAGCAAGACCTCTGAATTAGCAAGATAATCAGGCTCCACATCCAACAATTTTCGTTAGGCTCTTAATCAAATAGTAGGAAAAGTTTAACTATTGGCCTAGGAAAACCACCAAAAGCCTGATATGATACATAAACACTAGGATATACTGCCCTTCATAGGTTATATACCAATAGATTAATTTGATAAGGAGTTTCCTCCATGGAACATCTGGGACTACGGAATTATTAAACCAACATTCAACTTCAAGAGGAAGATGTGTGGTTGCTACTACAAACTCCAGGTTGATATTTATCTCTAAGTTTCCCACATGGAATTTCTTCCCATTAAAAGAGGAGGAAAAGGATTTTAAAACCTTGACACCGTGTCCCTAAAAATGTAGTACAAAATCCCACCAAACACCTTGGCAGAACAAGGCTATAGGTTCGTCATAGGCTTCAACCAATTTCACCCCATTGACCTCAGTTCGCATTAAAGGTGACATGCTATGGAGAAAGGTATAAAAACCATGGTGAGGACATCAAAACCATAAGTTACAGAGCCTTCAGGACATAACAAGAATGGGACGAAATGGTACTGTTTGGAGAACCCTCTCGAATAAATCCCAATAATCAATTCGATAACTGCCAAGTATAGGCTCGAGTCAGAGCCACAATGACCTTGAGAAATGGGAGATGAGTGATAGTCATAACATGATAATCCATATAATATTTGGCATCTCCATAGGTTGACACCCAGGACTAGGAATCCATGTTAGTCAACGAGCAATCAACATAACCCGATCAACATAACACATCACCCAAAAACCCATTGTTTATCGTAAGTGCGAAACTATAGTTTTAAATGAAACAAATCACCGAGAGTCCTTCATTTAATTCGAGATAAATGGATCATTAAATCAATACATATCCAAGGTATTAGTCACATAACTCAAATGTTTATATGATATAAATGAAATGTTTTAAACCAAACAATGCCATTGATGCATACCTTAGGTTATCATCATTGATTCGAACATCAAAACATTTGGACTCACACATTATTACATTGAAACAAAGGATCAACATAAGAGGCATCATGATATTTTATGAAACTTATATTATTAACATTATAAACTCAATTTGGGCAGATATAAAATCTATGATTCTATAGCAACCCTTAAACCTTAACATTTTCTTGTTATTAGGGCTGATAATAAATTAAAACTGACCATAATAGTTGAAATAAATAATCCTTATATTTCCAATGAATGAAAGGATAAACCATACGGTGTAACATCCATCATAACCAAATGTTGAAATCACCGTATAAATTAAAATGATCATTTAAAGAAAGGATGTAAAGATCAAACCAATACCAATCCAATCAAATTATAATAGGAAAACAACTGAAATAGTAAAAATTTCTAGGAGGGGCCCATTATTTTTTCAAAATAAAAGGGAGTAGGTTGGCCTGCCAACATGAATGTGGTAGAAAATGGATGCAACTATAGTGGGAACCCAGGGCAAGTCGCCTTGGAATGGGTGAGTAGTGGTTAAAATTCTAATGGGTTGCAGCACATGGATGGAGTGAAACAATGGTTTAATGAAAAAGTGACAATCATAGCCTAAAACCATCAAACACTACTTAAGAATTTAGGGAGAGGCCAAAAAATAGAGGAAAGAAACATTAGGATCTACGAGAAAAGTGGAATGTTGTGACTCCCAATCATAAGGGGAAGTGAGTGGAATGGGTGCCAAAATGAAAAATGTGTTGAACTTAGGGAAACCCATGAATCATGAAGTCCGATCATAAGGCAACCACAAGACTAAAAAGTGGAATGATAATGCAACTTATGAAATTGGGGCACCCAAGGGTGAAATCAAAGGGTCACAAGACATTAAATGAAAATGATGTAGAGGGGATGGTAATGTTTAAATACTAGTTTGAAGAAGTACACCTTATGGAGATAATAAACTCCCTATAAAACTTTAGCGAAAATATCACCTGAAAGGAGGTCCTACACACATGAAATAATGGCCATATAATAAAAGTGCTTGAAAAAAATAGCTAATGGTGTAAATTGAACAAAACATTGAGCTAGGATGCTCCTACATGGGTCCAAATAAGATTTAGGGAAATTTTAGCTACAAATAGGGTTAAAATGCAATTTTAGAATTCATTTGTGTCATGTGAATTTTGAGGGTTTGACCTAGAGGCTTTGTTATTGGTGGAGGGATAATGCGACAAAGAAAGGCGATGTTGTGAGATATGCATGCTTTCACATGTTTATTCCTTCAATAGTTGTATCATGTGTGACTGGTGATATTTGTCACATGATAAAATTGTAAAACTATGTTAGGCAGAGGCACAAAACATAACATGATTGTTAGTGGAATAACCTCCTATTCACACAATCAAAACCATAAACCTTGTGTGAGACGATTATGTGATTATGTCATGGATAATCACATGATCCTTTATATTATTAGTGGAAAAAATATGTGAATGGTGTTACAAAGTCTCAAAATTTAATGTGAGATTGATGCAATTTTTTTAGTTTTGTAACATGTGTTGAGCAACAATGATTTGGTTAGAGAGAGCACAAGCATGAAGAGCTAATCATATTGGCAAGAAAATATTTTCAAGTGCTTCTGAAGTGCTTCCTGGATTATCCATAGTATCAAGAAACATTTGTCGATGTTTTGAATCCCAACGGGGATCCATCTTCAGGACAATGGAATGAAGAAATTGAAGAAGGGTCATAATTCATTAATAGTTAAGAAGGGTATGACAGGAGCCGACCAAAGAAACTAATATTTTTTTTTCTTTTTCAAGTGGATAAGTTGATTTTGCAACATGGATTGTTGAAGTTCTTCAATGCCCATTTATGTGTAGCATAATTGTATTACTAGATAGGATCATTAGGATGTGATGTCCTAACGACTATTTCAAGGTTTTAGGGCAGTAATTGGATTTAACCCTACTAAACATATATTTTTTGACGGGCTTGATGATCCAAGGGTAGGGTTGATTCCATAGACTACACTTACAAGAGATGACCACAACAGAGGCCCTTGTAGCATAACACTTCATAGATGGGATAAGAAGGATGGACAAAGTATTCCATGAAAATAAAATCTGCATGCAAGGGATGAGGGTAGTGGCTAGCGTGTTGTTGTGGGTGGGTTGATCCTTTATAATCTACCCTATATTTGGAGTCAAATTGAGACTACTCAATAGAGCCGTTCTTAAATTTTCTCATTGAGGGACTAAGACATCATTAGAAGTGCTACTAACACAACTAAATAATTATCACAAATTGAGGTAACCCGACCTTGCAATTGTCATGATGATCCAATTTATTTTTTAATGTTGTAATCGATATTATTGCATCATGTTATCAGGGATGGTAAGGTGTGAGGGCTATAAATTGCATAGTGAACAAATCTTACAAGTAACCTTGATGGATAAGTAGTGGATCAATGCTCTATTGGGATTTTTTTTTACGCTTAGGTATAATAGTTCCCTATGTTCCAAGAGTATCCATACATGGGGATAGAATTTAGAGGATATTACTACATGCCACTCCATGGGGTGAGGTATGAGGATTGATAGGTAAGTTTTGATGTCTTTAATTTTTATGACTTGTTTTCAATATGTACATATGTTGATACTTATGGTTGATTTATGCTTTGCATATGTGGTGCTAGTGACGCCACTTACAACAGTTCAAGGGTTAGGACCTATAATGCACTTAACTTGCAGGGAATAACATAATTCCATAAAACACCAAAGAAATAATGCTAGAGATTGAGAAAAATGGAAGTATTATATTGTAAGTATCAGGAAATAATGTTCACTTTCCTCTTTGAGGGGGCAACCTCCAAGGGAGAAAAGCTCAATTACAAAATTACTAGGCAAAACTTCCCTCACTATCTTTAACTATATATAGTTTCATGAGATCCAAAACCCTAATTACTTGTGGTCCCTTGCATAATGTGGGTCAACCACTTTATTTATTATGTATGGCTCATTTATTTACCATCCTTAACTGAACTGATCCAAGTGGATATTGGTGGCCACCCGCCTATTCCACTTGGGTCCCCACCATTGTCTCTTTCAATTTTTCAGTTTCAGCATAACTTACTATTTTTAGCAGTTTTTCGGGTCCTAAACTTCCGGAGCTGTTTTGAGGCCCTAAACGACGGATCTCCTTGATCGTTCAGCTCATCTTGGAACGATATTTGTGGCGGTAAAGTTTTAGTCCTTGGATAGAGCTTTCAATGATGTATCATGTGCGTCAAACGGAGATAGTATGCCAAAGTTACGTCCCTGGGAAGTTGAAACACCAATTTACCCAAACGGGGCCCATAGTTTTGGCTCTTCATCTCCTAGGGTTAGGTTTTTGGGATGTTTAGGGTTCTCCATTGTTTCTCAATAATAAATAGGCCCTCGCGCCTCATTGTAAAGCAGTTCAGAGGTCTGTAGCCACCACATCTCTTCTCAGAGATTCGCTACCAGCACCCTAGCTATTTTATTTCCATTATGTCTGTAAGCATCTTTCTGTTATTCGATATTAATGAAATGAAGTGTTATTTCCGCTGCATCTCTGTATTTATGGTTATGTGTTTATTCTGTTGCGTTCCTGCATAAATCCGGATCAGTGGTATCAGAGGGGTCTGCTTTTTTTCTCGATCCTTCTTTGCATGTCCCCAACGAGGTCGGGGTATAAGGAGCTAGGGCTTGATCTGGTGGAACCTTTGCAAGATCAGCCTCGCAAACCTCGATGGACGCCCATGGGGGACGAAAAGAAAGATGAGGGAGCAGGAGATCCTATCAAAATATTGCTCGAGGAGGCCCTCGAAAAACAAAGGAACGTGATGATGGATAACTTTGTTCAGATCCTTCAACGGCTACCCACTGGCGGCGCATCTGCATCCAGCAGCCACTCTGGAGGCGCGACTCCTTTTAAGGTACAAGCAAATTTTGACATTCCCATATTTGAGGGTCAAATAGACGCAGATGCCGTAGATAGATGGTTGAATCTGTTAGAAGGATATTTCTCGGTTCATGACTTTTCAGACCGGGAGAAGATTATTTTTGCACTCCTCAAAGCTACCCCCCATGTTAAGGACTCGTGGGAAACCTACTGTGAGAACAAGGACCAGACAGAACCCTCTCTGTTCTCGGCCGTACCAACTTGGAATTCTTTCCGAGACGCCGTCAAGGAACAGTACTATCCCGTGGGGAGCTATGAGGACAAGCACATACAATGGACCACGCTGCGACAACAAAGGGATCAAGATGTGCACGAGCTGACGAATCTGTTCCATACCCTGCGCACAAAGTTGGGTATCAAAGATTCAGAGAAACATTTGGTGCTAAAGTATCGCAGCTGTCTGCACAGATACATTCAGGAGGAAATGGAGTTCCTCGACATCTCCTCGCTTGGCACGACATACCGGTATGCTGCCAAGATTGAGCAGAAATTCAAACAGAAGAAGCGAGACTTTGGATCTGCGAATCAAAAGCAAGGGAAAGGTGCTTCCAAACCGCAGAACAAAGGACAGAGCCAAGGCATGGCGGCTAAAGACAACTCGTCAAAGCCACAAGAAAATAACAAGACCGCAAAGCCAAAGAAGGACACGGGAAAGTGGTGTGAGTTCCATAAGAGCTCCACTCACAACACAAGTGAGTGTCGGGCCAAGCAGTCGCTAGTGGCCGAGATGAGGGCTTCTGAGTCAGATGCATGCTCTGACTCCGAATCAGAACCTGAAAAGGCGAATGAAAAAGGGAAACATATTATTGATGTGGAGCCCAACGCCACTGTTGCCACTGCAAAGATCCAAAAGGAGGAACCAGAAGATCCAGAGGAGGAGGAACGTCTCTTCCACTCCCAGATGTGGGTAAAGGGCTCCCCGGTACAGTTCATTGTCGACAATGGGAGCCAAAAGAACCTCATTTCAACAGACGCCATGAAGCGGTTGGGCTTGCCGACCACAGCTCACCCACATCCATACACCATCGGGTGGCTTCACCAAGGACGAGATCTCCGCGTCAGCCGGCAGTGTCGCCTTCCCTATAGCATCAAGCCCTTCACGGATGAGGTATTATGTGACGTTGCTCCTATTGATGTTTCTGATGTATTATTAGGATAACCATACTTGTGGAAGCGTCATGCTGTGTATGAGTCTCGACCTCGTGCTGTTATTGTTACTTTGGGAAATAAGTTGTACAGGATACCAGAGGTACCACCTCCTGCCGCTATCTCTTTGGTTACTGCAAAACAATGCAGTAAGCTCATTTCCCAAACCAGGAAATTCGTTTTCCTGATGATCCGCCCCCAGGGCAAGAAGAAGACCGTGGCCACGACCTCCAGACAGGGCCCCTCTGCACGACAACAACAAATGGATAAGGTCGTGGAGGAGTACGGGGACATCTTCACCTCACCCACAGGGGTTCCTCTGCACTGCCAGGTCAAGCACCCGATTGATCTGACCCCAGGTGTGTCGCTACCCAATGGACCGATCTATCGACGCTCTGTTCTGGAAAATGATGAAATCAAGAGGCAGATTCAGGAGCTGTTGCAGAAAGGTCACATCAGACCAAGTTCATCACCATGTGGGAGCCCGATCGTGTTGGTACAGAAAAAGGATGGGACGTGGAGACTCGGTATTGACTATCGGGCGCTGAACAAGATTACTGTCCGGAATAGGTACCCAATCCCACGGATTGATGACCTTCTGGACCAACTCCAAGGTGAAAAATATTTCAGTAAGATCGACCTGAAGTCTGGGTATCACCAGGTACCAATTGAACCCTATGATGTGTGGAAGACTGCCTTCAAAGCCAAGGAAGGCCTTTTTGAATGGCTGGTCATGCCTTTCGGGTTGACGAATGCTCCCGCAACCTTCATGAGGATGATGGACGACATCTTGCGGCCATTCACCAACTCATTTGTAGTGGTGTACTTGGATGACATTCTCATCTTCAGCAAGACTTGGGAAGAGCACCTTCATCACATCCGACAAGTCCTCCAAACACTGTAGCAACACAAGTTGTGTGCCAATTTGGAGAAGTGCACGTTTGGAATGACCCAGGTTCAATATCTAGGATACATTATTGATGAAAGGGGGTGCATGTGGATCCAGCCAAGATCCAAGTCATTCGGGATTGGTCAGCCCCGACTATTATAACAGAGCTTCGCAGCTTTCTGGGTCTTGCTAATTTCTACCTTAGATTCGTGTTGGGATTCTCTCATATCACTTGGCCCTTGAGTCAAGTCACCAAAGGAGGAGCGAGAGCAAAATTATTTTGGTCGGAACCTCAACAGAAGGCGTTCAAATAATTGAAAAATCGCCTCTGTTCTGCCCCAGTGCTCACCTTACCAGACTTGCAGCAGCCATTTGAGATCGAGACAGATGCCTCTGACTATGCTATTGGGGCAGTTCTTACTCAACAGGGACATCCAGTGGCATATCACAGTGAGATATTGTCTGAGACAGTTCGCAAGTATCCCACCTATGATAAAGAAATGTATTCCATTATGCAAGCCTGTCGACAATGGAAGCATTACATTTTAGGGAAGGAAACAATCATCCACACAGACCACCGGCCCCTGCAGTTCATACAGACACAAGGGAAGTTTCAGAATGATCGCCATCAGAAGTGGTCCACATATCTGCAACAGTTTCATTTGAACATCAAGTACAAGAAGGGTAGCACCAATAATGTTGCAGACTGCCTCAGCCGACCACCGATCGTGGCGCTCACCACCGTGCTCAATTCTTGTGGGCACGAGACTTCTGATTGGCCGCTTCTCTATGAGAGTGACCCAGAATTCGGCCACACTTACAAGGCACTCTTGGGGGGCACGCAAGTTCCAAATTTTCACCTCCAAGATGCACTTTTATGTCACCTGGGACACCTTTGTGTTCCTTCAAGCGAGCGTGCCAAGATGATATGGAAAGCACACCAAGCGCCGAGTCACATATTTCGTGTCGAGAAAACAAGAGTAATACTGCTGCATATTTCTGTCAGCTAACCAGCAAGGATGTCAGCACATCAGATCCTCGCATCGCTTGTGCTATTGCCACAACCGACCATCAAGAAGCAAGGGCTCATATACTCCACTACCTACCCCTAGCTTCCATCTTTGGGAATCCATCTCTGAAGGGACGGCGTTTCCGTCCGCTTTACCAAGAATGAACAGACGGTGCCGTGGTTGTTGACGTATTCTCGAAGATGGCCACTATGGCGGCCTGTAAGAAGAATATCACAGCAGAAGCCACTGCTAAACTCTTCTTTGAACGAGTGTGGGTGCACTTTGGGATCCCACAGTCTATCATATCAGATCGAGATAGTAGGTTCCTCAGCACATTTTGGTCCAGCCTCTGGTCAATTTTGGACACAAAGCTCACCAAGTCCACAGCTTTCCATCCCCAAACAGATGGCCAGACAGAGGTCGTCAACAGAATGATTGTACACATTCTGCGCATGTACAATTCAAAGCATCCACGCACATGGGAGGAGAGCCTCCCCTATGTACAACATAGTTATAATCGGGCTCTCCACAGTTCAATCGGCCATAGCCCCTTTCAGGTGGGCTTGGGATTCCAGCCACTATGTCCCATTGACGTAGCCATGCCATTTGCAGCTGCTCAGGCCAATTTAGCTCATGTCCAGTCTGAAGTTGACAAAGCAAGTAGCTTCATCAAGCGCATTCAACACATCCGCCAACAGGTTCATGATATATTGGACAGAGCCAATGCCAAGTACAAGCAACGCCATGATCAACACCGGGTGCCACACAACTTCCAGGTGGGCGACAAAGTATGGCTACATTTGCAGAAGGAGCGCCTCACTGGACCCCACCGCAAGCTTTGCCCGCTCCGATACGGGCCGTACACCGTCACCAAGGCTGTAGGGAACAATGCCTTCGAGCTTAGTATTCCTCCATTCCTTGGTCTGCACCCATTCTTCAATGTGGATCGCCTTCGTCCTTACTTCCCACCTCTACTGGACACCTCGGATATTGCAGAACAACTCACACCAACAGAGTTAAACCCAGACTGCATGGAACAGGCCACCAAAGATTGTATCATGGACATGCAAATCAAGAACACTCGCCAACAGAAGATCCAACTGTATCGAGTTGTCAAAGCTGGCCAACTCCTGCACCAAGGAAAGTGGTTCACCAGGGACCAAGTTCAGCAGAAATTTCCTCATCTCATGGAGGAACTTAACGCAATGGGGACCATTGCTTCCAAAGGGGGGAGGAATGATCCAGGTGGATATTGGTGGTCACCCGCCTATTCCACTTGGGGCTCCACCATTGTCTATTTCAGTTTTTTAATTTTGATAACTTACTATTTTTATCGCCTTTTCGGTCCCAAATCCCCGAGTCACGTGAGGCCCTAAACGACCTTTTTGGGCATCGCGCCTCCGCAAAATATCTCCTTTCCATTCTAGAATGATCTTGGTTCCGTTTGAAAAGATATTTGTATGCAAAGTTGTAGTCCTCGGATAGAGCTTTCTAATGATGTATCATTTGCGTCAAACAGAGATAGTATGCCAAAGTTACGTCCCTGGGAAGTTGAAACACCAATTTACCCAAACGGGGCCCATAGTTTTGGCGCTTCATCTCCTAGGGTTAGGTTTTTGGGATGTTTAGGGTTCTCCATTGTTTCTCAATAACAAATAGGCCCTCGTGCCCTCACTGCAATCAGCTCGTAGCTCCGTAGCCTCCACATCTCTTCTCAGAGATAGCTACCAGCGCCCTAGCTAGTTTTATTTCCATTCTGTCTATAAGCAAATTCCAATTCTTTGATATTAATGAAATGAAGTGTTATTTCTGCTACATCTCTGTATTTATGGTTATATGTATATTCTATTGTGTTCCTAACTAATTGTGGTCCCTTTTTAGAATGAGGGTCAACCACTTATAATCATCATTAATGCAGGTAACCACTTATGTTATTTATTTACTAAGCTAACTAAGCATGGTCCCTTTTTAGACTAAGGGTTAATCGCTTACAAGCATGATGAATCTTACGAGGCCCCTTGCACCTATTACATTAATAAAGGGGTTGGGGTCAGACCCTAACATGCCCTCACCCTTCAAAATAAGTCTTGTCCTTAAGGTTGGAGCTGCAAAAATTATCAAAGAATAGTTGTTGGTTCCCATGTCACATCTTCTATTAAGGTGTCTTTCCACTAGATGTGGACTTACTTAATAGTGTGGTCATGGAGATGCCTTTCCTGTGAATCCAAGACCAATTCCGATTAGAGCCAAAGAGATCATTCCTCATCTAATTTAGGTAGTATGGCCCAAACCTTGCAATTGTGCCCCACTACTTTTTTCAGGCAAGAGACATGTAATATTGGTTGGATTTTCGAAGTTGTCAGAAAATCCAATTTGTAGGCGACTGAGCCAATATGATGAATCACTTTGTAAGGCCCAAAAATATTTGTTGCTAATTTCTAGAATGATTTTTCTTTGAGGGATGTTTGCTTATAAGGCTGGAGGCAAATAAACACTTGGTTACGCACTTGAAAAGACCTTTCAAAGTGATGTTGGTATGCTTGTTGCTTCATCTTATTTTGAGCTTGACAAAGATTATCCTTCATAATAGCTAGGGTGGTGGCTTGGTTCTGAAGCAAATTATCAACTGCCTGTACTTTGGAAGATCTTGGGAGCTAATAAGTCAACGAAGGTGGGAGTTGGCCATACACCACCTCATACAATGTCATCTTGGTTATGTCATTATAATTAATATTATACCACCATTCTACTAAAGGTAACCATTGCACCCATTGATGTTGTTTGTCAGAAGCAAAGTACCATAGATAGGTCTCCAAACATTTGTTTACCACTTGTGTTTGACCATCTGTTTGGGGGTTATATGCTGAAATCATTTAGACTTGTGTGCCTTGTAGCTTGAATAACTCTTGTAGCCTTTTAATTATCTAGGAAATATATGGATGGTTAAACCATTCATTGTGTGCCTCCTCAATCCAATTCGGTATGGGCAACGATAGTGATAAGAGAGTGTCTTCCTCCTAAAATTTTCTAGAAAAGGCATCCAACAGAACATTGTCTCTACCCTTTTTATAGACTATCTCATAGTCATATCCCAACATTTTGGTAAGCCATTTATTTCGTTTTGGAGAGGATAAATGTTGTTCCAAAAATAACTTTAGACTATGATGATCAATTTTGATCTGGAAACATCACCCAAGAAGGTATGGTCACCAAGTGTCGACTGCATGTAGGATGACCATCATCTCCTTCTCATATGTATGTTGACCCAAATTACTGCCACTTAATTGTTGGCTTGTCAAGGCTAGTGGTAGACCTTCTTGTGTTAACACTTCTCCAATGTGAGTGCTTGAGGCTTCACATCATACAACAAATGGTTTTGTGAAATCTGGGAGAGATAAGATTGAGGTGGTGCACATGGATTGTTTGAGTTCCAGGAAGGTCTGTTGAGCTATTGATGTCCAAAGAAATGTTTTTTTAGTGAGAAATTTCGTTAAGGGTTTGGAAACGAGTCCATAATTCTTGACAAATTGCCGATAGTAGCCTGTGAGGCCCAAAAATCCAACTTTTCAATGTCCTAGGTTGTGTCCATTCTTGCATTTCATGAATATTCTTAGGATCCAAACCTTACTGCGTCGCGACGCACATTGTGGCGCAAGTACTCCACCTCCTCCATCACAAAAGAGCACTTGGATAATTTAAAAAATAATTTGTCATCCTTCAAAATTTCTAATATCTTGTCAGCATGTTGAATATATGTGTCCCGTGTTTTTTTGTAGATGAGTATATCATAAAAAAATACCACGAAAAACTTTCAGAGATATGGTTTGATAAGATGATTCATGATACTCTAAAAGGTGAATGGTTCATTATAAAGACCAAAGGTTATAACCAATAATTCATAGTGACCTTCATGGGTTCTAAAAGTTGCCTTGGGAATGTTTGGTTCCTTCATTATGATTTGGTGATACCCCGAATGAAGATCCAACTTGGTAAAAAAATTGGCGCCATGTATTTCATCATGTAGATCATTGACTATTAGACTAAGGAATTTATCCTTTATGGTGAGCTTATTGAGGGCCAAAAATTTGGGACACATGCACCACTCCCTATATTTTTTTAAGACCGTGACCACTGGGGATGAATAGGGGCTTGTGTTGGGACGGATAACACCTGCCTCTAGTAGCTCCTGATATTTTCAATCTCATTATTCTGTGTGAATGGATACCTGTAATGGCTAACATTTGTGGTTGACTACTAGGAATCAAAGGAATGCTATGATCATGCTCACCACACGAAGGGTGTAGCTGCTTGGGTTTTTCAAATACATGTTGGTTATTACCCAACACTTGTTGTAAATTCAAATGAATGTTGGAAGGGTTGGATTCAATGGCTTGGATTGCATTGAATTGAGAAAATATCCCATGGTGGCCCTTTTCTAAAATCTTCTCCATTAGAAGGCAACTGATGATAGTAGGAGAGTCTGACCAGAGTCCCCTGAGCATATGAGCACTGTGTGTCCATTCTTCTTGGAGCTCATATATAGATTTTGGAAGTCCACAGTAATTGAGCCTAGTGTTTCAAGCCATTCAACTCTGAGGATGATGTCATAGCCTCCTATTTCAATGCCAAACATTTTTTTTAAGGTGATGGCCCCCCATATGGAGCTTGATGTTCTCACAAGTTTCTTCACATTTCGTGGCCCCCCCATCAACTATGAGGATTTGAAAATTGGATATTACCCTCACAAAACAATGAACACCCTCAACTACTTGTCTATCGAGAAAATTATGTGTGTGGTCACTATTAATCAACACCATCAATGGTCTATTCTTAATAAATCCTCTTATTTTAAGAATTTGTGGAGAAAAATGCCCGCTAGTGCATGGAGTGAGATAATCAGTTCTTATGGTGTTGCTGTTGTATTTGCTACTTCTTCAGTGGCCATTTTAAGTTCTATTTCCTCCTCCTCAAGCACTACATCTAAAGGGACCTCATCAGGTAGGCTATTTCTAGTCACGTTAATATGAAAGAACTTATGTTCCTTGCAGTTGTGGCCTAATGAATATTCCTCAACATAATAGTAACATAGTGCTTGTCTTTAACCCGCATGGGTTTGGCCGAACGGTAGGTGTCCCGCACTATAAGGCATATGTCTTGCAACATAGGGGTGTCTTGGCCCAGGTTCAAATAATCATTTATTTGGAAGTGGTTGCTGCAGGTGATGGCTGCTCTCTAGTGGTTAAACGGGTGACGACGAGACTCGATCTCGGGTGTCGTTGCAATCAACCTTTCTTGTCTCCAATTTCACTGTACAAAAAAAAACATAGTACTTGTATTCTCCTATCGTCCATTTTAGCTAGCGACACCTTTTGAACCTTAAGGATTTGGGTGAGGCCACTAGAAGGTTTTGGACTTAAATTTGATGGGAATGGAAGATGACTGGATTGTGCATTAATGCTGACATCTAGACGTTTGCGACAAGCCTCGAACCAAGTAGCAGGTTTGTGCATTTAGACATATGTCTGGATGGCTTCCTTGAAGCCACTAATGAAACATTATATATAAAATTTATACCCTAGTCCCTTGGCGGATGACTAGTTGTTAAAATGGTATGATGAATTCTCGCATTGTAATACTTTGTTTGAGTTTAGCGAGTGACCCAGAAAGTGAGTGTCCCTACCAAAATAGACATAAATGGTTTTAGAGAACATATTCTAAGTTGGCTTTTTGACATAGCATTTATGATTCCATTTCCACCACTTCCATCATTTTTAGTCTATGTATAGGGCTACCACATGTAGTTTGGTCTCATCATGCCATATATTATTGAGTTGGAAATATTGTTCCATTTGTGCCACCGACACGGTCGAGTTGGAGCTGTCAAATTTGTGCATGTCAAGCTTGGGTTCCTTATTGTTAGAATAGTGGTGACCTCCTATGAAATTATAAGATCCCACATATCCATGGTGATTGGATGCTCCTTATGAGTGGATGTATTCATTGTTTCCATCCCCTAGGGTTTTTTTAGTCCTGAGGTGCCTCTCTATAGAGTCCAGACATGAAGTAATGGGAGTTGGGGCATTTGTAACTGCTTCTCAGATTAAGGCAACGAGGTTGTCTTCAACGGGGACCATCCTTTTCTCGAGGTTTTCCATAGTTTGAGCCCTCATAGCTACCATACATTTCAGGGGTCAAAAATTTCTACTTATTTAAAATTAATATGACTACAAGGAGGGTTTTTAAAAAAAATCACGTACTTTGGGGTCGAAAATTTAAAATGAACACAATGTAGTCAATATAGCTCATAATTATTATTATAACCTATTTTTGGAAATGAAATGGCCACTCTGCATCTTCCTACTTGAATATAATCACAATTTGGACAATCTGTTACTCAGATCTGTGCTGCAAAATTTTCTGCCATCACAAAAATTTATAAAAAATAACTTATTTTAAATCAACGAGATATCCTCCATATGGACTCTGATTCAGTCTATTTTTTAAAAATTGGTTATTTTCTTGAGAGGAATTCAGATCTGCAACTATTTTTTGAAAATTTTGCACCAATATTTACAAAAATTTACCTGAAATCCAGTCCACACTATTTTCCATCACAAAATTTTCTGAAAAAATAATTAATTTTAAATCAATGAGATCTCGTCCATTCAGGCTCCGATTCAGACGAATTTGTTTTATTTGGGTATTTTTTTGAGAGGAATTCACATCTATAATTATTTTCTGAAATTTTTATCACTAAATTTACAGAAATTGACTTGAAAGTCACTGTCCACTATTTTCTTGAGAGGAATTCAAATTTACAATTAGTTCCTGAAATTTCTCCCCAAAATCTCCAAAAGTTGACCTACAAACCATTGTCCACTAATAAGAGTGTTACTCCCAACTGATCAATATTGTGGAGGTAGAAAACCCGAATTCTTTATACTGCAAAATTTTAGGAAATTAACGACCAATCAACAAGGAGTGAGGTCGCTATGGCAGTAAAGGAGTGTCAGATGCTACAAATCGTGATATACCAAAGGGGCCAACAATGGTACATAGCCCAATATTTCATAGCACTAACTAAGGAGGCCAGAGTGTGCCCTTAGTACTACCCAACTATCCTTGGTATGTGCGAGTAATCTCCCCAAGTGTTGTTCTCGATGTGCTATAGAAACAAGATGACCAAAAACTTATCGATGGTTGGTCTCAGGGTAACCTTGGGGGACTTTTGATATACCAGAGGTACATGGAAGAGAAGTCTGTGTATAGGTTGTTGGTAATGTTGGCAATGATGTCAAATGATCATGTCATTTAGGATGCTTAATGCTTAATGTGTTGATTGATTACATGAAGTTAAAGTTGATTTATGTTGATTGCTAGATTGTTATTGTTTTAAAATAGTTTGAAGTGCAAAGGATGATAAGTTATGTGAAGTGAAAAGGTTGATAACTTTTGGTTATTTTGATATTTGGCTTACAATTAAAATTAAAAATGACATATGAGAGTTTGAGACAAGATGCTTTTGTTAAACATAATCATTTGTGCAACAATATATTGTATTAAAAGTCACAAAACTCATGAATATTTGTGGAATCTTCATGTGCTGATTCTAAATACATTAGAGAAGAATCCTCAAAGGGATTAACATGTGGTTGTTACAAATTTGAAACAAAACTAAAAATGTAGCTAATACAAATATGGATTTTTTTCAAGATTTGTCTTTTGCAGTCATTGTTGTTGGTGTTGGGTGTGTGTTATATTCTTTCCACGACTAATCCCAAGTGCAAGGGGGTGACAACCCCCCCTGTTCGTTGCGTCAGATGCAGTAGGGGGGGGCAACCCCCACTGTCGGGGGGTTTGCAGTGAAATTTTTTTGGACCCTATGTTAAGTGGGTAGACCTACGATGGTTTTGTGCATGGGTTTTGCACATGGCTTTAGGCATGATGGTTTTCTGTCCATGGTATTTTGTAGATACGGTCAAGGGAACTACGGTTATGTTCTAATCCAGAGTTAATGGATTGGGGTTTATGAATGCTTTGGCATGTATATATATCTATTGTAACATTGAAAGGAATATAATGAAAAATCAATCTGGTAGTCCCGGTTTTGGGATCCAAGGGAAAATCTATGTGTATATGTGTTTTATGTTTATGTTCTCGCGCCATTGTTTATTTTCTATTTTTTAAGAATTCATTTGCAGGTAAATATGTATAGGGTTAAAACCTACATTTGGCCTATATTATTTCATCTCTTCTTTTCAGTAAAAAAATTATTGAACTAAATTTCAGATTTTGAAATGAAGAGACATATTCTGAACAACCTTAGAAGACCAAGAGACAAGTCCTCATTTCTTATTCATGCATAGAATACAAATAGTTAATAAGCTATGATTATAAAATATGCATTGTTGAATGAGAAGAAGATCCTTTTTTTGAGTTGAGAAGCTTGTATGAGAGGTTTCGTGAGAACCATTATAGTGAGGAGAATAAGAGAAAAATAATAGAAGATGAATAGAATTAAAGAAGAGAAGAAATGAATATGAGAAACAGACATGAGGGCATAAATTAATATCAGGTAACCAACAAACTTGATTTTGTATTGTGATTGGGAGATTGTAGTCTCCTTTCAAGTTGTAGTTTGATAAAGAAAAAGTTGTAGCTTGTTGAGGTAGGAGCCTCTTGTGGGTTCTAGCCTGTGAAAACTTTATGGGAGTTGGATCTTCCTTGAGGTAGAAACCTCTCTTAGGTTTGACCCTACATACAATTTGATGTAATAGGAAGTAATATCTTGCCTTCACATCACTTTCAACCAAAAAAATCATGGTTTTCTCCCTTTATGGGTTTCCACTTATATTTGGTAATTTCATGTGTTTCTTGTTGAATGTTCGAGTAGAGTGAATTCTCTTGAATTCTAAATATGTATTTATGCAAATGTCTCTTTCTCGTAACTGAAAAAGAAACAGTTGATAAATTAACATATACATAAGTCATTATTTGGATAGGAATATATTTTAAAAAGGAAATTAAGTTGAGTCAAAGAAGAGTAAAGATAAAATTATTGATTCTCCCCCCTGTCAATTAATTGCCAAATATTCATCACAAGTGTTGTCTAATGCGCTACTACTTGAAGGGGTACCAATAGGGGTTACAAGGGATTCCAATAGATGTGACCACCTCTTGTATTTCCTGCGAGTATGCTTCCCCAACCGTAGGATGATGCGTGTAACAACAAATCTCTATGGTTTAAAGACATCAGAACACATATTTAGCCTAATTTTTTTTTTTGCTAAAAAGGGTGGTGAAACTGGCCCAGGAAAGAGCTATGATACCACTTGTAATGCGCTTAACCTGCAGAAAATATCACAATGCAAAAAAAAATGAGAGAAATAATGCCAAAGATTGAGAAAAATGGAAGTATTATATTGTGTGCAGCAACAAATAATGTTCACTTGGCTCTTCGAGGGGGAAACCTTTAGGAGAGAAGAGTTATATTACAATAATACTTGACAAAAACTTCCCTCACTATCTTTAACTATATATAGTTTCATGAGATCCAAAATCCTAACTACTTGTGGTCCCTTTCATAATGTGGGTTAACCAATTTATTTATTAGACATGGCTCGTTTATTTATCATCCTTAACTAAACTAACTAATTGTGGTCCTTTTTTAGAATGAGGGTCTACCACTTACAATCATCATTAATGCATGTAACCACTTACGAGATTTATTTTGTAAGCTAACTAATTGTGGTCCCTTTTTAGCTTGAGGGTTAACCACTTACAAGCATCATGAATCTTATGGGGCCCCTTATACTTATCACATTAATAAAGGGGTTAAGGTTGGACCTTAATATGACCACCACCACCACCAACAAGACCTATAAAAGAGATATCTCAAATGTGCTAGGTTGGGATATGAGGGAAGGCCTGATGAAAAATATGGAAGGTAGATCCAACAAGGCTATATAGAGAGAATCCACCAAAGATTAGAGGCTTTTATGCAAAGAGTCCTAAAGGAGGGTTGAGTACAATTGGAAGATCAATTTGTGTTTGCCAACATTGGCACAACAAGTAAGTGAAGGTATCTTCTACATCAAGTAACTCAAATTGGTTAACTTGTAAAAGAGTTAGTGTATGGTGGACCCAATGAGGCACAAACTCCTATATTACCTCGCCATTGTTTGTCTTGTAGCTGGCCTTGATAATCTATTTTCAAAGGCATCAACCCAATTTTGCTCACATGTGACATTTAAAACATCAGAAACCTACATGAATTTTAAGCGATACAATTTAAAGGGTCACACTAACTATCTCCTTACACTAATTTGATGGCATATGTTATCCTTCAATATCAATGTGGCACATGTTAATATGCCATTAAAGGAATTTCATAGGCAATGGAAGCGCAAGAATTCCTAAAATAATTAGTAGTTGAGTGCAAGTTTGGCTAGGTTTCCCTTCTTCATCGATATTTAAGTATTTGGCACTCGTTTGTTTTAGGTTAAAGACACAGGAGACCATGCCCAAAGCTTTGGCATTCTCGCTTGAGCCAATTCATTATCTTTTTCAAGTTTACCTTGGATTTGTTGATGGATTTGAGTTAAATGGTGTAAAATCCATAGTTTCCACTCACTTTCCATTGTGTTTCGAGACCTCCTTGCTACTTATTTTTCCTTCCAAGTTTCCAATGCACAAGAGGATTTTTTGTTTGCTCATCTTTATACAGAAAGAAATCATTAGAGTTTGGAATGATCCTAAATAGATTTATAGGTTTTATGTGAATTCAAACATAATGCAAATGTTGCAACTATCGATTTCTGTATTCATAATATAGAATGTGAAATTTTGTAGTTGTGATTTATTTTCAAATTGAGTTATTAGACTTCGATGGTTATGAAAGCTACCAAAACAATTTTGAAGAGAAATGTATAACAATTTTAGGATCACAAATCGAGAGAAGTGGTGGTGTCTAAAGACACCATTGTTTTGGATCCCAATGGCCATAAGCACAAATTTACCTAGAGTATTTCCGCCTTTAAATAGAATATATTCCACTTGAATACCATGGGTCAATTCCATGGGTTCTCATAAACCTGGAGCTCAAAAAACACTTGTAACTTGACTGATTTAAGTTTACACGAACTACCCTAATAAACAATTAATTAGAAAGCCATAACAATTATATTCAAACTATGGTGGGCAATTCTTCAATAAGATATCATGTAATAGGTTTATTAAATCTTCGAAAATACTCCAGTGGCTCTTTTGAAAATACTTCGATGGTGATAATGTGTAATATATGTAGTTGAATATCACTTGATTACAAATTTTGAATTTTTCAAAAGATATGCACATGCAAAAAAACTTTCTAGAGGTTGCACAATGGTAGATTTTTCTAAAAATTGCACAGCCACAAATGTTTCAAAGAGTTTGGACTTGTGAAATTTCCAATGACTCAAACCTATGAAAATATGTAATATTAAACTTGAAATTCCAATTAATCACAAAAAAAACCAAAACTCAAAACATAAAATGTTTATACCAAAAGTGCCTTTTCTCGTCGCACCTTATTACTGCTAGAATCTACAGACAACTAAAAATTCATTAAAAAGGTGTCCCCGTTAGGCCCATAGTCAATGCCACTATTCTTTATTTCTTGTTGATAAGCTTCAACCCTTTTTTGGCCATTATCCTTCTTACATTAAAGACTGAACTCATTTCATTCAACAAACCTCTCACCTTCACCTTGATTCTAATGGCATCATTGTTGCACGGATGAATCCCTCTTGCGGACAAGAGCAATCTCCCTAGTATCCTAAGGATATCTAGAAACAAACAGATAGATGTAGACTACTTTCTCCAGAATATTTTACTTAATAATTTCTTATTAACTACGGATAGATACTCCTACCTGAAATCCAATGTCTATTTGGTCTTCAATCCAGTCGCTCCAGAAGTTATCGATCCAGCATATAAGATATGCATTCAAAGACAAGTAAACAAGATCAAAAGCATTCGCAAAATATGATAATTCGAAAGCAATAATCTATCTTAGTGATCAAGGAGTCTAAGAATTAAATCATTCAAAAGATATATGAACAACTCAATGAGAAAATATAATCCATTTGTATTAACTTTGACTAAAAGAAGAAACCTTACAACCTTAAAGCCTTGATGTTTGTACAGGTTCTTCCGGGGTCCCGAACAACCATTTTCCTCAGTTTCACAAGACTCCAACTCTCTAGATCAGCATAAGACTAGGGCCATGAGTATGTAATCCCTCTCATGCCAATGATGCCAAACGTGGAGAGTATAATTCCTTCAACAATTCTCTTCTATAAGCTAAGAAGTAAGTATCAACTACTAAGTATCAAAAAGTACCCTTGAGACTGAAACTTGGTCTCAATTTATAGCTGAAGAGAGGTAGTTTCAGCTCCAAAAAGGAAGGGATAAAGCCCTCTCACTATGGGATTTTAGCTCCAAAAACCAAGGGATAGCTCCATTTATGAAGAGATGAAGGTTCATGAATGGAAGGGATGAAGCTTGATCAAATAACGCTTCTAGAAGGCCCTAGCTGGGAGAATATTCGACCAGCTGGGCTTCTAGAACTTAATTTTCTCTTTATTTTACCTTTTATAGGGGTCCGTAGTTTTAATGAGCTTTACATGCGGGATGTACTGTAGTTTTTATAGAATTTAGCTGCGGTACCGCACGAAATGACTAGGAAAAGTGCGAGAGTAGGCTTTTTATGATTTTTAGGAGCTTCTTCTAGTTCTGAGACTTGATTTGGGGAACTTTATGTTTTTAGACTTCTGAGGGAGTAATAAATAGGTAATGATGAACCCATATAGACAAATAAATGTCATGGTGACAAATTTTAGTGTAACAGATTACCCCTTAAAGTGCGAAGTCTGAGGAGTTCTGAAGAATTTTGAAGAGTGAAGTGCTTTATCATTCTGAGGATCAGGTTGCAGGCACATCGGTTGAATCCCTGAAAAAACATTCAATGCAAGCATATATATATATGTATATCATCACTGAGGTAGGCATTCCCATACTCAGATCAAAACTAACTACATGTTCTGATACAGGAATGATTTTAGAATTACATGAAGAGTAGACATAGTATGGAAGCAGCCATCTGTTAGAAGTAGTCTACTGTATGATGAAAAATAAAATTACTCACAGCCTGGATGGTGGAAACTAGATCCAGGGTCTTGATTCCTGCTTCTCGAACTAGTACGATCCTATCCATGCGATTGATTTTGTCGGATTTGAACATGGTATAAACCACTTGATTACCAGTCAATGATGTAAACTGTTAACAAGTGTGAGAGAAACCACGAATAATGACAATGGTTCTCAAAGTACTCAGTACAATCCATGAAATGTGAATTTGTGATCTGAAGTCGAACATTTCACAGAATCATTCGATCGAAGGTCAATGATGCAACCTGTCGTCGAAGGCGAGAAACCTGCCATTAGGGCATGCAGATTCCAAGGTACTGTTAGGATTCTAGATCAAATTTCTAGATGATAAGCTGTTGTCGATAGAAAGTGATCCGTCATAGGAAAGTCCACGACACGTAACTATTAGGTCAAATTTTGAAGAAATTTTTAGCAAGGACTGACTCAAGGATGGTCAACGCGAATGGAGACAAATTTTTGCAATGAATGGTTTATTAAAATGATCTATTGAACACATAACGACACTGCAGATGGTGACGATTGACCTAAAGTTAATACCCAGAAACTGGCTGAAGTCTTTCAATGTTGTTTGATTAACTGTTTGGTAAAAGGATTTTCCCAACCTAGACATGAATGTGACAAAAGTGTCATGTTCAAGAGTGGTATACAACTTTTTAAAATGAAGTATGACAATTGGATTCAATTTCTCTCTTTTCCCCCACTATTTCTGGCAAGTACCTCTTTATTTTTGACAAGCTTGAGGAGGATAACATTTGCTTGTTATATAAGCTCATCCTTTGGATGAGTCCAACTTAGTATTAAAATCGAACCCTAAGAAGGAGTGATTCGTTCATGTTTATAATTTACAGGTCCTTTACTGTTAAGTTTTAACGAGTCCAGTATAGGTGAAACTCGGTGTATTTCAATTTTAGGGAGTCAGAAGAAAAAATTAAGAAAACTCTGTTGGTAGACTTCTTCGTAAATTTAGTCTCTCAAGCACGAAAAAGGATAAAATAATGCAGGAAATAACTCTATTGACCATGATTAGTCAACATATACCGTTTTCGGAAATAGTCCATTTCATTCCAGAAAAGGGGTAAACTTATACTGAAGGGACGACTATTCATTTCCATTAACGAGTTCGAATAGTCAAGTACTTGACAATCTTTTCATGTTTAGAGAGTCTGAAAAGGGCTTAAAAGAGGACTCCATGGTTTTTATTTTTCTGTAAGTTTTAACGAGTTCGAAAAAGTAATAAAAACATACTTATATAATGTCGCTTTTTCTGTAAATTTTAACGAGTTCGAAAAAGTGACAAAAAACATACTCATTTTCCAAAATGATTATTTTAACCGAAAATCCTATATTCTGCACCAAAACCCAAAAATTAAATATACTTGTTTTAGATAAGTAAAAATTATTTGAAAAACAACCTTTCAAAGTGGAAAATGAACAAAATATTATTTTATTTATTCAAAAAATCTTTATAAAAAGTATTTTAACCAATTCATTTTACCATTTGCATCCAGAGTGAAAGTTGAAAGCTTTGGGTAGAAAAATTTCCGAAGGAGATATCCGAAGAACCGACTGTCCGAATCCAAAACCGTCGACTCTAGGTAATCAATAATTCATTTCTCTTCATTTTTGTCGAAGGAGATATCAGAAGAACCGACCATCTGAGTCCAAAACTGTCGACTCCAGGTAATCCACAATTCATTTCTCTTCATTTTTTTCCGTTTACATTCTCTTTTTAGGATTTAGAATCATTTTTAGGAAAAAAATAGGTTTACAAAATCGCTCTCAGGGTACCGCAGGTAAAACACACAGTACCTGCGGACCCTGATAATTTTCTAAAGGAAAATTATCATGATCCCACACTTTTCATGTATAACGCGCGGTAGCTTGCACTGTCTTAATGCAAAAAGTGCGGAGGCACCGTGAACAAAATAAAAATATGTTTTCTCTCAAATTAAGCCAAATTTTTCCATTTTAATTGAATCTAATATTTTAATATGTCTATTTGCAGAGTATCCACAATGCTTGAATGGAGGCAACGTGAACATGAGGCAGTAGATGTGGAAAATATGGGAAGTTTACCCACAATGCGTGTTTTGAAAAATTATGGATTATACAAATATTGGGCAATGTAGGGCATGAGGGCTCAAGTAGAGCTCTTGACATGGTTGGTGAACAGTTGGGATGTTCAAGAATAGTGTTTCATTATCGGTGATCACCGGCTCCAAATTGAGCTGGAGGATATATACTTCCTTACAGGTTTGTCCAAAAGAGGAGAACCTATTTCCTTGTTTGGGGCTAGGCAAGGTGGCCAATCCATAACTAGCTACCAACAAGAATTTTGTAACAAAGAGGCTGATCCAAAAGACAACCGCATTGATATAAAAACCATTATCCGTTTTGAACTCAAAGTGGTTGCATTCACAGTGGCTAGATTGTGTGGGAGTGCAGCTCCACACGTGGCTACTAAAGCCCAGATGCAGACAACGGTTGAATGCTACAGAGGCACCATATTCAACTGGTGTGAAGGAGTATTGGCTAATGTAAAAGGCCAATTGACTAGAGCTAAGAACGCAAAGTTGAAAAACTTTGGATATGGAGCTATTGTAGTTTCTTTTGCTCTGGTGAGGATTCCATCTCTTGCCCCCAATCTTATCTCGGTTGATGCTGGTAGAATCAGAGAGCCTCGGATGACCCGCTGGGTACAGGTCATGGCCCGTCATGGAGAGGGTTTTGAGATAGTTTGATTTACACCTACATACTTTCATTGGCTACAGAAACAAATCTTCGCCATTGAAGATTTTCCGTATGCTGGGATAAATTTCTGTGGCGACCTTGATATGCCTCTTCCTCCAGGAACACAATGGGATGAGTCAAGTGAATCAATCATTTTGATGTGTTTTTAATTCTATTTTTTTTGTTTGTTTTCAATCGTCTTAGTACTGATGTCAAAAATTTAAATGCAGATGTTGGTCCATGAAGACCAGCCAATCTCTGCCCCTTCGAGAGGAAGCAAATAGATCCTTTTTCACTGCTAGAGAACCAGGCAGCAAATATTCTCACTGATTTGGAGCAGAATCTAGAGAGGTTGACTAGACACATCCCAGAGAATACGATGGATGATATTCCTCTTCGTCTCCAGAGGCATGTCACTGGCGTTCCTGACCAGTTTCAGAGATACCTACATAGAGTGGCACGGGCTATAGTATATTATCATGATCATCACCACGGATAGTGGACGATCATCACAAAATTATTGTATTTTTGTTTTTTGTATCACTATCTTTTGAATCATAAGGTGGTTTAAACCTATGGTCGTAGACGATGTAATATTTTTTGAAACACAATTCTATCTATGATATGACTACTTTTTCTGGCTATCTTGTTCAACACATATCAAATGTTGTTTTAATTTACTTTTAATGTCGCAAATGTCTATTTATAAAATTATTAATGTATCGCATCAATAACGTATTTAAAATTTTCTGACCAGTTTCTATCTGTTTGTTCCTAAATCGCTCTTTCATGACAAATTTCAAGAACAATCAAGAAGACCGATTTTATCAAAGATACTCTAAGTTGGAATAATAAATGAGTTCAACCTAAACGAATGAATCAAACGCTTAATTTAAAATGAAATAACGTAGGTATAGTTTAACTGAATCATTGTATATTCGTGATTTTATTTGTTGTTTGACTTATATTAATCTCATGTGATACAACTAACTCATCGTAAGATAATAGATAATCTTCAAAGCAATTTAAGAATATTTGCATTTAGTGACAGTACCATTAAAACCAAATTAGCTTTAGAAGGACGCGACACTGCACATCAAGAGTGGACCAGAGGGTTATATAGTAATTCAAACAACTTTGTTCAGACAGAACGGACTGACTCAGCAGCTGAATTCAGAAAATAACTAATCTACATGTAAGATATTCACAAAAAATCAAGCATAATATCTCTTTAGATAAAGTCCATTTCTGGGTTTACCTAAAGAGACCCCATCATAATCAATCATTTCGTAAGCCCCTTTTGCAAGCACTCGCTTGACAATATAAGGACCATGCCACATAGGTTGAAATTTTCCAGCTCCTAGTTTATCGTTAGCTTGGTCATATACCAATAATAGGTCACCTTCTGAAAAAATATGAGGTGTAACATTTTTATCGTACTGAGCTTTAACGCGTTTTTTATGAGCTTCGGCTACTAATGCAGCGGTGCGCCGAGTCTCATATAATTGTGCTAGGTACAAAAAGCGTTTTTCCTCCTCAGAGGTAGTTGGTAGTAACTCGCTAATTGGAGTGACAGTATTTCAGATTCAATCAGTAACACAACTTCTAAACTGTAGACCAGCTGAAAAGGAGTGAAACCTGTTGCGGTTTTTGCTGAGGTTCGGTATGTCCAAAGTGCTGAGAAAAGCATAGTATGCCAATTCAATTTATGAATTCTGATTATCCATTTAATCATAGTGGTTAAAAATTTATTGACAACTTCAACCTGACCGTTAGCCTGTGGGTAATATGGAGTAGGACTATCATGGCACAGGCCAAGTTGGTCAGAAATTTCGGTCATCATAATGTTTCGAAAATGGCTCCCATGATAGGTAACAATAGCTTGGGGTACACCTAATCGAGCAATCATGTGATTGAATACAAAAGTGGCTGCATTTTTGTCATCTGCCGCAAATGTAGGCATTGCCTCGGCCCATTTGGTAAAATAATCTACTGCTAGAATAACATAACCATGCCCCCTGGACGAGTGAGGGTTACATGTAATGAAATCAATGCCCCATTTTGAAAAAGGATCGACATCAATTATGGGGTGAAGAGGAGCGGGTGGTGCACACATCTTTCGATCAAAAATTTGACAATTGTGGCATTTTCAGATCGCAAGAATACAATCTTTAAATAACGAAGGCAAAAAATAACTAGCACGCAATATCTTTTGGGCTGTGGCATACCCAAACATATGACCGCCACATGCTCTAGAATGGCAATCATTCAAAACTCGTTCAGCCTTTTCATGAGTTAAACAACGTTGAAATACAGAATCCGCACCATGACAATAAAGCGTGTCTCCAACAATATTGTATTGCTGGGATTGGTAACGGATCTTTCATCTATGTGAACGTGAAAGTTCAGGTCGAAAATTTTGGGTTTGGAGATAAGTGATGATATCTCCATACCAAGGATCTAACGTACTGATAAGAAACAAAGATTCATCAGCGATCAGATGCTCTACCACAGTTTCCGTTTCAATATTTGGGAAGTCACACATTAGTTCCACGAACACTAGTGATTTCTTTGATTTGGATTTTTCAAATTCTAAATCAAACTCCTGAAGGATTACTATCCATTTCGAGTATTTTCCCTCGAGTAATTGTTTAGTCAAAATGTACATCATCGGGTTACAATTAGAAATCACAGTTGTTTTTTCGTAACAAAATGTAATGATGAAAACATTGGACAACTTGAACTGTTGCCAAGGCAAGTTTCTCCACATGTGAGTATTTAATCTCAGTAGGATTGAGATTCCGACTAAGATAGTAAATCACATGTTCGTTGTGGAATTCATCTTCTTGAACTAAAACCATTCCACTAATGGAATTAGAGGTTGCTAAGTATAAAAAGTAATCCTGGCTATAATTAGGTGGATGCAGTAATGGTGTATGGGTCAACACGTGTTTTAAAGCATCAAAATATCGATCAACGATCTCATCCCAAATGAAAGGAATATTCTATTTCAAAAGCCTGGTAAAACCTTTGGTTAACTCAACATAGTTCAGGATGAATCTACGCAGAAAGTTTGCTTTCCGTTGCAAACTTTGGAGTTTGCGGAGTGAGGAAGGAGGAGGTAAATTAATAATAGCTTCAACCTTAGAAGGGTTGACACAGATACCTTCTTTCGAAATGAAAAATCCCAGTAACCTAATAGATTGTACACAAAAAACACACACGTGTGGATTCAAGCGAATCTTATAATACCTACATCTCATAAAATCGCTCGTAAATGAGTAGGATGATCTTCCCTGTGTAATGAATGAGTAGGTAAATCATCGAGATAAGGTTGAAAAATGTGTTTAATGTCATGAAAATCATAGGACATTTCCCTTTGAAAAGTTTCCCCAACATCCGAAAGGTAATTTACAGTATGCAAATTTTCCCCAAGGACAAATGAACGCTGTTTTTGGTTGATCGGCAGGGAGTATGTTTATTTGATTGTATCTAGAAAATCCGTCCATGAATGAATACATTTCATTTCCAACACAATCGTCAATAATTTGGTTGATATAAGGAGTTGGATAATTGTATTTAGGACAAGCTTTGTTAATATCCCTATAGTCAACACATACTTGTATTGTTCCTTATTTTTTCGTAACAAGAAAGATATTAGATACCCAATCCGTTAATGGGATCAGATAAATAAAACCTGCTCTTAGTAATTTCTCAACTTCAACTTTAATGGCAGCAACTTTTCATGGATGTATCAGACGTAGTCGCTGTCTGACAGGTTTAGCATCCGGGTAAGTCTTTATTTCATGAATGACAATGTTGGGATCGATTCCTGGCATTTCTTCATAAGACTAGGAAAATATGTCGCGGAATTCTTGAAATAGGGCTTTATATGTAGAAATTTCATCTAGTGTACATGAAGCACCTATATGAACGTTTTCAATAATTCCGGGTTTTACTGAGATGTCAATAGGAATGGTTGAAGAAATATTCCTCAAATTTACTTCAGAATCCAAATTTGTGATCGAGATTGGACTTTGAGGTTCCTCGACATAATCAACTATAAAAATAGAGGAAAAATTATTTTCAAATTTATTAAGCTCAAAAAAAATGATGACCTATGATGGAGATCATCCCATGGTAACTCACCTACAGAAAAGAATTCACGAATGCTTTCATCAGTATGAAACACTTGTTGAAAAGGATCAGGAATTGATGTTGTAGTCGAGCTTGACGTTGAAAATGATTCTTTGCTGATTACATTCATCGGATCATTATTAGTTGATAAAGAATCGAAAAATGACTGTACTGCTTGATATGCTATCTCAAAAGGACTCAAAGGCATGCTGCCATTGAATTAATCTAGTTCTAATTTTGAAGGCAGTATCCAAGGATCAACAAATGGAATAGTGCTTGATGTAATCATATTGATATTAGCAATATTACGTGGTACGTTAGGTGGAGGCATAGAAAAAGTTCCCATTAAAGCGAAATCTTTGATTAAATCTACTCCTACATCCTCATAAGGGATAGTCATTTTTCCTACGTGCTGAATACTATCAGTAGAAGCTGGGTCAGACGAATAATATGAGAGCTGATCGACTTTCACAATATTTCCTTGATGAGGAAACATAATTATCCGAAAGACGGATGACATGATAACAGTCATAGCATAAGACCAACTTCGACCCAGAGGAAGGTTGTAATCTAGAGGGGCATCAACTACTTCCACATCTAAATTAACGATTTTTCCTTCGACTTCTATAGGTAGATCCCGTAAAATTTCGAATGGATGGAATCCTCTTCCATCAAAAGCTTTGAGGATTGTTGGTGACTGGTTAAGGGTTGGAGAACCGAGTGATTTCCAATATTTTAATGACATGATACACGTAGATGCTCCTTCAACAATAACAATACAAAAGCAACGTTTGTTTTTGACTAGTACTGGGATCTGAAAAGCTATTTGATGAGGGAGACGAGGTGTAAAATTTTCTAAATCGAAGACCATGAGATTTGAATCCTGAAGATCTACAGCTCCAATTGCTGATAAGAGTAATTTCCTTTGTGCTAGACATGATTGCAACACTTCCAAGGCCGACATTGCTAAAGGAGAAATTGCTAAATCCTCCACAATGTTGTAATTCTGAGCAACTCTCGCATGTGGACTGAAAGCCGATTTACAAAGTACACCTTTGGAAGGTGGTTTGATTACTAAATCAAGATTCAGTTTCTCAATATGTAATGGATCAGAAACCGAAGGAGATGTAGCTGGTGCAGAACTAGAATTTTCTAGTTCTTTACCTGCAACAAGGTTTATACTACCATAATCTTGCGATCGAGTCGCAACCATCAAAATATCTGCTGATGTATTAGAGGAAGATCCAATCATTTTGCTATCTTGAACAGGAAAAGGATACTTCAAAACAGCAGGGGTGGATGAAAATTTAACGAATTTATATACCTCGACCCTATGCGGACATTCCTTGGTGAAATGATCCTCGTCACAGATAATATAAGGATAACGAGGTTTCCGTTTATCATCATTTGATTCATTTTTATCAGTTTTTTCCTTGGGAGATGAAGTCTGTTTATTATTTTTCTTCCCTTTCTTTTTGTTGCCAGCTTTCGACTTTGCAGTAGATGAATCTACAATGTGAATATCGATAGAAGTTTCTAGGGAAGATTCTCCTTTTGGTGAATCAGGTAAAGTTATTATGGGAGAAGTAACCTTTGAAGATTTATTCTTACTCTTAGTTGTACTAACTGAACCGATTACACCATCAGCGACATGAGACCCTGAAGGAGTTGCTGTTATCTAACCAGGATGGGGTAAATCAGGGATTTTCTCGTACAAAGTTCTGGACTGGGTATATAGCAAGTCAAGTTACTGAGCTTGAGCAATAACTTCTTCTTCTGTGACAAATCCTGCTTTGGATACATCTTCAGTGATCCTTGGTAGCAATGATTTGAAAAAAAATTCTGCCAATATTTGATCTGAGATAAATTTTTTTACCAAACGTCTTCTACGTCTCCATTCATAAATATGATCTGATATGTATGCGGACATAGATTGTTTTAGTGAAGTTAATAATTTCGTGCCATTGTCATATCTGACTGGCAACTGAAAATGAGTTAAGAAAGCATTTGATAGAGCGTTGAAATTGGTAAATGAGCCTCGTGGTAATTCAATGTACCACTTGGCAGCTAATCCTATTAACGTTCTTTGAAAAAGTCTAAGTTGAATGGAATCATCGATTAATGAGTTGGATGCACACCAAAGGTGGTAAGTCATGACATGGTTAGAAGGATCCTCTCCTGATTTTCCTTCAAAATTTTGGATATCATTGGGAAACTTATGCGGCATAGGCGGCCAATACGGATGATAATAGATAAGATCATTTGTAAGGCAAGATAAATCCGGTAAATCTAAAGTGTCTATGAATGGAAATCGATGGGTAGGGCCTTGTTGATAACCTTGTGAGACTAAACCAGTCCCAGGAGGAGGATATCCAGGAAAACCTTGAATAGGTTGTGCATTTGGAATTGGAGTGCCCCTTGGATAACTAGGAATAACCAGACCATACTGGGGTTGAATAGGTGTCTGATATGTATACCCAGGGTACGGTTGTTGCGAGTAGACTGGAGTTTGAACAGGTCCATATTGATATGGCCCTTGATACAGATGATAAGTAAACTGAGGATGACTTGTTATAACTGTACTTGTACCAGGTTGTCCTGTTAGCATCTGAACAATAGTCTGAATTGTAGGTCCAAACTGCGGAATAGAAACTTGAGGAATCTGTACTAATGTTTGAGGGGCGGATGTGATAGGAGCTGTAAACACCCCAGGAATAGGTGTGGTTTGTTGAACAAAAGTCTAAGCAGCAGTTTGGGGTGGAGTCACAGGTGTACTCAGACCAAGTTGTTGAACAGGACCAGATGCAGGTATTTGAATGATAGGTTGGAAGAGTTGTTGGGGTTGATTATAACCAACTGGTTTTCCATCTTGATAATAAGGTACTTGCATATTTGGTTCTAAATTCTGTTGTACTTGAGATGGATCCCACACTATTCCGGGATATGAAAGTCCCAATGAAGTTTGTACATAAGACAGACCGTAACTTGGTTGAACATATGGTTGATAATTCACTGGATAATTTCCACCTCCTTGTAACATTTTCTATTCTGGATAGAAATTTTGTCCTAAAGGAGGCTACTGTAGTGCCCCGCTTTGGTTGATGGACATTGATCCTTCATATTATTAGATTTGAAGGTTATGTATGTTCTCTATTGATATCATGTCGATGATATATTTGATGGATAGGTATGTTTTCTATTGATATTATGATGATGATAGATTTGATGGATAGGTATGTTTTCTATTGATGTTACGATGGTGATAGCTTTGATGGATATGTATGATCCCATTGATGTTATGATTATGATAACCATGATGGATGTGTCCCCTATGTTAGCTAATTACATTAGTTCTGACTCAAAATGAACAATGATTTGAATGACTAGGTCATGTTGATGTTTATATTATGATAATGACTAACACTAAGAAACTTTTTTACTGATGATTATTGAGTATGACTGGAAAACCACCAGAGGCACTCGCATATGATGAGTTGACAACATCTAGTTTGAAAGAAATTAATATTTTGTCATTGAAATTCTAAGTTCAGTTTGAAACTTGTTATATATATATATATATACTCTGATGATATGTCAGCGGTTGCAGGAACATGTTATTTTCTTGGCCGAATGAATCACATATGGGTGATGGGGTTGTACAATTCGATGGAGCAACATGGGAGGGGTGGAACAATGTTCCTGATCTCACCCGCTAGCACTCCCGCCATGACTTAGGCTAGAAAGGTCGAAATACCTTCACCTTGAAGATCACGATGTCGTGAGGGCAGGTCCCAAATTTGGTTCGCTCACGAGGATTCTGGGGGCGTGCATCAAGGCAGATTCCTTGATCCCTAGCACCATTAGTCTCACTATAGCAGGCAACTTACGAGATGATAGGGGTCTCTATAGTTGCACATATAAATTCGCCTCGTAACCACTAGATACTTGAAGGGCAAGTGGTGTGGCACCCTTGGGATTTCAAGAGAAATTCTTGAAGGGCACGACCAACTTGGCACCCTTGGCATCAAAAATAAATTCTTAGGCATGACACCCTTGGAACTTCGAATGGAAGTTCTTGAAGGGCATGACCAACTTGACACCCTCAACATCATTAAATAAACTAATAAATATAATAAATATATGAAAATCCAACTATTCATATCAAGTGATATAGGATGTTAGAACCAAAGGAATTAAATCAAGAATAAAACTTAGGATAAGAGAGGAATAGGAAGAGATAAAATATTTTACCATGATAACTCTACCTTTTCCATGGTTAAACCAAAATATTAAAAGGATAATGTACATAAGTAAATTAATTAGGCAAAAAGGGGGAAAAAGGGACATAGAATTAAGTATAAAGATTTATTAAAAACTTCATTAAGAGAAGAGGGTGGTGAATTAAAATAAGATTAATAAATTAAAATTTGAGAAATTTAGAGAACTTCCATGTGGAAAAAGCCAACATAAGAATATTCATCAAAAGGGAAAATTGAGGTAGTTAGGGGACCAAATATGAGAATCATCAATTAACTTCAGTAATAAACACAAATTAAGGAGTAAAAAGGGGGAATCAAGAGACAACTAGGAGAAGAAATTGGAAACCTTGTTGGGTTGAGGGAAATACTATTTTTTTAAATGAATAATTAAGTAAATTATTTTTGGAGAGTCTTGATGAGAGGGAGACACATGGGTGGGTGAATAATCAAATTTTGGGGTAATAAAAAAAATAATTATTTATGCATGAAATTCCAAGTGTCACCTATGAAACCTTCTATAAAAGAAAGGGAAATGGAAGGGAAAAGGACTTTTTTTTGTTCACCTTATTGTGGGATGGAGGAGGTTATGTCATTTGGAGTGGTTACGAGCTATAGTTGAGTTTGGTGGGATAGAGAATTAAATAGAGGGGACTCTTGAGCCAAGAGGGGCTCACCTCTATCAGCTAGCACATTCCTTCGTTGTACAAACCCATTGTAGCTCGAGGGTCCGCAGGGAAGGAGAGTACCCAAGGAATACGCTGGGAGGTCAACCGGTGGGTCATTACATTCGGATTAAGCACGACAACCTTTAGGCTTGGAGGTAGACAACAACAAGGGAGCTCAAGTAGCGGCAAGTCAAGTTTGGTTCTCGTCCAAGGGTGAACGGTACATGTGTTAGTTATATTGTTTTTAATTATGATGATTTCATTGTGCCTATAATGAAGTTAAATATAGTATGTGTTAGGAAGTTAAATTGATGGACTTGATATACATGATTAAATTTTACTGAGTTTCAAAATTGTGTGATTATGGTTTCATTTCCTAGTTACAGTATTAAAAAAAAAAAATTTAAAGCCTTGCGCTCATCTAGTAAATTATAGGGTTGGTCTCTACAACTGCAATCCTTGAGCTGGGTACCTCCCTTGAGGTTGATATTGACCTTGAGGCACGTACTGACCTTGAGGCATATACTGTCCCTGAGGCTGATACTGACCTTGAGGTTGACCTTGGGGTATGTACTGTCCTTGAGGTTGATACTGACCCTGAGGTATGTACTATCCTTGAGGTTGTCCCCTAGGATGTATTTGAATATTTTGATATTTCCCCCCAGGTGATACATTACTACCTTAGAAACAGGGTTTGGGATATTTCTAGACATCATATAAACTTGCTCATTGTTCATTGTTGATTCATTTGGACCAGATGATGACATTAGTTTGTTAGGAAGAGGAGATGCTCTTGAGAATTTACCAGAGAGCGAGTGATAGCCTACAGGAGCAGAGGGACCACCATACAAAATTGTTTCTGCCATTTCAGTAAACATAGATGACTCACTAGATATGTTTAATTGAGGTCTATAACCTATTGGTGTAGGGAAAAAGGGAATTCGGGGTGGCGAGTACTTAAGACCTACTTTTTGTAGAAAATATGTTAATGAAGAATACCAAGCGTCTTGTCTAAAAGCGTTTTAAAAAATTGATTCATGTTCTCTAAGTTATAAAGTTTCCTAAGTTGACGGAAGAACAACTTCTTCCTCTATATCAGTGATTTCTTCAATACTAATGAGACGAGGAGGAAGATCTTCTGTAATCCGATTTCTTACTCTGGGTGAATCAGGATAGTTGGAAGTTGGAGTAGCGAATTCTAAAGTAGGTTATAATGTAGCAGGTTCAGTTTTCGGTTCACAAATTTCAGGTTCTTCAGGTGATAATTCACTTGTTGTAGAAGCAACTTCAGTTAATTCGGAAATTGAAACTGTTTGTGGAGTATGTTATGCTATTTGCGGTTGATTTACTTCATAATTAGGATGAATAATTGGATGATTCTCCTTGTTCCGTTAATCCAGTTCTACTGATAACATTTGGTATCAGAGATTTAATTCCTTCTAGTTGGCTTGGTGTGTACTCAGGGGGCTTCCCCTGAGTTCTACATGATCATCTCGGTAATTTAGCCACGATTAAAAATTTAACACATGAAAACAAAGAAAAATTCAAACAAACCCTAAAGTCGCTAAATAAACAATCAAAATGAATCACACGCCTATAAAAATCTAAGAGATCAATCCACACACAAACAGTATATTCCCGCACTAAAAACACTAGTTGGTGATGAAATCCAACATCGTAGAATTTTAATGTAGAAATGGCGGTTGGAACAGTTACCCCGACAACCTACTTAATGAAACAGATCGGTGCAAGTTTCTCCACTTAAACCATCTTGAGTGAAGATAACCCTCTGGAGAGTCCAAGTGAGTCTAGCCGACGTCTGCTCCAGGTACAGTGGGATCTCCCCTCCACCGTCACCTTGGGAAAGAATCCTAAAGTTTATGGTCACTAAGGTCACCAACGGGAACACATATACATGGGGGAATAGTCTACGATCCGATATACATGCAAGGGCAGAGTAACAAGCTCAATCCCCTTGAAGGCTCCTTGACATAATCCAAGGTTTACCGACAAGTGACCCCAGGCTCCTCGACAATGGTCAATCTGAGGTTTACCGTTTTTAATACATGCACACCTTTTATCGTTCCCAATGAGATAGGTATGATTACCTCACTGGTTCGGATATGATCTCGTGCTTGACTCCTTTAGGAGGAGCTTCCCAGAGCATACATGCTACAATTGGATTTTCCTACGGCAAGATTGACTACTTGTTTGTTTTTATTGTCTTGGAGAGTTAACTAAAACCTATTCCAAGACACTAGCCTAAGCTATGTTGGTGAAAAGAGCCCTAGAAAATTTAAAATTTCTAGATTGATTTTAATTAAGCGCTACTTTTAATTAGCAGTTTCTTAAGACAATAGGTATGGAAATGAAACTTGATGATGTTTTAATGACCCGACTAAAAATTTGCTACAATGCATCTATATGATAAACAACTCATTTCTTTTCAATGAATTCTAACAAGAGGAAAGAGTTGAGATATTTTCAGAGACTTTCAAAATATCAATTCTTTCTTTCCTATATGAGAAACTTTGAAAAGAATACAATTCAGAGATTCCAATTCCAAAAAATATCTTTTTCTCAAAATCAAATTCCTTATATCATTTAGATCAGAAACAAAACAAACTTCTTCCAAAAGAAAACTAAAAAATACTAAAATAATAAAATTCAAAACTAAAAGAAATGTCTAATCTTGAACTCTATCCAAAAGTTGGAGGATGTTTAAGCTTGGTTTGTAATCTAACCAAGAATTTTTTGCTTATTCCTGCGAGAAACAAAGCATCCAAAAGTAGTTTTAAAATGAAATTCAGTCCTTATCAATCTAAAGGTTTTATAAGTTTGCAAATGAAAATAAAATCAATTTTTCATAAGAATAACAATTGCATCAAGTTCAATGGCACAACAGAAAAGTAATGAAATACCAAGTAGCTGAGGTATACAAAAGTTTCTGATTCAGAGCAATGGGAGGACTAGGCAAATTTTTTACTCATAATATGAAAACTAACTGAATAGATCACTTAATCACAGAAATTGCTGAAAGAAACTTTTCACAGAAGTCTTTGACAGCCAAGACAAATTGGGTAAAGAACAAAAATCAAGTAATGGGATGCCAGAAAACAAAATTTCTACTTTTTCTAAAATTTTCCAGAGATCTGCAGTTTTTAATAGAATAAGGTGCGGTACCGCACTTTATTCTACTAAAGATTGAGGAGTCTACCGCTATGTTTTAAAGGAAAAATTGCGGAAGGCAGGAAAAGTAGAGAAATTTTTTTTGCAGATTTACAGTCAGGGATCCTATTGAGTTTTCTACCCAATCAAGTTTTGAGCTAATCTCAATCAAAGAAATTTCAAAAATCAAAATGAAAATGGAATAAAACTAAGATCGTAATTTCCCCAATGGAGTCACCATTTTGTTTCACGAATGAATCCCTCTTGCGGACAAGAGCGATCTCCCTGGTATCCTAAGGATATCTAGAAACAAACAGACAAATTTAGACCACTTTATCTAGACTATTTTGCTTGAGAATTTCTTATTAACTTCGGATAGATACTCCTACCTGAAGTCTAATTCTTATTTTCTCTTCAATCCAATCGCTCCAGAATTTATCGATCCAGCATATAAGATCTGCAATCAAAGATAGGCAAACAAGATCAAAAGCATCTGCAAAATATGATAATTCGAAAGCAATAATCTATCTTAGTGATCAAGGAGTCTAAGAATTAAATCATTCAAAAGATAGATGAACAACTCAAGGAGAAAATAGAATCCATTTGTATTAACTTTTAATAAAAGAAGAAACCTTACAACCTTAAAGCCTTGATGTTTGTACAGGTTCTTCCGGGGTCCCGAACAACCGTTTTCCTCAGTTTCACAAGACTCCAACTCTCTAGATCAATATAAGACTATGACCATGAGTATGTAATCTCTCTCATGCCAACGATTCCAAATGTAGAGAGTATAATTCCTTCAACAATTCTCTTCTATAAGCTAAGAAGTAAGTATCAACTACTAAGTATCAAAAAGTACCCTTGAGACTGAAACTTGGTCTCAATTTATAGCTGAAGAGAGGTAGTTTCAGCTCCAAAAAGGAAGGGATAAACCCCTCTCATTATGGGATTTTTTCTCCAAAAACCAAGGGATAGCTCCATTTATGAAGAGATGAAGGTTCATGAATGGAAGGGACGAAGCTCGATCAAATAACGCTTCTAGAAGGCCCCAACTGGGAGAATATTCGACCAGCTGGGCTTCTAGAACTTACTTTTCTCTTTATTTTACCTTTTACAGGGGTCCGCAGTTTTAATGAGCTTTACATGCGGGATATACCACATTTTTTATAGAAATTAGCCGCGGTACCGCAAGGAATGACTAGCAAAAGTGCGAGAGTAGGATTTTTAGGATTTTTAAGAGCTTCTTCCAGTTCCAAGACTTGATTTGGGGAACTTTATGTTTTTAGACTTCTGAGGGAGTAATAAATAGGTAATGATGAACCCATATAGACAACTAAATTTCATGGTGACAAATTTTAGTGTAACAATCATGGTTAGCTTCGACTTGGTGTCCCTTTCACAAAAATCCTTGTAATGGAAACCCTTGATTTAATAACCAATTTGTTGATCCTAAAAACATTAACCTCATAAAAATATGCTTTACCTCCACATTATTTTCCTTTTGTGGCACATGTCATGATAGACTAAAGGCACCACAATGGGATCATCACTATGCATTGTGATCACAAACTTATTCATGGAACATTTTTAAGTGAGAGGAATCAATTAATGGCACTTTAAGCCTAAAATTTGGAAGCAATTTGTGGGTGATACTTTTGTGATCTGGTCCCATGGGATTCCTTCCCTTCATGACTTCTTGAACCACCTCAACAACCTATCCCCTCATATCCAATTTACTATGGAATTGGAAAAATACTCTTCTTTACTATTCCTGGATGTATTGGTTTCCTGTCATCCTGATTGTTCTCTCTCTTCTCAATTGTTCCATAAAAAGACCCATGTTGATTGGTACCTCCATGCCCTTTCCCCAAACCATTAAGGCCAAATATTTGTTGTCTTAAAAACCCTCTTTATCAGAATTGTTTTCATTTTTGATCCCAATATCCTATCTAAATAAAAATATCATCTCATGTGTTAGTGTCTTCCAGTCTTGTCAGTCACCAGTGATCAAATTATTCTCTTTCATACGATTGATAGGGTCCTAGGGCAATTTTTTATAGTTTCAATAGGTTTTGAAATAAAAATTTGATCATTGGTTAGTCTACCTATGTCATTACTACTCCTTTCATTCTCATGGTCAATAAACATCATCATGGTCAGGTCATTGTTCTTTGAAAGAGTGTCTTGGTCATCATTCTACTTATCTTTCCATGTAGTATCATCATTAGGTCATATTTTCAAAAGTCATGTGAATTGGTCATGTCATCATCAAAGTCATCATTAAAAAGAGTAGTGATAGGAACAAGTGTTCAATAATGATCTCCAAAGTGCATTTTGATCTTTATCATGATGTAATATACATAATAAGTTTTGAAAGCTACAATACACAAGCAAATAAGTCATGCTGTGAAAAGACAAGGTGGGGCCACATTACCACCAAAGAAAAATTTGACTTCCAGCCATTTACAAGACCAAAAAAGCATGTCATTTGCCCATTCTACCCTCATGAGACATCATTCTATTAGAAAGGAGCTTTCCACCCTCTGAAAATCAATTTTTTGCCTTGGAAAGCTGAATTCTCTTGCTGCTCTACACTTTTCTCAACTTTGCTACGTTTTTCTTTAGGAAGCAAAATCTCTCTTCTCCAAAGGTTTCTTCATCAGCAACAGGTTCTATCTCATGAACTACAAGTAAGTGGATCCCTCATATACCTCTCTTTCACTTCATTTCATGCTTGGAAGCTCAGAAATTACCCTCTCCTAGGGTTTGCTGCATTTTTCGTCAAACAAGTCTCTTTGGTCCATTTGCTAAGAAAAACATTGATTTATCAAGGGGGGATCAAACAAGTCAAACAAGTCTCTTTGGCTCTGATTTATCAAGGGCGGATCTTTGATGACTTAGAATGTCATCTAGGGTTTGAGAGATATTTAGACTCTTGTTAAGCTGATCAACTTCTTTCCTTAGGATATCAATTCCTTCTTTCATCTTCTTGCATTTTTCATCCTTATTTGCTAGATGGTTCTCCATGTCTTCCTTCTTCCTTGTTGCTTCACATATTTGTGCCTTGAGAGAGGAGACATTTGATTTAAATCTTAATATTTCTTCACCTTTTTCTTTTAGCTGGAATGTTATAACATTTATGTCCATTTTTTCTTCATCTACTTGTCCTTCTAGGAGGGCCAAAACTTCCATCACCTTTTCAGATCCTTGTACTTGTTTCTTTGCTTCTTCCAACTGAGATTTAAGGGAGGAGACCACTTCCTTGTATTGGCCAAATTTTGCTTCAACTTTGTTCAATTCCTAATGTCTTTGTTTAAGATGGTTTGAAAATATGTCTTCCCTTTTCTTTGCTTTATCCAACTGATTTTTTATGGATATGACTTATTCATGATGCCTTTTCTTGTTTTGATGCAATTCCTCCTTAAGCTTGGTCAATTCATTATCTCTTTATTGTACTTGAAGCTTGAAAAGGTCAAATTCCTTTCTTGTATTGTCAAGGTCATGGTCACCATCTCGTGCTTGCTTCTTGAGTTCCTCATTTTCCTTCTTCAAACTACTTATCTCTTCTAGGGCAACTAGAAGTTTATTTCAACTTCTACTTCAAGAATTTCTTCATCATCATCTACCTTTATAAGTAGTCCCTTCATTTTTGCTTTCATTTGTCTTCTTTGGTTAATCTTGATTCTCTTTGTCATCATCTTTTGGATCAGAGGTTATGACTAATAATTCTTTAGAGTGGAGATCCTAAAGCTTTTCCCAAAGCTCTTTTGCTCATGAACATTTCTCCACTTTGACCTTTATAGGATTTGGTAGCCCAATCAAGATCGATTTTATTGCTATTGCATTATGTTCCTTGGACTCTTCTTCTTCCATTATGCTTATAGTAACCATTGATTCCCAGACTTCAAAATTTTGAGCCGTTAAGAAATTTTTCATTCTTGCCTTCCATATTTCAAAGTTTCCATTGAACAATGGAGCTTTCCCAATTTTATTATCCATTGAGGAAGTGACACCTTCGAAGGGTTTGCAAGCCTTCTTCCTTAACTTTTCCATTTGTGTTCTAACGATCTAGTTTCAAGCTGTTAGGCTATGAGTAAAGGCACTAGCTATGATAATGATTGTTGGAAATACCGAGAGGGGGGAGGTGAATCAATATTTCTTTTTAATTCTTATTTTTTACTAGTTAAGATCACTTATAACTTGAACACAAAAATGAACAATGATACAAATAATTTTATTAATCAATGATGAGGACTCCAATCCTCTTTTTAAAACAAATCAAGTACAACAATAGTTTAGGGCTCCAACCCCAGATGAAGATTCCAATCCTCAATAAACTAGGCTCTGACCTACACTGTGCCAAGCTCCAACTTGGATTTCAATGAGGCACCAACCTCTAGGGCTCCAACCATGTCCACTAGTCTAGGCTCCAACCTAGTCTTTGTGAGGCTCCAACCTCTAGGGCTCCAACCATGTACACTAGTATAGGCTCCAACCTCTAGGGCTCCAACCTACTACTTTAATTCTTCAATAATGAGTACAAGATTTTCTTCAATGCTTCCAAAACACTTATGCAACTAGCCTTGCCAATGTTTTCAGCAATGCTCTCAATCAATCTTCAAAACCAATATACTTACCGATCAAACGAGAAAATTACCAATTACCCGTTTCTTTGAGGTAGAAAAAAAATACGCCCAAATTTGAAAAGTGGTTATTCAATTTTTTTTTTTTTTTGAGCAGATTTTTGGCACTTTAAATTTTCTTATGAACATTTTTTCTAATGTTATTAATTTTCATGTCGATTTTGAAAAGTGGTGATGCAGAATCAACACTTTTTTTTTACAGGTTTGATTTTTGACACTTACATTTTTTTTATGTATCAAGTATGAACCTTGTTTTAAAGTGTTAGTGATTTTCATGTTGATTTCAAAGAGTGTTGATGCAACATCAACCCTTTTTGTTTAGAGGACTTATTTTTTATACTTTAGATTTGTAATGTATTAATTGTGGATACTTTTTTTAAATGTTAGGTGAATTTTTTTTTTTTTTTTTCTCAGTAAAACTAATTCTATTTATAAAACATAATGGTACAAAACTGCGCCAGTTTCAGCTGTGTGAGCCTGAGAACTGGGCTTGATGTCCAAGCTTAACATAAACAACTGAACTGCCCTGAGTGGGAAACCAATTCTTTTGAAAGCAAGTTCACCGCCCTTAGAAGGGAAATCGGTATATGGTGCATGCATTATAATTTAACAAGAGACAGTAAACTAATATAGCATACAACTTTTACAGCTGATGAGAGATTAAAAAAACCAAAAATTCTTCCAATGAAGTTGAATATTTGTACCATAGTAGGTTGAGGGAGGTCGAATTCACTGTTCAGGAGCTGGGGAGGCCGGTTCTTCCACGATTCTGCACCCATACTCATCTTCTTCATCTTCATTGTCCTTCTCTGGCGTGCTATCCTTATTGAGGAAGTCCACCTACATGTTTTCTTTTCCAAGGATGGATTGCCCAATGCCAATGGGCGCTACAGGAGCCGGAACATCATTTTTTCCCTGAGAGGGTTGAGGGCCAGGCGCAGTAGGGGCAGAGCGGGGGACAATAACGGGAGCAGAGCTAGCAGATTCTTCACTAACAGTGACAGTAACAAAAGCAGTGAGGACGGGCTTATCCAGGGAGCAGTTGAAGCGGAATTCTACTCGCTGAGAGGTCTGGTGGAGGGTCGGACTAGCAGGCGCATGAAAAGCAGGGGAGGCAGGCTGCAAGACGGGAGGAGGATGCCGCACAGGCATAGCATAGTGGGTGCCCCCAGGATGGTAGGTGTGTCCCCTCTGACGCCGAGAGTCTGAGTAAAGGCCCCAATCGACATCCTCCGCAGAAGAGTCAGAGGTCGAGCTGGTGGAAGGGAGTGGACGAGAAGAGCGACCTTTGCTCATCCCTCGCCTACATCTCATCCAATGCCGAAGCCGAGGCATCGCCACAGAGCTTTGCCAGGGGTGCTTGGGGCAGAAGGAGCAGGTGGTGTTCAAGGGAGACCACTGAAAATCGACAAGTTGAGAATGCAAGCCAGAATTTAAATGACAGAAGCTACTCTGAGTGAAATGATAACCTGGAAGCGTTTCCAAACAGCCGAGGATGGTGCAACGTCGCCCAGTCTGAGTGCAAGCACTCGACTTAGCACAAGCAGTTGGGCATGCTCCACAGACAAGAGACGGAGGGCCGCATAAAACACAAGAACCAGACGAATTCTCTAGAGCAAACGCCATAACAAGCTGAACCGACGAGGCAAGGTGGTAAAATGGCGAGGCGAGTGGAATGAATGCTGTGTAGTCAGGCATAGTAGTTGCATGAGTTATGACGCCGCAGGGGGCCATATGGCCAAAATGTGCGAGCGCCCTCGGGACTTGCCAGGGGACTAATGTCCCATCACGCCAAACCAACATCCGCATCCGGAGAAATGTTAGGTGATTTTCATGTTAGTAATAAAACATAAAAAAAGAAAAAAAATAAATAAATATAAAAAAAATGAAATAAAGGGGAAAGAATTAAAAAAAACACATAATAAAAAATTAAATAATGAAACTTTAAAATAAAATTAAAAAGAAAATAAAATAATTAAAAAACCTATTTAAAATAATTAAACTAAATTTTTTTTTTTTTTTTTTTTCAAATTTCAAATTAAAAATAAAAATAAAAAATGACTCGCCCATGGACCACTGGGCCTGGGGCTAGGTGGGGATAGAGCTGCATACATGATTATGCATGTGTGTTTTTGATTAATTGTGACTCTTTAATATTGTATTTCTATGATAAAATGAAGGGAAATAAGCATTCCTAGATCACTATAGTTTTGCTGACTTAATAATTCAAAAATGTTGGTAGTGTGACCAATATTTTAGAAAGAAGAACCAATGTGAGTAAGAACCAGACAATCTAAGAGAAAGTGTTTTTCATCTTCAACCTTCTTAATATCACAATAATAGTGCAGAGTGAGATTCTTTGTCCCAGGGTGTTTTGGGAATAGACAAACTCCAAATTTCACTTCAATCTTTGCAATATTCATTTTCTTCTTAGTGCTGGTCAAGACACACACACACACACACACATATATAATTTTCTACCTTTAAAAAGTTTTTTTGGAAAAGAATAAAAGGTATTTATATTTTAGATCTAAGACTTTTGTGATCCATAATGTAGATGAATGTCTTTCGGATTAATCACATTATTAGGATTTGGTCAACATTTCGAATCAACTAATGTGGTTCATCCTTAGGACAATGTGGAGAAGTAAATCAAACTTAATGAATAAATAGTGGGGATGCATTATTGCTCGGAAATAGCCTTAAGAACTAGCCGTTAGTAAATTAGTTATTAGGAAAATTTTAAAAACTAATTTACTAACATCTAGTTTTAACAGCTAGTTCTTAACAACTAGTTGTTAACGACTATTTCCGAGCAATGATGCATCCCCACTATTTATTCATTAAGATCGATTAACTTCTCCACCTTGTCCTGAGGATGAGCCACATTATTTGGTTCAAAACGTCGACCAAATTCTAATGACATGATTAATCCAAAAAACATTCATCTTTATTTATATTTATTAAACATAAATATACATATTATATTAGAGTATCATGCATTTCTTTTTATAAATTATCTCTATAAAATCCACTAAAATCATATTATTTATATATATTTAAAATATTATTAACCAAAAATATTTATTACAAACAGGGAAAAACAACGTTCCCATTAATAGTTAAAGATTTGAAAAAGACACATAGCTTTCACGTATTTCACCATTTGAAGAAGTGATATAGAAACGTTGTACACTTAGCATCGTTGATGAATAAGTGGGTGGGGCATTCAAGAAAATTAATTCCCACACCAATGGTTTGTGATACCTTAGATATTGGAAAGCGACCAAGGAACAACTTGATTTTAACATGATTTTGTTAAAAATTTTAAAATCTTTTATGGAAGTTCGTTGATTGATTTTCATTAATTTCTTTAAAATTAATGTTCATAATGGTCAAAATGATTTGCGAGAATTTAAAAATAAAAGGGTCCACTTTAATCCTCAACAAGATATGACTTTGTAAAAAAGAAAAGGATGTTATAGGTCCAAATGTATGGGATCTCAAATATTTGAAAATGACCATCTTTATCGTCAATGGATATTATTATTAACACATTTAGCTAAGGATAATTATTCTTTATTCTTTAGAAAGAGTGACTTCGCTATGGAACTAATCGTTATTATTAATTCATTATTCTTTGTCTTAGCGAGGGATAAGGGTTTTTTTTGGGATGGGTTTGTTTTTTTTTTTTTTTTTTGTGTGTTTTTTTAGTCTTGTATTTAGTAACACTATCTTAGATTCATCTTATTTTCGGATCTATTAAGCGCCGAGAAGAATCAAATTTCTTGAGGTGCAAATCTCTTTTTTGAGTGCAAAACTTGAAGAAGAGATTTGATCCCTCTCGACGCTTAATAGATCTGGAGTTAAGATGGATCTAGGCTGGTTTCAGTTGTTTGTGGTCATACAAAATTTGTTGAATATCTAATTATTTTGATCATTTTAAATATGCTAAAAATATCTAAAATTGATGATGAATGATGAGACATTTACTAACTTGAATGATGAAAAATTATGAAATAAAAATGTTAATTGCAAAGTGACAATGTAACAATGTTGAATGATAGAAAATATGAGTAATAAGAATGAAGTCAATTACAAACAATCTTCATTGTGATCAATCAGAAACTATTTTATTTTATTGTTCTTATTGTCACACATTTAATTATTCTCTATTACCGTGTTTGTACAAAAAGTATACATTATCTCTCCATATATATATATATATCTCGCTCTTCCTGTCCCTCTCTATCTCTTCCCCCTCTCTCTCTCTCTCTCAACCCCCAAACATACACACTATCTCTCCATATCTATATATATATTTATCTCTCTCTCCCTCCTTCTCTATTCCTCTCCCTCTCTCTCCCGCCCTCTTCCTTGCCCACTCTCTCTCTCCCTCCCTCTTCCTCTCTCTCTCTGTCTCTCTTTATCTTCTCTCTCCATATCTATCTCTCTTCCTCCCTCCCTCTCTTTTTCTCTCTCTTCTTCCCTCTCTCTCCCCTCCATCTATATCTCTATCTCCCATTGTCTCTCCTTATCACCCCAAAAACATACACACTCTCTCTCCATATTTATCTATCTATCTCTCCCTCCCTCTCCCTCGCTCTCTCTTCCCCTTCTCCCTTGTCACTCCCTCTCCCTCTCCACATTTCTCTCTGTGTCTATCTTCCCCTTCCAACTCCATCTCTCTTCCCCCCTCTCTCACTTTCTCACCCACCTCCCTCCATCTCTCCCTCCCATCACACCAATGATAGAATATAATGTTCATATTTTTCCACGATTTAGATTGAGAGATATACTCATATTTGGCCCATGGTATTGGTCCCATAGGCTTCACCTAAATAAAACATCATTTTTGAGTTTCGTTAAATATAAATATAAAGCTGATTATGGATTAAATATAAAAAGAGGGTTTATTTATTTATCATACCTCCGGTTTATTTATATTTTTATTTATTTACCATACCTATTTATTCCTCATTAATATTTATTTATTTAAACATGATATTTGACCCATGGTATTTAGTCCATGGTATTAATAATAATTTTCTCTCTGTATCTTTCTTCCCCTTCCAACTCCATCTCTCTTCCCTCCTCTCTCAAGTCCTCTCTCTCACTTTCTCACCCACCTCCCTCCATCTCTCCCTCCCATCACACCAATGATAGAATAATTTAGATTGAGAGATATACTTATATTTGGCCCATGGTATTTGTCCCATAGGCTTCACCTAAATAAAACATCCTTTTTGAGTGTCGTTAAATATAAATATAAAAAGAGGGTTTATTTATTTATCATACCTTCCGTTTATTTATATTTTTATTTATTTACCATACCTATTTATTCCTCATTAATATTTATTTATTTAAACATGATATTTGACCCATGGTATTAATAATAATTTTTTCCATGGTATTCGGTCCATGGTATTAATAATAATTTGTTCCATGGTATTTGGGCCATAGGCTTCATCTAAATTTATTTATTTATTTATTTTTCTCTTAAATATAGGAGGTTTATGGAGTAAATATAAAAATGGGTTTTATTTATTTACCATACCTCTGGAGTAAATATAAAAATAGGTGTTATTTATTTACCATACCTCCAGTTTATTTATATTTTTATTTAATTACAATACCTTTTTTAGTGTTCCTAAATATATTTTTGGGTTAAAAGGTAGGGATAATTATTACAAATATATTGATTACAATTAAGCAGACATTACAAAATGTTTACAAATTTTCTTACATTACATCTACACATGTACCCTATATATTAAGCCGACATTACAAAAGTTTACAAACTTTCATACATTACATATACACATCTACCCTATACTGGGTTGTACAACGCCTCTCTGCGCAACAATAATATTAATTTGGCCCATGGTATTTGTCCCATTTTGAGTGTCGTTAAATATAAATATAAAGTTGATTATGGATTAAACATAAAAAGAGGGTTTATTTATTTATCATACCTCTTGTTTATTTATATTTTTATTTATTTACCATACCTATTTATTCCTCATTAATATTTATTTATTTAAATATGGTATTTGACCCATGGTATTTAGCCCATGGTATTAATAATATTTTTTTCCATGATATTTGGCCCATGGTGTTAATAACAATTTGTTCCATGGTATTTGGGCCATAAGCTTCACCTAAATAAATTTATTTATTTATTAATTATTATTATTATTATTTTTTCTTTCAGTTTTCTTAAATATAGAAGGAAGTTTATGGAGTAAATATAAAAATGGGTTTTATTTATTTACCATACCTCTAGAGTAAGTATAAAAATATGTTTTATTTATTTACCATACCTCCGGTTTATTTATGTTTTTATTTAATTACCATACTTTTTATAGTGTTCCTGAATATATTTTTGGGTTAAAAGGTAGGGATAATTATTACAAATATATTGATTACAATTAAGTAGACATTACAAAATGTTTACAAACTTTCTTACATTACATCTACACATGTACCCTATATATTGAGTCGAGATTACAAAAGTTTATAAACTTTCTTACATTACATCTACACATCTACCCTATAATGGGCTGTAGAGCGTCTCTCGACGCAAATACTGGGCTGTATAGTGCCTCTCGGTGCAATATATTAATTTGGCCCATGATATTTGTCCCATAGGCTTCACCTAAATCAAACATCCTTTTTGAGTATAAATATAAAGTTGATTATGGATTAAATATAAAAAGAGAGATTATTTATTTATCATGCCTTCTGTTTATTTATATTTTTATTCATTTACCATACCTATTTATTCCTCATTAATATTTATTTATTTAAATATGGTATTTGACCCATGGTATTAATAATAATTTTTTTCCATGGTATTTGGCCCATGGTATTAATAATAATTTGTTCCATGGTATTTGGGCCATAGGCTTCACCTAAATAAAACTCTTTTTCTTTTCTTAAATATAGAAGGAGGTTTATGGAGTAAATATAAAAATGGCTTTTATTTATTTAGCATACCTCTGGAGTAAGTATAAAAATAGGTTTTATTTATTTACCATACCTCCAGTTTATTTATGTTTTTATTTATTTACCATACCTTTTTTAGTGTTCCTAAATATATTTTTGGGTTAAAAGGTAGGGATAATTTTTTTTTTTTTTTTTAACAAGAACGGTTATGGTTTATATTAGAATTTGGCGAAAATGCCTTTCATCGGATACATTTGATCGGGCATAGCCCTTAACATTTCTTTCACTAACTGATCACAGGCCCCTAAACTTGGAAAACCGCAAGATTTACTCGAGACTATCGAGTCTATCTCCGTTATTTTCCCTATCTTAAAGAGACAAACAAACTGTTTCAGCAGAATGCAGAAAAACATGACAAACTTTATGGAATGGGGTCCCAATTCTCAATTCCATCTGCCAAGAGACAGCCAGCTGGAAGTGAAACTGCCCTGTTGGCTTCCAAGTCAGCAACTTTATTATTTTCCCTCAAAACATGAAGGAAGGAAGCAGTCCGGAAGGATTTCACCAAATTTCTGGTTCTTGAAATTACTCTTGCCAATCTAATGTCTGCAGGAGAGGAATCCTCCACTAGAACTTTGATAATGGATTGAGAGTCTCCTATGATACTGATATCTGAAAGACCGAAAGCCTTTGCTTGCTTGAGACCTTGCAGAAGAGCCAAGGCTTCAGCTTGCATGCTAGTAGAATGCCCTAAACCCAAAACGAACTTTGCCACAGTAATACCCTCTTTATTTTTAATAATTCCCCCTGCCCTAGCCAAACCAGGATTGCCTTTCGCTGCTCCATCGAAGAATAAAGAGAATCTGGAATGCCTGAGGAGCAGATCCGAGAGATCATTCTCCTTCCCTCTGAATTGCCACTCTTTTGTGGCCTTGTAATGCCTTATTTCACTAGAGAAATGGAGGTCCATCGACGCACCCCATGCTAAGTCTTGCTGACTCAGATTTAGATCCGGCAAATGATCCCCCAGACTTTCTTTCCAAAGGCATTTTATTTTGGTGATGATGAACTGAGCGTTTAGACTTTCATCTCTGAAAACTCTTCTGTTGCGCTCAAGCCAGATCTGCCAGCAAGCAAATTTCGGCAAAGAGAGCCATGCAGCTGTGAAACTCTCATTTTTTGGAAGTGATCCTGGGTAGGAATTCCGCCAGTTTGCAAAAAGATCAGATATGGACGTGGGTAAGGTGAATTCAGAATTCCAGAAGCTCAGAAGGCCGTGCCAGATATCTCTTGAAAAGTTGCTGTCCAAAATAATATGATGAGCATTCTCCTCACAATCACAGCATAAGTAGCATCGAGAGGGACCGTGAAATCCTTTCTTCTTCAATCTATCTGCAGTTAAAATCCCTCTGTGGCATAACAACCAACAGAAAGAGTCGACCTTAGGCATGGTTTTGCGATTCCAGATCCCGTTCCAGATTGCAGGATTAGGAGGGACGTTAGGGCGATCATGAAGGCATTTGTATCCCTGTGCAACTGTGTAAAGCCCTGGGGCGGCTCCCCATCCTTGGGCATCCTTCTTACCCACGCGTAGAGGCGCCATACCATTTAATAAAGAAAGGAAAAGATCTCGAGCTTGGGACAGCGCAGGAGGGACGGGAGGGAGCCTCCATCGCTGCCAATGTATGCCTTCCCATTGTGAAATGTCCCAAAGAGTGGTGCATTCAGCGTTGTCTAACCACAAACGCAGCGCTTGCAGAGAGCAATGGGACGATAGAGGAGGGTGCATCATAATGCTGTCATCCCAAATTTTAATTTCTTTGCCGTTTCCAGAGATCCAATACGCTCTGTCTCTGATTAAAGGGGCTGCTATATGACAGAGCTTGATCAGCTGCGAACCTGAGGAGGGTAGGAGGGCGTCTAGACATCTCTTCCTCTTTCCCATGAAATATTTCCTCCATAGGGCTTTTTGCGCCCAACCTGGATTTGGACCAATGATTCTCTAGAAGATCTTGGCTCCCATAGCTATGTTTTGGAGGCTAATATCTTTGAAATTGAGGCCTCCTTCACTCTGGGGCTTGCAGATTTTCTCCCAACTGACTAATGGGATTTTCCTGTCATTGTGATTGCCCCCTTTCCAGAAGAACTTGCGAATGAAGGCTTCCATTTTTTTTATGATGCTTGAAGGGGCTAGAATTACAGAGAATTGAAAGATGGGGAGACTGCTAAGAACAGATTTGATGAGAACAATTTTGCCGGCTAGATTTAACCAAGAGAATCCCCAAGCTTGAATTTTTGCCTTGAACTTGTCCAACAGAGGAATCCAATCTCTGCTGTATGCCAATTTGCGAAAGATGGGAAGGCCCAAATAAGAAAAGGAGGACCAGTTGAGAGTGGCAGTAAAGCCCAGAATTCTTGAGATGGCAGAAAGGGTGGGAGCCGAGATGTTCTAGCAAAAAGCTTTGCACTTACCATTGTTTAAACTGCTGCCTGTAGCTTCACTGTAGTCATCCAAGACCTCCTTGAATCTAAGAGCAGATCTGGCAGAGGCAACCCCTAACAAGAGGGTATCATCCGCAAAGAGGGTGTGATTAACATTTTTGACCCCTCTGGCTATATTGAGCCCCAAGATCTCTTGGTCAACCGGTTTTTGATCCAGGTAGAAACTCATGATGGAAACATGAAGGACGAAGAGGAGCGGAGAGAGGGGGCAACCCTGCCTAAGCCCTCTTGAAGCTTTAAAAAAACTAGCTGCTCTCCCATTCACCAGGGGGGCGATCCAAGGATCAGCAATACAAGAACGGATCAATTTTAGAAAGCCCATTCCAAAGCCAAATTTTTTCAAGACTTCCCAAAGAAAGCTAAGTCTGACCCGATCGAAAGCATTAGCCAGATCTAGTTTGATAACCATACCTTTCTCTTTGCGAAGCTGGCTCGAGTGAATCGCCTCTTGCACTGGGATGAAGTTGTCAGTGAGCTGTCTCCCCTGAACAAATCCACCTTGGTTCTCCGGGATGATGGCTGGAAGAATACCTTTAAGTCTATTGGCAATAACCTTTGTGATTAATTTGTATCCAATATTACAAAGAGAGATGGGGAGGAACCAATTAAATTCTTTAGCACCCTTTTCCTTGGGTATGAGGGAAAGAAAAGCTGAATTGGTGTTGCCCCCAATTTTCTGGCAGTCTTGTGATTTCAAAATCATTTTGTAGAGGTCTTTCTCCACAATTTGCCAGCAGGTTTGAAGAAATATTGCTGTAAAACCATCTGGGCCTGGGGCTTTGTCAGGCTCCATGTCTGAGAGGGCATCCTTTATTTCCTGAATAGAGATATTTGCTTCAAGCTACTGATTCATTGAAGGTGAGATCCTAGGGGGAACCGCCTCCAAGAATTTGGAGTTTGGGTCCGTCACACCCTCTTCTCTATACATGTTTTGAAGGTGGTTGAAAGCTGCTCTCTTTATGCTATCAAAGTCTTTGTGTGTCAAATTGCTATCTTTGATTTCTGCAATAGAATTGAAGCTCTTTCTGGCTTGAGCTTGCTTGTGGAAGAAGGCCGAATTTCTGTCTCCTGCTTTAAGCCATAAGCTCCTAGACTTCAGTCTCCAATGCTCTTCCTCCGAAAGGCAAGCTTTGTGGAAGATTTGCCGGAGCTCAACTTCCTTATCTAAAACTTCTTTAGTGATTTATGCATCTTCACATTGGGCATGGTGCTGGGCAAGATTATCTTGAGCCTGCTTTCTCTCTTTTGCAGGAGAGGGAAGAGCTTTGGCCCAAGATTTAAGCACCGTTTTCAGTCTTCTAAGTTTTACTTCCCAAATGAAGAAAGGGGAACCTTTCACTGCAGTTTCCAGCAGTCATGAACCAAGTTCAGGAACTCAGGTTCTTTGACCCAAAGAGGGTTGAATCTGAAGGGGATGGGGCCAAGATCTTTGTGGCCCAGCATCTCAAGCAAGATGGGCTTATGGTCAGAAACACTGCATGGGAGGATATGCAATCTAAAATCTAAGCCAAGCAAAAGAAAGGAACTCTGAACCAAACATCTATCAAGTCTAGCAGCAATGTGACCAGGACCTATTATTTTGTTAGACCAGGTATACTTACCATTTTCTGGAGGGATGTCAAGCAGATCCCAATCCTGCATGAGGTCTTCCACCCATTCCCTTGTAGGGTCCCTTACGATTGTGCCTCCTCGCTTTTCCTCCATGCGCAAGGTGAGGTTAAGATCACCTGCAACAATGATGTTTTCCAAATTTTCTGACTCCGACAGATGTCTGATGGAGTCCCAACACTCCCTTTTCTCCCCTATATTTGTTGGAACATAGACATTGAAAAGACTGACTGCCACCCTCGAGTCCAAAGGCCGGAGCTTCAAAAACAACCAGTGGGTGTTGTGCAGCACGGTGACCAATCTGAACTTGAGAGGGTTCCAAAGGGAGCCCAGTCCCCCAGATGCTCCCCATGCTGAAACTGCATGTCCGCTGCTACCTTTCCAATTTTTTTTACTGATTTGGAGAAACTCCTTGTCCTCCATTTTGGTCTCCTGAATCAGAAGAATGTCTAGAGCTTCTCTTCTTATAAGGCTTCTCGTTGCTTCTTCTTTCAATTTGCTCCCCATTCCTCTACAGTTCTAGGAGACAATCTTCATCATTTATTTTTATGATGATGGGCTCCCTTGGAACCCTGCCCTTGGTTTTCTACCATCTTCGGATTTTTGCCAAGAAGTTTCTCCAGAGTGGGCTGACTACCCTGAAGCTTGTCTTTGTAAGTTTCCTGATCTCTCTTTTCTCTAGCAGATTTGCGGCCCCTTGCAGATCTTCTGAACGATATCTGCGTATCTCCTATTTCTCCATCCTCCTCAGACTCCTCCAAGTCATGTTCCTCCTCGGAGGCTTCTGTTTGCTTATCCTTGTTTCTTGCCGTGACGCTTTCTTCAGGTCTTGTTTCTGCTGAAGGCATTTTTTCTAAAGGTTGATCTTGCCTATCTTCCTCCTGAGGAGTCTCTTCAGCAGAGCTTAAGACCTCATACCCGTTTTCTTGGATTTTTGGCGGGGGAACATTCTGGATGGAGGCAGGCTGGGGTCCATGAACCCCAGATTTATTGTGAGATGTCTTTGGCCTCTTGACCTGGTTCCAGCCCTCTTCCTTTCCTTTCTCAGCTTCCCCTTTGTTCGGGCACCCTCTTGCAAAATGGCCATATATGTGACATTTGCGACATTTGAAGGGGAGTTGCTCATAGTCCAGCACTTGCACATGCGTCCAATTGCCCACCTTTAATTTAATGGCCTCCGGAAGCCCCACCTCTAAGTCCACCTCGACACAGATTCGGGCGCAATCATACTGATCATTGTTGTTTGCTCTGTCAATGAATTTTCCCAGAGTATCTCCAATGTGCTTGAGGGACTCCCAGTTCCAACAGTGCACTGGTAGATTGGGGAGCCGAACCCAGACAGGGACTGCCGTTGGGACATCCACAGCCGGATCGAAATCAGGGGTCCATTTGTTAAGGTAGAGGCCTTGAGGTCCCATGAAATAGGGCCCATTCCTGAAGATCAGGTCCTTATCCTCCTTGGTGTTGAACTCGAACAGAAAGAAGCCTCTACCTAGAAAATAAGAGGTGACTTTATTTTTGATCAGTGGAACCCAGTTCTTAATGACCCAGTTTTCCGTGGATCTTGGCGAGGGCCAAAGGTCCGTGAATTGACCCACCAAGGCCCGATCTGCCAGGGAAAAAGCGACCTTGATCGGACCCTCAGGAGGGAGGTTTACCTCTGGAACATCGTCGAGCCTTTTGACGAACTTAGTAGCTTCAGATTTCTTCTTTTTGGGAAGCGAAGCAAGAAGAGAGGAGAAGGCTGCTTCAGCTTCCGGGAGAGCGGCTTGCGAGGGACCGGTGGGCGAGCCTTGGGCCTCCATGGCAGGAAGATCAAAACAGCAAACCCGATCTGCACCAAGCAAAGGAACGAGGCATCTCAAGGCCGGGATGAAGGAGAATCCAAATAGTCCCTGCAAGCAGAAACCCCAAGGGCGCAGACCCAAGCAGATCTGACAAGAGATTGAGAGGCTCAGCGAGATCTTGAAGCAGGGCAGGTGGAAAGAAGGGAGCCTAGTAGAACCGAGAGGCCCAGAGGTCAGGAGGACCTGGGGCAGAGGCAGAAACGGCCGAGAGGGCAGAGCCCAGCCACAGGCCGCGCAGAGAATCGCAGCTGGAGGCAGCAGTGCGCAGAGGTCCTCTTTCCGTGCAAGTGTATTTTTTTAGATCTCAGATGTTGTATCATTTTTTCCCCAAAAGGTAGGGATAATTATTACAAATATATTGATTACAATTAAGTAGACATTACAAAATGTTTACAAACTTTCTTACATTACATCTACACGTGTACCCTATATATTGTGCCAACATTACAAAAGTTTACAAACTTTCTTACATTACATCTACACATCTACCCTATACTGGGTTGTAGAGGGCCTCTCGGCGCAATAATATTAATTTGGCCCATGGTATTTGTCCCATAAGCTTCACCTAAATAAAACATCCTTTTTGAGTGTCGTTAAATATAAATATAAATTTGATTATGGATTAAATATAAAAAGAAGGTTTATTTATTTATCATACCTCCCGTTTATTTATATTTTTATTTATTTACCATACCTATTTATTCCTCATTAATACTTATTTAAATATGGTATTTGACCCATGGTATTAATAATAATTTTTTCCATGGTATTTGGCCCATGGTATTAATAATAATTTGTTCCATGGTATTTGGGCCATAGGCTTCACCTAAATAAAACTTTTTTTTTTTTTTTTCCCAGTTTTCTTAAATATAGAAGGAGGTTTATGGAGAAAATATAAAAATGGGTTTTATTTATTTACCATACCTTTGGTTTATTTATGTTTTTAGTTAATTACCATAAATTTTTTAGTGTTCTTAAATATATTTTTGGGTTAAAAAGTAGGGATAATTATTACAAATATATTGATTACAATTAAGTAGACATTACAAAATGTTTACAAACTTTCTTACATTACATCTACACATGTACCCTATATATTGAGCCGACATTACAAAAGTTTACAAACTTTCTTATATTACATCTACACATCTACCCTATTGTTATGCTAATTTAAATTTTCTTTGTATTTTTATTTTTTTAATTACAATAAATTTTTAATATCTTGTTTTTAATTATTAAAAAAATATAATTTAAGTGGTGTTATTCCTCTATATAAAAGTAAAAGTGACGGGATCAAATATTTTTAGTGATGAGTTATTATTTTTTGATATTTGTTTAGATAAAAAGAAAAAGAAAAAACTAAATTTCTATATTTTTACGATTGGTTAATTTGAAGGCACACATTGCATATTGTTTGACATTGTATATTAATGCATTTGATGCAGATGTTTGCAGATTATTATTCCCTGCACCATTTCTTTATCCACTACTCATTGCCTCTCTACTTTAAAAGCCAAAGGGACTAGCTTGTAGCTAGGTCGTTACATTGACAAATGAGTTGCAAGGCTTTTATGTTAGAATCTATCTTTCTTTCAATGATTAGTGCTTTAGGTAATCACCATGTTGCAAAATGCACTATACATCATGATCTCATAGTATATAACAAGGAAAATAAGCATTCAAGCATTCAAATATTATGACAAATGTTCCTTCAAACTATGAATTTGGCAAGTAAGCTTTACTATTTTGAAATTTAAAGTAGGTATAAAATAAACATAGAAATAAACATAATGTTAGAAATCCATGCACCTTAGGTATGGTTTATGCTTTAGCTAAAAAGCACAAACACACTGAAAATGTATAACTTTAAACTTTTGCACAATGAAATATTACACCAATAATTAGATCATGTATAATACAGAGAATTTAATGCCCAAAAATTATTTCTTATAAGTTCTTCAATAAAAAAAACTCAAGGCTCTCGTGCCAGGGAAAATGGCCTTTTACAATCCTTTGTAAACACCAAATACACAAAGAAAAATTTACAACTATTTGGTCTCTTCAAACTGTTGTCTTAGGGAACCTTGCACATGTTATCCCTTTCGCCTGGCCACTTTAGCACCTTTCCTAGGCCCAATGACCCTCCTTCCTCAATTGCCTAGCTTGTTTTAGGCTGTTGTACAAACATGCAATAATTGTTGCTCCTTTAACATCCTTCAACTAACATTAAATAACAGTGTAGCAATCCTTTGACCACAAATACACCTGTTACCAACTTCATTGTTGCCATAGGATTCCAAAAATACTAACAATCAACAATTGTAGCACACAAGGCACTCCTTTCCCTCCTTAAACTACAAAATTCGCTCCCTTTAGGCCAATGCAACCTTGTTGTTTCATTTCAACTCACGTAGAAACCATCAACCTCCTTTTGACAACTCTTTGGTAACTTGGAAACCCTCTTGGCATGCACTGGTCACCTTAGCCTTCTTCCAACACTTGATCACACCTCCTTGTAGCTCTAAGCTAATCTCCATAAGCCTTTGGTCAATTGTTTTTACATTCAGAAACCCTCGACCCTCTTTCCTGATTGTGACGACCTTCACCACAGGCCTCGACCTCCTTGTAGGGCCTAAACGGACCTTGGCTGATGCTATAATAGAGTTTCACCACACTCTTGTAACAAGGTGTGACCTTCTTGGCGAGCCTCTTCAAGATGCATCCAAGTTACCTTAAGCACATGACTTCCCTTGTTACTCGACTATCTAGACTTTTCCTTAAGGTAGTGGATGCCTTATTTAAAGCTGTGTTCTCATTGCACAAGCATGCGACCAACTTACTATGGCTCGTCAGAGCTCCACTCCTTCTTCTTGGTGGCACACCTTGCGACGTACATATACAAGACATGAGGGAGGTGAAGGGGTACAAGTAGCTCAACCAAAGGGTCTCTTCAGCTCACAACAGAACTTTCATATACCTGAGCCGACATTCCATCTTCTTTAGTCGAGCCAAAAAATACCTTCTGAACTACCAATATTTTAACACTCCCTCTTATTGAGGAAGGTTTTCCACCACCACCTCGAAGTGGCCCTACCTCCAAATCTAATCCGCAACCACGTCATTTTGGAAGACCTATATCTTCGAAGATACCATGCTCCTAGAAGCCTCCTGTTCCATATCATCCTGCATGGACATTGAAACCATGACTTTCCTGATTCTTAGAAATATCCAACTCAGTGAATTTTCCTTGCATGTTTCATGGCTTTTCCTTAATTGGCCATGAATTCCTTGTATGTTCCATGAATTTTCTTGCACGATCATGAATTTCCTTGCATGGTCCATGACTTCCTTGCATGTACCATGAATTTCCTCGCATGAAACATGACTTCTTTGCATGGTCCATGAATTTCCTTGCATGCACCATGAATTTCCTTACGTAGACAGTGAATTTCCTTTCATGGCTCGGAACATTCGTCTTTCTCGCTTGAGCCTAAAGGTTAGAATTCCATTAGGATTTTGACTTTCCCTCTAAGCCCGTTGAATCCCTCTGAAACTAGACTCCCTTTGAACCTACACAACCTTCCCTTGGCTCACTCTCCTTTCCGTCTTAGAAAGTACTACAACTGAACTTGTGTCCTTTCAAGGTCAATCTAGAGTCGTGGTTGAAAACTTGGCCTAGTCCACTTTAGACCACAACAACTCAACTCTGCAAGTTTCCTCATCCTCCTGGGTCAAACACCTCATAAACACATGAATCCACTGTCGGATGTGCAATTATGCAACCCTATGAAGATACCTTCTCACAAAACTCATCAAATTGCAATCCATATGAAGCTACCTCATAAATGCCAAAGGATTCCTTGTTAAGGCACTTGAGCTATCACAACTTACTTTGAAAAGTCAATGAAGGTACATAAATGGTATTGAAAACCCACCACCAACACATTATTGTGCACCACGTTCTCCACCAATCCACCAAACTCTCATTATGCCACCCCAAGCTACAATAATCCACAACTCCTTGTTTCACAAGGCATAGCTAGCCAACTCTCTACCACTTCTTGCAAAATTCCCACAAATCCCTCTCAAAGTTGACACTTTTGCACATCTCAGATCCAACTTCGCTTCGAATATGCTCTGATACCATGTTTTAAATCCACACACCTTAGGTTTGGTCAATGCTTTAGCTAGAAAACACAAACACACTAAAACTTCTTAACTTTAAAGTTTTACATAGTGAAATAATACACCAGTAATTAGATCATGCATAATACATAGAATTTAATGCCCAAAAATATTTGTTATTAGTTCTTCAATAAGAAAACCTAGGGTTCCAGTACCAAGGAAGGTGGCCCTTTACAATCCTTCATAAAGACCAAATACACAAACAACTTATAACCTTTTTGTCTCTTTTAACTGTTATCTTAGTGTACCTTGCACACCTTGCACATGTCATCCATTCTTCTAGGCCATTTTAGCACCTTTCCTAGGCCCAATGACCCTCCTTCCTTAGCTTCCTACCTCCTTTTAGGCTTTTGTCCAAACCTGCAATAGATATTGTTTCTCTAACATCCTTCAACTAACCTTAAATAACGCTGTGGCAGTCCACTTAGACACCTAAAAAGACACTTACAACCAACTTACCTTTCTGCTATAGCATCACAAAAACACTAACAACCACCTATTGTAGCACACATGACACTCCTTTACATCCTTAAATTTATCTGACCAACTCTCTTTAGGCCAGAGAGATATTGCTATTTCCTTTTGGCCCATGTAGCAACCCTTAACCTCCTTTAGATAACTCTCTGATGACTTGGAAACCCTCTCGACATGCCATGATAACCTTCATCCGTCTTCCAACACTTTATCATACACGAAGATCTTGCTCCTACACGAAGATCTTGCTCCAAGCCGCATTGATCCAAATTCCTGCACACAAGTACCAATAAACAAGGAAAATGTTGTCTTCCACAGAGGGCATATTAGAACACATAAAAAATAACAACATCAACCATAATATCATAATCACATCAAATATATGGGACAAGAATCATCAACTAATATTAATCAATAGAAATAATATAAAATTATACCTTTCGACAAGTGAGACCTCCTCTCCAACTTATAATCCTATTCCCCTCTATAGATGGTCTCAAGACACCCGAACAATATGGAAAATCTCTCTCATAAGTTTCAACTAAATCTTTTCCTCTAAACATGATCAAATTATATAAGCTCTTTGCACCCATTGAGAGGATGTATTTGGACACCTTGGGGCTCGAGAGTTAGGAAAATTTTATCACGTTGAGCCAATTCATGGAAATTTAGATTGAAATAATCCCCTTTAGAACGAAAAAGTATAGAATTCTCAGCAAGGACACAAGTTGTGAAAGGGAACCTTGCGTTTAAGGAATAAAGTTATAGATTGGAAACTAGAGCCTAGACACAAGTTGTTAGTGTCAAACTAACATTTTTGTTGTAAAAGAGGAAAAATCAAGAGGAAAAGGCATGCATCTTTGTCAACAAGTAAAATGTATCTCCTACTAACTAAGTGTGGGTAAAATGGGATATAACACCCGGTCAACTATTTCTACCTTTAGCAGCCCTCGACCCTCTTTCTTGACTATGACAACCTCCACAACATGCTTCGTCTTCATTGAAAGGCACAAATAGACCTCATTTGGTGCCTTAATAGAGTCTTTTGAGTAGCCATTAGGATCTATGACCCTCTTCTAATAGGCTGCAACCTTCTTGGGCAACCTCTTCAAGTTGCAGCCAAGTTTCCTTCAGCCTATGGCTTCCCTTGCTACTCGACTGTCTAGACTTTTTGTTAAGCCAACATATTTCTTCCTTTGAGTTGTGGATCCTTCACATAGGCCTATGACGAACTTATTGTAGCCTCCTCAGAGATCCACACCTTCTTATTGGTTGCACACCTTGCCAAATATATATACAAGACATGAGGGATGAGACTAAGTGAAAGTAGCCCAATCAAAGCATCATTTCACATCCTATCTGAACCTTATTATACCTGAGCCCATATTCCATCTTCTTAAGCCAACCCAAAGCATACCTTTCAAACTACCAATATTTCAACACATAATTCCATGAATATGTACTTATATATTTTTTCATTATGTTTGTAGCTAAATTATCAAACATTAGAAAGTTAACATACAACAAGAGGGTTATCACTCAAGACATTGTATTGAAATATTTAAGTGAAAATAAAGCATATACATAGATTTTTACAAAAGAATGTCTCAAACTAAACTTTAAATGCATATACCATGGATGAAATTCACCAAAGGAAATATTTGATAGATATTTGGTCAAGTATAGCTAAAGCACTTGAGGTGGAACATCTTCAACTCTCAGATAAGTGACATGTGGATATGTATGAGTGCCATCATATACACTAGTAAAGTGAGTGATGTTGTCCTTCCTTTCCAAATAGAAAATAATTGCTACTTTTTTCCTTTCACACATTTTATTTTTGAATGTGATTATCTCTGGTTTGAATACTGTCACTCAACGACTAGTTCCATATGCTATTGTAGCATGGTCCCTTTGTGGACCTCAAAGTGAGGAATGTAGAGATCCAAATATTTGGAGATACCATTGCTTCCCATGCACTTGTATTAATTAAGGGGCTTGTTTGTGAGGCTAGTGCATTGTGAAGGAGATTACCGCATAATGATTTAAGTGATAAAGCTATGCGTAGAGGGGAGGACGACTAAAAAATCACAACCCTATTATATAAAATGTTAATGGACCATAGATAATGAGATAAGGCCATACTGAGTTTATGAACAAGGTTATATTGTACAATGTTATGCATAAAAATCCTTAGGTTATTAAAGTTGAATAAATTGTTTAATATATTTTTAAATTCACAAATGGACAAACATTTGTTCATTCAAATTTTAAGGAAATATTCATCATTATATTTCGATCTAAATCATGTACTAGTTGATTGAAACTCTTGATGTCATCATGCATGGTCAAAATACACTATTTGGAAGGAAATTTAGTCACAAAAATGTGAAGCTATATAAATTGGACTTGTTCAAATTGGCATCTTCTTCTTTAGCTTCTAATAATAGCTAGTTTTTGTTATCTTAATAATAACTTGTTGAGGCCTCAACCACCCTCCTTTATTTCTTTGAAATTATGGGTTCCTCCATATAAATTTTGGTTAAAATTGGTTCTAGAATCCTTTAATTTTCCTTATTTTGGTTGATTTTCACTTTTCTTGATTTTCATTTTTGATACTTTCATTGCTTTCATTTTGCTGCTAGCTTTCCAATTGTTTGAATTTCGCTTCATTCCGACTTACACTTAGAAATATGGCCTTGGTCAAAGTTTGGCCAATTTCATCGCATGAGCATAAAATATGTATTTTATTATATTTTTATAAATTGTAATTGAAATTAATTTTGATATGTTAATATAATTTAATTAATTTAATTTTAATCAATTAAGTTAATCATTTCTTAGTTAATTAATCTAATCTAATTTTATATAATTAAAGTTAATTAATTTGTAAATATAATTACCTAATTACTTTTATTAATTTAATTTAATTAATTGTAGTTATGTAACATAATTGTATTTGATTACCGCAATCTAGAGTACTAGGAGGGATGACGAGTGCAAGGGTTTCACAGTTCTTTGTAGGTGCTGCGATCGCCGACACAGTGACCAAATCCGATGTTGCGCCACTCGACCATAGATCCGGTGGACAGACCCTGATCCACCGTGATGTACACATATTTAAAAGAGGCAAACATAACACTGAAGGGGTTTGTGCTTGCATCTGCATAACATCTCCCACTGCCGCCATCATGTAACAGTTCAGCCTTATGGATCTTGGCGCTCAGAGACCAGGGGAGCCACTGTCTCATCTGATGCCCAACCATGAATACAACTAGGATGGAGAGAAGGTGGAGAAGGCTGGTGATCTCCATGTTGGTTTGATTGGGACGGTTCTCTATCCCGACATGATGCTAAACGAAGTCATGATCTCCAGTGTGAAGGTTACCAATGAGAAAGATGTTGATCGTTATGGCCTACCCCTACTCTTCAATGTTTCCTCGCTCTAGTGCACAACCCCAGGGTCTAGGTGCCAAGGTTGTTTTCTCACAATGGAAAACGATAAATGTGAAAAGGTAGCCTTGGGAAACAACGGGCCATTAGGACTTGTCAATCTAGCCTCTCGGATGAGCGTTGGAAGCCAGGGGTCCCCACAACTTTTATCCTCCTCCTTTCATATTTAGATCTCTCTTCTCACTGGAAAAACCATGATCCTTTGGGTTCGCTCTACGGATCTAGTGAAGAGCCTTTCGCATGCCCTTGAGCACAGGCTGGGGATTCCTTCTGCCTTTCAACGATTTCTCTATGGAGGTAAAAAACTAGAGGACTCTCTTCCACTCTCATTTTATAATATTGAAAAAGATGCTTCTTTGGTTTTAACCCTTCGTCTGTGAGGAGGGGCAGTCGGGAAACCATCTTCTGCTCAAGCTTTCTCGTACAAGGATTTTGTCCATGCACAACCTCTAAAGAAAGTTGCTCAACCTTCTAAGGCTCCCAAGATATTTTTGGTTGATAAAATGGAGGATGTTCCCTCCGTAGAAATTTCCCTTCTGACACTTGAAAACCAGTTTCAAATGTATGCAGAATCGACCATTATTTGCCGATTTAATGGATTATGGCCTCGCTCTGCAGATCTCTACCAATGGATTCATTCCACTTGGACTAATAACAACAAGGTTATCTTCTGCTCGAAGGGTTTCTTTATAGTTCAGTTTGCTTTCTTAATGAAGACTATCAAAAAGCATTAATAGGAGGTCCTTGGTTTTGGGGAAAAGCAGGGCTATTCCTCACACCCTGGTTCCTAGACTTCGACCCTTCTACAGTAGTCATTACCAAGCTTCCTATTTGGGTCAAACTTCCAAATTTTCATTCTCCTCTATGGCACTTCTCTGTTTTTCAAGGAATTGGAAACACCCTGGGACGCTTTCTGGGAATGAATCTCTCCAAGGGGGAGACAGGCATATACACCTATGGCAGAATATGCGCTGAAATAGACATAAGTAAAGGCCTGCCCGATCAAATCAATCTGAAAGTTGGTGACTTCCATTGGACACAAACCTTGGACTATGAGAACACTGCTTTCCGATGCCGTCACTGCCATTAAATAAGGCATATTCAGAACTCCTGTACTACGTTCCTCACCCAAAAGAAGAGAAGTTATCACAAATCAAACTCTAAAAGCTGGAAACCCTGTGAACCGCCTCCCATGGATGACATTGAATCCTTCAGCTCAGATGAGGAGGAGATTGAAGCAAATGAGGAGTTTGCAAAGCAGGAGAAGGATATGGCCTCGGCGGACCCTGGAGGGCCCAATGTTTCTTCGAGCACTCAGAAACGATCTCATGAGACCTCCTCCTTAGATTCGGATAAGGAGACCACTCCTTTAGTTAACAACAATCTTCAAGTGGTTTTAGCCCATCCGCCCCATGATGGCTGGGTTAAAGTTTCAAAAAAGAAAGGAAAGAAATGTCGTATTGAGGATTCAACCCATTTTGGGTAGATTCCTGTGTATGTCTCTTACGACTCACATGTTTATCTTCTTGTCTCTCTTTGTTTCTCTCTTGGCTACTTAATGGGACCAAGGTTGATAGTTCATCATTTCCAACTATACGATCTAGCCTCTCTTGATTGTAACTCCATTTTATACCATATGTTTTTTTTAATAAAATTAGTCTTATTTTAAAAAAAACATAATTGTATTTGATTACATTATAAATATTACAAAAATACAAAATATTAAAATAAAACAATAAACAATAAATATTATACATAAATAATATATATATTTTGGAAGTTTGTTCTTGGAGATTTTAAGCGGAATACCCATGAAATTCCTTGAAATCAAAATCTTGAAAGCCATACCTTATAAATAAGGTGTAACAAGTGGGATGCTTTGAAATTTTGTGATAACATGAGAGACTTACATAAGGTATAACAAGTGAGAGACTTGCATAAGGTATAACAAGTGGGATGCTTTGAAATTTTATTATAATGGAGTGAGAAAAGGTCCACTCTCGCCTCATGGGCTCCTCCCGCTCCCCCTCCACCTCACATGATCCTCTTTAAAACTTCACTCAAACACCACGAATCCATTAAAACATGACTTTTTTTTCAATAATAAAACTGAACTTAGAATTCACATAAACAAATTTCAGCCAATTTTGATGACTCAACTTTAGAAGAAATATTTTGAGTTATACTCCATTAAATGAGGTAAATGAGGGCTCTTTTCATTTATTTATTTTATATAAAATAGCTTTTATAATTTTAATATTTTTAATTTATTAAAATTTAAAAATAATAAAACTGAACTTAGAATTCACATAAACAAATTTTAGCCATTGATGACTCAACTTTAGAAGAAAATATTTTGAGTTATATTCCATTAAATGAGGTAAATGAGAGCTCTTGGAAAGCTATTTCCATGGAGAATAACTTGGTAGCATTAATTTAAGTAAATGTGATCCTTTACTATTTCAAAAAATCAACATAAGTGAAGATTACAAATTTGCAACAAAAAAATATTTTTCTAAGTTTGTTTTCAGAGTTTTAATTTTCCTGGAGTTTTTGGCTATTACTAATTTATTTTCATATTACTTGTTTGCGAGAGAAATCTCTACAAGAAGCAATAGTAACCGTGGATTCTATTTTAATTAGTTTACTAAATTAAAATTTTAATTTGAATGTCGTTTTGACAATTTTGCATTTTGAGTTTTGTGTGTAATTTTATTTAGTTTTTTAATTTTAATTTTGAGATTACTTTTTTTGTAGAGTTTGTTGGAAGAGATTAGGGCCGAGGGATTTGGAGAAATGAGATTAGAGCAACAAAGAAAGAAAATAGATTTTTATTATTTCAAAGTCAGAGTTCAAAACTACCTAGAAACAAACTTCTCTTAGAAGAATTTTATTTGTAAATTAGAAATAAGTGTTTGAGGAAAAACATAGGGTTAACATAGTTACTGATCAAACAAGAACTTTACCGATTCCCTGTTTTTTTGAGGTAGCAAACAAATCATACAACTTTAAAAAGTGTTAATTCATAATACACATTTTTTTTAGGAGCATTATTTTGACACTTTAATTTTTCTTATGTATTAAGTATGAACATTTTTTTAAATGTTAGTGATTTTCATGTTGATTTTGAAAAGTGTTGATGCAACATCATCTCTTTTTTTTAGAGGGATTATTTTTGACACTTTAAAGTTTCTAATATATTAAATGTGAATACTTTTTTTAAATGTTATTGTTTAACCATTTTTCAAGTTGTCTTATTCTTCTTCTTGTTTTTCGTCCTAAGATGTTATTTTTTAAGGATTTTCTAAACATGTGTTTTGTGTTTTTCTTTGCAACATTTTTTTTTAATAATGAAAATTTTAATAATTTATGCAAAGTTAAAAAAAATAATAACATTAATATTTTGAGGTTAGGAATTTTTATAAATTTATATATCGTTAATTAATACTTCAATACAAAAAAAATATTTGTCACTAAAAAATAATAATTTTAAATACTCGACAAAAAATACACATTTATTTTTGTTATAAATGACATGTTAAATAATTTTTTATAAGGAAAAAATTGAATAAAAAAATTTGGAAATATATATATATATATATATATATATATATATATATATATATATATATATATATATATATATATATATTTAATGAACTTTTATATTCAAAGATAATGACGTTTGATTTATTTTTTTCATATAAAATGTTTCAGTTAAAATTTCAAGTAAAAATGAAAAAAAATATGTTAAAAAAATAAAGCACACAATTAAAAAAAAATCAAATTCCTTAAGATTAAAAATTGAAAACATAAAAAAAATACGACTAAATTTAAAATAAAAATAAAAAATACAACTAAATTTAAACACACACACACACATAATCTACACTTTTGTGATCCATCATATAAAATTGTAAAATATCTTTCGGTAATAATCACATGTAATGGAACATTGTCGACGCGTTTCGAACCAACCAATGTGGTTCATCATCAGGACCACACTGATGATGAACCACACTGTTTAGTTTGAAATGCGTCGACAATGTTCCATTGCATGTGATTATTACCAGCAGATATTTTACAATTTCACACACACACAATAAAATATTAAAATAAAAGGTAACAAAAATTCTTAAACAAAAAAATAAAAAATAAAAATAAAATTTTAAAATATATATTATAAAAAAATTAAAATTAAAAAACAATTGAATACATAATTAAAAAAAAAAAAAAAATGGCAGTTTTCGTTGACCCTTGGTCAAGCAAGGGCTTGAGGAAATCAACCCCCAGCCGGGCGGGGGCCTACAGGCCCGCTCTACTAACCCTCAGGCCCCCGATCGCCTCAGGGTCCGCAGCGCAAGTCTGCAGGCCCGGAATCAACCCCGAGCCAGGTGAAGGCTGGAGGACCACCACAGGGCTGGCAGAGCTAGAGGCCCAACCTTGCGGCAACCCTCATGCCTCTGCCCAGCCAGAGGTCAATTCCCAAAATCGATCCTCTGCAAGGCAAGGGCCAAGGGTCTGCCATTTAAAAAAAAAATTTAATTATTTAAAAAATTAATTTAATTTATATTTTTAAATGTTTTTTAATAATATATATTTTTTAAATATATATATATATATATATATATATATATATATATATTATTTTTTTTTTTTAAATTTTATTTTTTTTTACAGTAATTTTATTTTTGTTTAATCTATTTTTTTTTTTTTTTTTTTATAAATATTTTTCTAAATATATTGTTAAATTTAAATTTAGATTTTAACTTTACGATTTAAATTTAGATTTTTGTTTTTGTTTATTTTTTGATTTCCAATTTGCTTTTATTTATTTATTTTTTAAGTGCTAGTTTTATTTTATTTTCCTTAAATTATGTTTCATTTGGAATATTTTTTATTTATTTATTTTTTAATTTGTATTTTTTTTTGAATAGTTTTATTTTTAAAACAATTTTTATGTTTGGTTTTTTTTTAAAATTTTTATTTTGTGTTATATATATATATATATATATATATATATATATATATATATATATATTGTGTTTGTTTGTTTTGTCTGTTCTGTTTGTTTGTTTTTTTTGGTTCGTTTGTTTTTTTGTTTTTTGTTTTTGTTTTTGTTTTTTATCTCTGTTTTAATGATGAACCAAAGAAAATCGTTCCAAACACATCCACCTTGAAAGCTACTTTGTGATTTCTCCAAAAGATATTTTGTATATATTTTTTATGTTTGAATTTTTTTGGTCATTTTCTAATCTTTTTAATTATTTTTTATGTTTTAATATATTTTTTTATTTGTTAGTTATTATTTTTTAAAACTTTTTGTTTTTTGTATTACTTTTTAATTTTTTCAAAATTTTTATTTTTGTTTTGTTTTGTATTTTTCATTTTTATTTATTTATCTATTATTTCATTTTTTTTTTGCATGGTGCATGTCGATCCTTGACTAGCAACTCGATCCCATTATGTGTCAATTTGTTAGTTGATTTTAAAGTTTTTGTTATAATGAATCACATATCCCCCCACAATGTGTCAATTTCATGGTTGATTTAAAAGATTTCATTGCAATAGATCGAGTTCACCTATCTTGCATGTCAATTTGATGGTTGATTCTTAAATTTTCATTGTAATGTGTCAAGTTGTCGTAGGCTAATATTTTTTTTGGTAAGCTTAGTGGGACTACATCTTCATCATGTCCAATATATCACCCCGATCAAGGTGGAGAATTGAACTGTTGACTTCACATCAAGGTGTGCCTTAATAGAGCACCTGATCATCGTTTATCCAAGACCTCGTAGATCTTAGGCTAAGATTTGAAAATAGCTATACTTTTAGCATTTAAAAAAGAAATTGTTCTTGGTATAATGATTTATTCATTCATGTGTTAATTTTTAAAGTTTCTTTTAGTGATATAATTTTTTCCATAATGCCATGGTTGAAATATATTGAAAATTTAAGGTTTTTTGTAGTCATGATATTTAGTTTTAATTTCATGGTTGAAGATTTGTCAAAATTTTAATGTTTTTCTAGGTCACGATATTTTACCTTTAATGTTATGGTTGAAAATAGTTATAAATATTTTATCTTTAACGTCATGGCTGAAAATTGTTGGAATTTTAAGGATTTTCAGAGACATGATCTTTTATATTTAATGTAATTCCTAAAAATTGTTGGAATTTTAAGGTTTTTCAGAGTCATGGTATTTTATCTTTAACGCCATTGCTAAAAAATGTTGAAAATTTACCCCCAAAAAAGATGTTATTCCAACATCAAGACTTTTCGTTTTCAAGGTGTTTTTCGCACCAAAAAAATTGGCTTTTATTAGCTTTTACTGTCATTTAAAAAAAAATGCTGAAAATTTATCCTGGAAAAAACTAGTGGTGATGCAAAATCAACACTCTTCATTTTTGGGTTGTTTTTTCATTTTTTTTGGGGTTTTTCTGGCTAGAATTCTCTTTTTGAGGTAATAGTTCTTGTTTGATCGGTAACTTTGTTGGTTCTTTTTTTACTACAAGTAGGGCACCCTTTGCACTACTATCAAGAGGATTTTTCCTGTAGATATATTAGGAATACTCAGATATGAGCTTGGGGATTTTCCTTTTGAGATTGAAACTCTGTTGTAGAGGCAAATCATGCACTATTGCAACTCCATTCTCTATTGGCAGTGCTGAATGTATTGAGAGGACCGTTGGATAAATTCCTTACAAAGGCAGAGCACGAGATACATAGGTTTAGGATTATATTTCAAATACTATTGTTTGTGAATAAAATATTACTTTTATAGCAGATTTGTGCCAACAGTTCCATGTTTTAGCATTATTGTTTAATATGTGAATTTATGTTTATTAGATCAACTATATGATCTAATAATTACATAGATTAGCCATTAATATTTTATTTTTTCTTGCATTTAAATGAATTTTTGAGTAATTATTTACTCAAAAAATTGTCATTATAAATCAATTTAATTATCATTAAATTGTGTGAACTATTTCCATGTTTTAATGACTCATCTCTTACTATTTTGATGTCTAAAACAAAGCATGTCATGCATTAAATATATTAGCCGTTATAACTGCAACAACTTGATATTTATCAAAAAACATATGTTAAATCCCCATCATCTTTTAATCCTTGCACTTGGTATTTAGGAAATATTTCCTATGTGCTAAGTTACAGTCGTTTGTTTTCTTTTTTTCTGCATTATTAAGTAGGCCTACATTTAGATTAATTTATTGAATTTTTAGAAGTCTTATTATGCAAGAGAAACAATATTAGTGACTTGGATGATCCCTTGTCTCAACTTAAGGATTGCTTTCTTGCAAGTGCACTGCAAGAGGGTAAGTCTGATTGCTTCTTCTTGTTAATGGTAATTATAGACATCACAAATCAGCAGGGAGAGTGAGGGTTAACTGGACCCATTTGAACTAGTCATAATCACCATCCGAAATAGACAAGGGCTTAGTTGGGGCCTTGAATAGGTGATCTCCCCAATGCTGATTATAATCATTTTTTTCCATCAACATTTTTGATGATAAAAGGAGGGTTAATGACAAGTTTTCCTTTTGGAGTTTTGTATTTTAAAAGTTTCTATTTATATGCGATGACTCTTTCTAAATTTCCAATCTGGATTTGTATCTATGGACGTGCATACCACTCAAATGAAAATTGTAAGACACCTGTCAATGGTAAAGTTTGATGATAAGAGTTATGCTTCCACATATGATCACATTTTTCAAAATTTTACAAATTGTATGTTTATTGATATTGATGAAGGTACTCTATGTAAGATATTTTCTCTAACTTTCACAAGCTAAGCCAAAAGATGGTTTGAATCTATTCTTGTATTCACAGTTGGGACAAATTTTTAACTAAGTTCCTTAATGCAGTTTAAGGCTATGATTATGAATAGGTATGCATCGAACTTGAAAACTTGCACAAGTTTGAAAAATGAATCTACAATAGATTTTACATTCAAATTCAAATTGATTTTTCTAAAATTTAAATCTAAAGATATAAATTCAAATATCGAGTTAAGGGAATGGCTTTAATATCTACTTTCCCTTCCTTGTATTCCAAATCATAACAATGAACCTGAAGAGATTATTTTTCTTAGCACATTTTCCGTTGTTAAAGAGCCACTTGTTATTAATAGCGTGACGAATCCTCTTCAAGCAGAAAGTGCTAATGAGCCATCTCAGGAAGACATAAGAATATCCAATAGAATTAATGTTAATCCCGAGAATGATTTAAATCATGTTGTTATTGAGGAATCAATTGCTAATAATATGTTGTTTATAACAAAGAAAAAAATCAACGAGCATAACTTCAAACTGAAAATTTCAACAATGTGCTTTTTGCGGTAAATATTCTTGAATTTTCTCATGTTGTAGATAATGTTTAGCCATAATCTTGGAGCTTTCAAACATTAATTCTCAGGAAAGTGTGGTCAACTAAATACATGTATTTGCTGAAAACTTTCCAAATATTGGAAAATCTAATTTTTGTTCTGAGGAAGAAATTCATGAAGAAGTAAATTTGCAAACCCAGGAATTAACTTATAAATGTAATGGCAATTCTGTAAATAGAAAAATTTTCATATTTGTTTATCCAAACAATCATTTTGCTCATTATCCTGATCTTGCTGATAATAATTCAATTTGCAATCATTCAATAATTTTTCTTTGCACAAACACTTTTACGGAAAATAGAGGAGTTCAGATAAATTTAATTAGTGATGAATTGATAGTAAGTTTTGATCAAGATAATGAATTATTAATTTAGTACATTTTTAACAAATTTGAAAATTCCCATGCTTCTGAATTTGATCTTTTTTCTCATTCTATTCTACTTTATAAAAGGGAAGGGAGTGCTAATAAAAATGTGAAGCCATGTATGATGACTATTACACAGTGAAAATATTTACTTATTTCTCCCATCATTAAGTTCTCATGTTCTCAATACTCAAAGTCAATCTGAATCTTCAAAATACCGCAGTGACTACATTTTTCAAGAAGAGAAACCCATTCAAGTTGTTGACTCTAGCATTTTTCAAGTTCCCATTCTTGTTCATAATCTTGAACCTTTTTCACATTCACAAGTAAATGCCAGTATGAGTTCCAATTGCATTATTTTGGTTGACACTTGTGAGGAGGAAAAAATTTCAAATAAAACTTAGCTACCTTGTAACATTAATAATAATAATAATGTAAATGCTGATATAATTTTATTGTTTATTCTTCATTATTATGGTTCTTTTCAGATTTGTATACTATTCTTTTTCAGTTTTTGGCTATTTTATGCTGGCATTTTGAGAACGTTGAAGCATTAGCGAAAGAACATGAAAATGAATTTCAAGACCTAAATTAGGAGCATCTAGAACTTTAAGTTTTTCAATTTCAATTAATGCTTATAACATATGAGTTTATTTTATATCTTAACATAAATATTCTGCAAACTTCAACAATTGAGAGTGCTTCACTACAATCGAGCTAGCCATCTAATTTATCTAAGAAACTTCTAAAATATCCATTATATTTCCATTATCACTTTCATGATCCATTTGAAAGTTGTTTGGAAATTTTAATTACATAGAAGATTGCTAATATTCTACCTCATGCACATAATACTAACATTTTTCAACATGCTACAACATCTAAAGGCTCATCATTTGAATATATTATGTTGTCATTCCCTCCTTGGATTCTTCTCCAATCATTAACATATATTCATCCTAATTTCTACGATCCAATTAGAATATGGTTGGAGAATTCATTTCAAGAGAGGATTCTTATAAATAAATTTGTTTTTCTAAACCTTTTAGAAATAGAAGTGTATAATAAATTGAAGTTTTATTTTAATAGTTTAATAATCATTTTATTTACGTCACTAGTTTTTGGTATGTACATATGTCTAGGAATAAAGGAATTTGAATGTATCCACTGAAAATATGATTTCACCTAGTTTTAATCTGCTTTAGTAGAGTAGGAATAGGAGTAGAATTAGTTTATCTTAATTAGTATTATTTTATGTTATTTATTGAATAATGCGGGTGTGCAATAAGCGAGCAATGAACCTTTACTTATTCTTGGAAAAAAAAGGTTTAAAGAGTGTCAACAAAATCAAATCTTGATTGGGGAAGTATTCATGCATTCATCAGAATTGATATTTTAACAAGTTATCGGTACATGTGCTTTGATTTATATTTCATTCGCTTTGAAAATATATGAGATGAGTTTTAATGATACTATGATTGTTTTATTGGTGCAATTCAACTTTGAGCAACACTAAAAACAAATTAATCACATAAACAAAGTACTCGGTCCCAACTAATTCTGTTAAGCAGTGATGCATCTAATCGAGCTGCAAGTTATGTGGGAGTAAAAATTGGCAAGAGAAATTGACAACGATGTAAAGGGTTGATAAGTCTTGGCAGAGATCCATCGGTTGGAAAAAATAATCCCTTATCCATTGCCATACCCAAGCACTGATCCAGTTGGCCACCCGCCTCCACTTGGAACCCATCCGTGTTTCTTTTTAGTTTCCTTAATTGTAGCACAACTTAGTATTTTTAGTATTTTTTTGGGTCCTAAACTTCTGGAGCCACCTTTAGGGACTAGAATACGTTTTAGGGAAAACAGAGAGACCGTAAAAGTCCCAAACCTATTTACCGATTTGCTTTTGGCCTCCTCTTTGAGATCTAAGAAACAAGGTATTGTGATAGCCAAACAAAGATTGTATGTCAAATTTACGACGCTAGGAAGTTGATGTACCAATTTACCGAAACGAAGCCCACAACTTTTGTGATTCATTTCCTAGGGTTAGGTTTTTGGATATTTAGGGTTTTCCATTGTTTTTCAATAATAAATAGGCCTTTAAGCCCAATTTTAACACAGTTCAAAGGCATGTAGCCGCCACATCTATTCTCAAATATAAGTTACCATCGCCCAAGATGGTTTATTTCCATTTTGTATGTAAGCATATTTTAGTTTAATATTAATGAAATGACATTTTATTTTTAGTGAAACTATATATTTATGGTTATATTTGTATTATGTTTCGTTCCTATTTAAGTTCATATTAGTGGTATTAGAAGCGATCTTCTCTTTCTCTATTTTTTTTGCATGTCCCCAACGAGATCAGGGTATAAGGAGTTAGGAGTCGAACTGGTTGAACCTTTGCAAGACCAGCCTTGCAAACCCCAACGGCCTCCCATGGTGGAAGAAAATAAATATGAGGGGGAAGGATATCCTTTCAAAATATTGTTCGAAGAAGCTCTCGAGAAACAAAGGAACACGATGATGCACAACTTTGCCCAGATCCTTCGGTGGTTACCCACATGCGACACATCTCCTTCCAACAACCACCCTGGAAGCACCACACCCTTTAAGGTACAATTTAACTTTGAAATCCCCATATTTGAAGGCCAAATCGATGCATATGTCGTAGATAAATGGTTAAATCAGCTAGAAAGGTATTTTTTGGTTCATGATTTTTCCAATCGGGAAAATATTACTTTTTCACTCCTCAAAGCCACCCCCGACATCAAGGACTAGTGGGAAACCTAATGTGAGAAGAGGGACAAGCGTGTACCCTTACTATTTCTAGCCACACCCACTTGGAATTATTTCTAGGATGCCATCAAGGAGAAGTATTACCTTGTGGGGAGCTATGAGGATAAATACATAAAGTGGACCATGTTGTAGCAGGGAAGGGACCAAGATCTGTTAGAGTTCATAGATATTTTTCATACCCTTCGCACGAGGTTGGGTATTAAGGATTCTGGGCAACATTTGGTACTAAATTACCGCGACTGTCTACACAGGTACATCTAGGATGATGTGGAGTTTATGGACATCTCCTCACTCGATGTAGCCTATCAATATGCTGTCAATATCAAACATAAATTTAAATTAAAAGAAGAGAGACTTTGGATCTATGAATCCAATGTTGAGATTCAACAAGATGATGAGCTTAGTGAAAACAGTTGCCTTCACTAAGTGGGCCCGCAGGCTATTTTTGGCACAAGTCTATTTTTAGACATGATGATCATATTTCAGAAGTTGTAGGATGCTATTTGTGAATGGTTGGTCAAGTTGGAAAAATAGATGAAATTCTGTTTTTAGAATATTGGGCGAAGTCTATTTATAGATCGTCAATCTAAAAATAAACACATGTTGATTATTATTAGCTCTTAATAATAATCAGACTCTAAACAACAACTTATTCTCTTGGAGCACTCCAGTTTAGTGCACAGATGTGGCACAACAGCTGACAGAAGGAATTACACTATTCCTGAGGGTTTACTGGAGCTATTGCATGGAGGGCTCATTTAAAACTCAAGTGGCAGAGTTATGACACAGTTGGAAGAAATAATTATGGAGTTGTATTCAGTTTAACTCAGTTAGACTCAGTTGAGCTAGTTGTATCTAGTCTAACTGAATGATACACTAGTGAGAGTGGAGTGAATTAATTAGTTAATTAATTCAAAAATAATAACTCATTAATCAACTGAAGAATACATCAGTTAACTACAGTGCATGGCAGTTTCAGTGGAGACCAGTGGAGAGATAGGTGAAAGGGAAAGATAGACTATCTGTTGTGATTATAGTTATGCATTGATTGCATCCAACACTCAGTGGAGATGCCAATGAGGATTGCGAAGTCAATGATGGAGTAATTAGAATTCATTCAGAGCTATTCTTCAGCAGATATTGCGTAGTGGAGGCAGGCTAGTAGGTGGCATAGATCGGTGCATGGATTTGCAAGATTAGGCCTGATTAGTGTATGATGATTGTACTGTACTGAGGGCTTGTGATAAGCTTTGTATGATATTTTCATACGATCTCCATGTTACATAATATATATTTGGGGTTTCCAGCTTCAGGCTTTCCCGGTTAAAAACTGTGTTATGTGCGATTGATAATTTTTGTTTATGCTTCACATGTGTGTGAAATTATTTATTCCGCAAAAGATTAACAAGTGGAATAGATTCAGTATCTTGCATAAAGTTAAATAGTGTGAGATCAGGTGGATCTAGAAAATATGCATGCTTAGTGCATATAATTTCTACATGGTATCAGAGCATTGTTGATTGAATATTGCAATTGTGAAGTGAGTTTGTGCTGGTGGACAATTAGAATTTGCTACAGAAGATTCTTGGTGCAGAAATCGAGTATACATTGAAATGTATTTCAACGGGTTGAGATTGGAGTATGCCATTGATGGGAGCTCGAATTACATAGACTAGAAGGACAGGATGGAGGTGGTGCTGGAGGATAATGGGCTGAAGGAGTTCATCGATAGCGATGTTCCTAAGCTGGGATCTAGCGATGCTGCATTACTTGATGCATGGAAAAAGAAGACTACAAAGATGAGGAGGATTCTGTTGGAAGGTGTGAAGGAACACATTGTGTCCAGACTTCATAGGAAAGCCACTCCATTCTTAATGTGGAAGGCTTTGACAGACTTGTTCCAAAGCAGAAGTGACCAGAGGAAGTTGGCGCCTAAAGACAAGCTCAGAAAAATAAAAATGGAGAAAGGTGACAGTATTCCAAAATACATCACGAAGTTTATCCACTACAAGGATGAGCTGGGAAGTGTGGGGGTTACTGTTGATGAAGAAGAGTTGGTGAGCTTGGCTCTCCTTAGGCTTTCGAAGAGTTGGCATAGCTACGAAGACTCTGTCAATGGACCGGAGAAACTGCCGGGATGGGAGCGACTTTGGTTGGATCTTGTGCAGGAGGAGATAAGGTGGGGTACCAGGGATGGATCTTCATCGAAGCATGAAGATGAAGAGAATTTCACTTTGGCTGCCAAAGAAAGGAAAGGGAAGGGGAATAAAAATCCTTCTAAATTAGGTGCGAAAGGCAAGAAGTAGTACTTGTCCAAAGTGAAGTGTTTTCATTGTCACGAGCATGGACATTTCGCCACTAACTGTCCACAAAAGAAGAAGAATAAGCAGGTTGCTAGATCTGCAGCTGGAGAGGCCTTAGCCTCGCAATTTGAGCTGGATTTTTCCTTGATCGCATGCTTGGTTTCAAGTTGCATGGGATCGGTGTGGTATCTTGACAGTGGCGCGTCTTTCCATATGACGAGAGACAAAGAGTTGTTTAGTGACTTGGAGGAGAAGGACCTCCAGATGCATATAGAGATGGGCGACGATGGTCAATACAGTGCGACTGGCATTGGGACCATTACCTTTGAGAGGGAGTCTGGTAATCCATTCTTGTTGAAGAATTTCATGCATGTTCCAGGTCTGAAGAAGAACTTTGTCTCAGTCGCAATGCTGGAAGACAAGGGTTATGATGTGGTTTTCAGTGAGGGAAAAGCCTTCCTTGGACATAAAAAAATGGGTCAAACCAAGAAGATAGGGGTTCAAATTAAGAATCTCTACAAGCTAGAGGTAGATGGCTATGCTGCAATGGTGGGCAAAGCAGAAGAAGTGGTGAGCCGGGATGAGGGCGAATTATGGCACAGGAGATTGGGCCATCTTCACCATGGCACTTTGAAAATTTTGCAGAAAATTTCTACTGGACTTCCCAAGGGTACTCTTGCGCAGTCATATCAGTGCAAAGGATGTACAATGGGTAAGTTTGTGAAGACCACCTTTCATGAGAAGGAGAACTGTGCTTCGGTGATCCTGGAGAGAATTCACACAGACATGTGTGGACCATTCTCGATTGTTTCAACAACAAAACACAGTATTTATGTGATAATTATGGATGAATTTTCTCGTAGATGCTGGATCTTCTTCATGCAGAAGAAGAGTGAAACATTCTCAAAGTTCTGTGAGTTCAAGGCATTGGTGGAGAAGGAGTCGGGGAAGCAGGTGAAAGCTCTACGGAGTGATAATGGTGGTGAATACATCTCTGGTGAACTCAAAGACTTCTGTACCAAAGAAGGAATTCGAAGAGAACTCATAGCGCCTCATAACCCACAACAGAATGGGGTCGCGAAGAGAAAGAACATAACGATCGTGGGTGCTGCACGAGCGATGCTGCATGACCAGGGCCTACCGATGCACTTGTGGGCGGAAGCATGCAACACTGCGGTTTATGTGCAAAATCGTTGTCCTCATAGAGTACTTGGCATGAGTACACCCGAGGAATATTTTACTTGTAAGAAGCCTGATATTTCTCATTTGAAGATTTTTGACTCACCTGTTTACATTCATGTGACGAAGGATGCCAGGAAGAAGTTGGAGCTGACTGCAGAAGTTGGGATATTTATGGGGTACACAGAAACACCCCAAAACTATCGTGTGTATTTGCCAAATAGTCGGATGACTGTTATGCGACGGGATATAAAATTCAATGAGGTGAAAGCCATGAAGTTGTCGCTTGAGAGGGAGCTACACTTGCATGCGGAAGAGGAACTTCTTGTTCCTAAAGATGAGCCTCTGGATGTGGATCAACCATAGGAGGAGATTCATGGAGTGGAGGAGTCCACTCATGTAGAACCAAACATTAGACAAAGCAGTAAGCGTACCAAAAAAGCTGAGAGACTGAAGGTGGATGCGACACAGAATGTAGGAGTTCCTACATCATAACGCAAACAGAGACAGTCACTTGACCGATATACTGGATACATGGCTCTTATGAGCAAGTGTATTGTGACAGAGCCATATTCTTTTGAAGAAGCAGCGCAGGAGTCCACATGGGTAGATGCCATGGTGGAGGAGTATGATTCCATTGTCAGAAACAATGCTTGGGAGATTGTTTCAAGGCCGGTGGGAAAATCAGTTGTAGGATCAAGATGGATCTACAAGGTAAAGCAAGATGCTAATGGGAGCGTTGAGAAGTACAAGGTAAGATTTGTTGCCCGGGGCTTCTCACAGATTGAGGGGATTGACTATACAGAAACCTTTTCACCTGTCGCACGGTATTATTCCATACAGACCATCCTTGCTCTCTTAGCGCAGATGGGTTGGGACATTCATCAGATGGATGTGAAGATTGCATTCCTTAATGGGATGATTGAGGAAGAGGTGTACATTGAGCAGCCTGAAGGATTTGAGATCTTCAGCAGCGAGTCGCATGTGTGTAGGCTCAAAAGGGCACTGTATGGGCTGAAACAAGCACCTCGTGCTTGGTACACTCGGATCGACAGCTATTTCAATGGATTTGGCTTCACCAAGAGTGAGGCAGATGCAAACCTGTACCAGATTGTGGTTGAGGGTAAGATTTTGATCATTGTACTTTATGTTGATGATTTAATACTAATAGGTGATGAGCAGTTGATACACTCATGCAAGGCTGATCTTGCAAAGGAGTTTGAGATGAATGATTTAGGCTTCCTTCATTATTTCCTTGGATTGGAAAAATGGTAGCGGGAAAGTGAACTATTTGTGTCTCAAGGAAAATATGCCCGGGAGATACTGGAGAAGTTTCACATGCAAGGCTGCAAGCCTATCGACACTCCTCTTCCAGGAAATTGGAAGAAAGAGGATGCTACATCGGCAGAGGTAGTGGATGCCACTTTTTATCGACAGTTGATGGGTTTTCTCATGTATTTAGTCAGTACAAGACCAGACATATGCTATGCGGTGAACCAACTTTCATAAGTGATGGTTAAGCCTACCAAGTTCTTTTGGAAGGCGGGCAAGCATATCCTGAGATATCTCAGGGGCACATCTGAGTATGGTTTATGGTACAGACAGACAGATGAGGTGAAGTTGCATGGCTTCACGGATGTAGATTGGGCATGAAGCCCAACAGACATAAAGAGCACATCAGGAGGGATTTTCAGTATCGGATCTACGACAGTTTCTTGGTACAATAGGAAAAAAAATCTGTGGCACTCAGTTCAATGGAAGCAGAATACATGGCAGCAAGTTTAGCTGCATGTGAGGCTATTTGGATGAGGAAGATTCTGGTTGGTTTGTTTGGTTCACATTTAGATCCCATGGTGATTCATTGTGATAATCAGAGTTGCATTAAACTCTCGGTTAATCTTGTGTTTCATGATAGATCTAAACATATTGATATCCGGTATCATCATATCAAATATTGTGTGTAGCGGAAGATCATGTTGCTTCAGTACTTTCCCACAGAGGATCAGGATGCAGATATTCTGACGAAGGTGCTCACCAGGAGAAAATTCGAATACCATAGAGGCAAGATCGGGGTGAAGGATAATCCCTATCTTGTTGAGATGGAGTGTTGATACTCAACAAGATGATGAGCTTAGTGAAAAGAGTTGCCTTCACTAAGTGGGCCCGTAGGCTATTTTTGGCGCAAGTTTATTTTTAGACTATGTCTATTTTTAGACATGATGATTATATTTCAGAAGTTGCAGGATGCTATTTGTGAATGGTTGGTCAAGTTGGAAAAATAAATGAAATTCTATTTTTAGAATATTGGGTGAAGTCTATTTATAGATCGTCAATCTAAAAATAGACGCATGTCGATTATTATTAGCTCTTAATAATAATCAGACTCGAAACAACAACTTATTCTCTTGGAGCACTTCAGTTTAGTGCACAGATGTGGCATAGAAACTGACAGAAAGAGTTACGCTATTCCTGAGGGTTTATTGGAGCTATTGCATGGAGGACTCAGTTAGAACTCAAGTGGCAGAGTTATGACACAGTTGGAAGAAGTAGTTATGGAGTTGTATTCAGTTTAACTCAGTTAGACTCAGTTGAGCTAGTCGTATCTAGTCTAACTGATTGATACACTAGTGAGAGTGGAGTGAATTAATTAGTTAATTAATTCACAAATAATAACTCATTAATCAACTGAAGAATACATCAGTTAACTACAGTGCATGGCAGTTTCAGTGGAGACCAATGGAGAGATAGGTGAAAGGGCAAGATAGACTATCTGTTGTGACTATTAGTGATGCATTGATTGCATCCAATACTCAGTGGAGATGCCAATGAGGATTGCGCAGTCAAGGATGGAGTAATTCGAATTCATTCAGAGCTATTCTTTAGCAGAGATTGCGCAGTGGAGGCAGGCTAGCAGGTGGCATAGATCGGTGCATGGATTTTCAAGATTAGGCCTGATTAGTGTATGCCGATTGTACTGTACTGAGGGCTTTTGATAAGCTTTGTATGCTTTGTATGAGATTGTCATATGATATCCATGTTACATAATATATAGTTGGGGTTTTTAGCTTCAGGCTTTCCTGGTTAAAAACTGTGTTATGTGCGATTGATAATTTTTGTTTATGCTTCACATGTGTGTGCAATTAATTTTTCCGCAAAAGATTAACAAGTGGAATAGATTCAGTATCTTGAATAAATTTAAATAGTGTGAGATCAGGTGGATCTAGTACATATGCATACTTAGTGCATATAATTTCTACACCAAAACAAGGGAAATATGCCTCCAAACTGCAGAACAAAGGAAAAATCCAAGGTGGGGTGACCCAGGACAACCTGTTGAAGCCGCAAGAAAAGATCGAAACCATGAAGACAAAGAAGGACATGTGAAAATGGTGCGAGTTCCATAAGGGCCCCACTCACAACACAAGTGAGTGTCGGGGCAAGCAGTCACTTGTGGCTGAGATGAAGGCTTACGAATCAGACACATGTTCTGAATCTGAGTCAGAACTCGACAAGGGGAATGACAAAGGCAAGTAGATTATTGATGCGCATCCTAGTGCCGCCATTGCCACCACCAAGATCTAGAAGAATGAGCTCGAAGATCCATAGGAGGGGGAGCGCCTCTTCCACTCACAAATGTGGATGAACGATTATCCGCTACAATTCATTGTTGACAACATGAGTGAAAAGAACCTCATTTCAGCATAGGTCATGAAGCGGCTGGGCCTACAAACCACAACACACTCGCAACCATACATCATCGAGTGGCTTCACCAAGGATGATATCTCCGCGTCAACCAGTAGTGCTGCCTTCCCTACAAAATCAAGCCCTTCACATATGAGGTACTATGTGATGTTTCTCCTTTTGAAGTTTGTGATGTATTATTAGGACAACCAAACTTGTAGAAGCGACATGTTGTGTATGAGTCTATGGATCACACCTTTATTATTACTTTGGGCAATAAGTTGTACAGGATACCAGAGGTAGCACTGCCTACCAGCCTATCTTTGATCACTACGAAGCAATGCAGTAAGATCATTTCCGAGATCGGAAAATTTGTTTTCCTTATGATTCACCCTCAGAGCAAGAAGAATATTGTGGCCATGAAATCCAAACATGTCTCCTCCACATGACAACAACATATGTACAAGGTTTTGGAGGAGTATAGGGACATTTTCACCTAACCCACAGGGGTACCTCTACACTGTCAGGTCAAGCCATTAGGAGAATTTTGAGGTCTAAAATGGGCCTCCTAAGGAAATTATAAAATAATAGTGTAAAAAATCAAATAAGATTTGATGACATCATCAAATTTTAGAGGGAAAAATGAAAAAAACTACTTTTGCAACTCATATTTTCAACTTATCTCCCAAAGTTTTTACTCAAATTTCGAGCGGGAGTACTCATTGGATGTGAAATTTAATTCCTCATCCAAGGAGTACCTATGTTGCATACTTTCGATGGGTCCTACTACACGAAAAATGAGAAATACATAAAAAAACGTGATTACGATCACGTTTTTTATGTATTTCTCATTTTCCGTGTAGTAGAGTTCATCGAAAGTATGCAACATGGGTACTCCTTGGATGAGGAATTAATTTTTGCATCCAACGAGTACTACCACTCGAAATTTGAGTAAACATTTTGGGAGATAAGTTTAAAATACGAGTTGAAAAAGTAGTTTTATTATTTTATTATTTTTTAATATTTTTACCCTTTTATTTAAAAAATGGCAAATCATCCCCCATGGTTGACATCATCATCTTAAATCCTATTGGTTGTTATAAAGTTTAATTTTGTTGTACATTTTTCTTAGGAGGCCCATTTTAGACCTCAAAATTCCCCTAATGACTCCATCGATCTGACTCCAGATGTGTCACTACCCAATGGACAGATCTATCAATGCTTTGTTCTAGAGAACGATGAAATAAATAGGTATATTCAAGAGTTGTTGCAGAAAGGGAACATCAGACCAGGTTCATCACCCTGTGGGATCTTGATCATGTTGGTACAAAAAAAGGACGAGACCTGGAGAATCTGTATTGACTATCAGACAGTGAATAGGATCATTGTCTGGAACAGGTATCCAATCCCACATATTGAAGACCTTATGGACCAGCTCAATGGGGCCAAATATTTCAACAAGATTGACTTGAACTCTGACTCTCAACATGTACCAATCGAACCCTCTGCTGTGTGGAAGACTTCATTCAAATCCAAGGAGGGCCTTTTCGAATAGTTGGTCATGCCTTTTGGGTTGATGAATGCCCTAAAAAACTTCATGATGTTGATGGGCGAAATCTTGTGACCCTTCACCAACTCATTATTGGTGGTGTATTTGGATGACATCGTGATCTTTAGCCAGAGTTGGGAAGAGCACCTCCACCATATTCGACAGGTCCTCCAAACCCCACGACAACACAAGTCAGTGTGTGCCAATTTGGAGAAATGCACATTTGGTATGACCCCAGTTCAATATCTGGGATACATCATTGATGAACAAGGTGTGTATGTGGACCTAGCCAAGATACAAGTCATTCAAGATTGGCCAACACCAACCACTCACTAGTAGAAAATGATGAAATTAGTGACTAGGTGACTAAAAAAGTTAGTCACCACAACTATTTCAAGTGAATTACTACTAAATTTGAAAAAATTTAAGTGATCCAACTAAAAACAACTAACTTAAAAAACTAATTTAGTCTAGGGATAAAATAAACGACTAGATAATAAGTGAGCCAACTAAAAACGACTAACTTAAACGATTAATTTAGTCTAGGGATAAAATAAACGACTAGATAATAAGCGGCCCAACTAAAAATGACTAACTTAAATGATTAATTTAGTCCATGAATAAAATATATGACTAGATAATAAGTGAAAAAATTAAACATGATTAACATAAATGAATACTGTAGTCCAAGAATAAAAATATGACCAACTATCAAGTATAAGAAGTATATGATTTAGTCATTTTTGCTAGTCATTTTTAATTGTGTCACTCCAGAAATGGAACATTGCAATTTTGATATTAAAGTGTTACATTTCACTAAATTTTGACACTACAGATGGATACAGAGATAAAGGGGGTATCTGAATCCATCTGCAGTGTTAAAATTTAGAGACAAAGGGGTTGCTTCCCCATATTCATGGATGGCATCCACAATAAATTTGTTAGTCTGGACTTGAGCACCTTACTCAAGAGATTTGATCTAGGCATTTGATAGTATAAAACTAGCCAAATACCCATCAACACTAATAAAAAATTGTTTAGCTAACCCTTATTTTCCATGCGAAAATACTCAAGAGATATTTTTCCACATTTGTGAACACATGTTAAAAAGAATTATAACCAACTTAATTATAACAAATTAATTATAAATATATTGCTATATGTTCTTATGCTTTGATATAAAAGTGCATGTTTAAAATTCTTTTCAATGAAACAAATGTTTAAAAATGTAATCATAATATTATTCACTTAAAATAAAGGTGAAAAGTTTCTAGAAAATTTATACAAACATTATAAATCTTAAAAATAGCTTAAAAAATGAATTAATCTATTTTTTCGTTTTCGTATTTAAAAAAAACATATTTTTTTTCTTATTTTTCAAGAAAAATAAAAAAATTCTCTTTAGATTGTCAACTTCATAAATATTTAAAAAGTTAAATACTATTCAATATCTAAACCCAAATCAAAGTGGTGGAGGGAAAAATCAAAATGATGGAGGGAAAAATCAAAGAAAAGCTTAAAAAATGAAAGATAATTGGTATTACTTCCATACAACATTTCCAAATGCCTTTTTCTCTCACCACCACACAATTCAATTGTTGGAAACCAACACCAAGTCGGAAAGAAACCAAATAGAGAGAGCATAGCACATTTTACATGTCAATGTAAATATATGACATCAAAAATCCACGCGTTCCGGGGGATTTGGAGCCATTTTATCTCTATATTTGGTTTTTGAACTAAAATGGAATTGAATTTACTGAGGTTTTGAGGGTTTTTGTCCAGAATTCTGCAGTAGAACAATGGATTGGCAGATCTGTCCCTATGGCTTCATGAAGCTCTGGTGCAACAAGGTTTGAAGGGTTTGTCCCGGCTTCTGGCAGAGGGTTTGAATCAAATTACTAAATGAATAGCCACTTGCATCATTCATTTCTACAATGGAAGAGTATGTTAGAGATGCCCCAAGAGCATCATCATTCCGTAGGGAGTCGGTATGAACATCTACCTTAGGAGACTATACAGTTTATTTAAGAAATCGAAGTTGCATTTTGCTTGTTATTTCCAAAGCTCTAATGAACTTTTCTAATAATTATTCCCTTTTAAATAAATATTCATTAATATGTTGTTGTTTCTCGAATAGAAGACTGAGTCTGCTCCAAAGGTTTTATCTCTGGAGTACAAGAAAAAATCATAACCCCAGGATGATGCACCATTGGTTTCTTCCTTAGTCCCATTCGACCTCTGGTTTTCTTCTTGACAACTACTATCAAGGATTTTGCTACACATATTAATTTCGTGGTAGTCTTGAGACCTGCAACAAAATAAATATTCTTGTTATCTAAACCCCTAGTACATATAAGACACAGTTGGAGTGAAGCCAACATCTTTCATGTCTACTACCCCACAAAGATAATGGTAAGCAAAAACCTCTTAGCATTTACACTTCCTTCAGAGAGTATAACAACAAGTATACATACATTAAAAATATAAACCAATAAAAATATAAAACCAATAAATCTAATACATAGATTTTTCTTTGCAGAAACCAAGGTACAAACGTAGATTAACAATCATAGTATCTTTGTGGATTTCCTCATAGCCAAGTGGTTTCAAAGATTCCTTCTCTGGAACTACCATGCCTATAAGACTACCCTTCATCACAATCTTCCAAGTATGCACTCGACCACCATCTGTAATTCTAGCACACATGTGGAATGCAAGGACCAATATGTCCATACAATGGGGTAGTTGGCACATTATATACTCCAGTCACAGGATTTGGTGCAACATGAGTCCACTAATGAACATCTCCATCACTAGTTAAAGCAATGAAGTCTTCTGGTGGGAGTGAAAATATTAAAATATTATAAGAATCACTGCACTCAACATAAATGAGTATCCATCCTTTCTTTAGAAACAGTCTGCACAAATCCACACTTGCATTTCTAAAATGTATTTTTTTTGCACACATGTACGCGGACATGAATAAACAATAGAATGAGAAAGTGTGGATTCATTAGTTCATTAGATGATGCGATGTCTCATTGAGTCATTACATAGTAGGATAAGAGGATTACATTGCATACCTCCCAAATACCTAACTAATAGTAACCACATTTAATACTATATTAAATGCCTCATAAGTGCATCTTCTATTTGGCAGCTCAATTTAACAAATTTTCTAGGTGGTGACTAGTTAAAATTTATATGGCAGATATCAATGCTCTTCGTTATCCTCTGCTACTGGTTGGATTCTCTTTTCGTGGCTTAATCACTTTGATTCAGAGGCTCTACCATGAACATAAGCTATACCTTTTGACATTTCTGTTGGCAGCTACCCACTCAATCACTGCATCTCTGACTTGATTATTTGGTTATTCAACTGATAATATATACCCATGTGATGATAGGCTTCAAAAAAGGAAAACCTACAAAGTTCCTACACTTAGTGTCACTCCATGAATCGAGAAATCGATTTGATATCATTAATTCTATGATTCTTTGGCCTGCCTTATGCAATATTTTTGTGCGTTTTTCCTTGTGCTATGAATTCCCACAGTTCTCACAGTTTGAATGCACACATATACACAATCCCTTTGACTCACTCTAGGATGGCTTTCCTTTGTTATCTTTTGTCCAATTTGAGCTGTTATATCTGCCCCTCAGTGCCTTCACTAGGCATAACATTCCCTTGGCTCCTTCACCAACTTCATCTCTTGTCCCCAACAATTCTCTGATACCATGTTAATTTTACACACACATGTGTGGACATGAATGCACATTTTAAATGAGAAAATGTGGGTTCATTCCTACATTAGATGCAATGTACTACGTATATCTAACATAGCTTCATAGCCTTCTAGGTCTTGTCAATTTATACCGCTGGTTCATGTAGGGGTTCTCTCATATCACTTGGCCTTTAAGTCAAGCCACCAAGGGCAGAGCGAAAGAAAATTTATTTTGGTATGAATCCCAACAGAAGTCATTTGTTGACTTGAAGCATTCCCTCTGCAATGCACTGGTACTCACATTACCATACCCGCAACAACCATTTGAAAGCAAGACATATGCCTCTGACTATGCTATTGGTGTAGTTCTTACTTAGCAGGGGTATCCAATGGCATATCATAGTGAGACACTTTCAAACACAGTCCAAAAGTATCCCACCTATGAAAAGGATATGTATTTAATTTCACAGGCCTATCGACAATGGAAGAATTACATTCTGGGGAAGGAAATGGTCATCCACATAGACCACCGACCCCTGCAGTTCATACAAACACAAGGGAAGTTGTAGAACGATCTCCATTAGAAATGGTCCACATACCTGCAATAGTTCCATTTGAAAATTAAGTACAAGAAGGGAAGCACCAATAATGTTTCATACTACCTCATCCGACTGCCGGTAATGGCGCTAACCACTGTGCTTGACTCTTGTGGGCACGAGACTTTGGGGGTGGATGCATATTTACAAGAGCGATAAAGAATTCAACAACACATACTAGATGCTCCCGGAAGGCAAGCAAGTTTCAAATGCTCACCTACAGGATACACTATTATGCCACTTGGGACACCTTTGTGTTCCTTCAAGCGAGCGTGCAAAGATTATTTGGGAGGTGCACTACAGTTGATTCCCTGGAAATTTTGGAGTAGAGAAAAAAATGGCGGTGTTGCGGAAGTATTTTTATTGTCTGAACCTTCGACATGATGTTGGGAAGTACATAAGGTCATGCACTTCCTCTACCATTTCCAAACCAAACATCAAGAAGCAAGGCCTATACACTCCTTTGCCTACTCTTAGTTGACCTTGGGAATCTATATCTATGGATTACATGTTGGGAGTTCCTTATACTAAGCATGGAAATGATTGTGTTTTCATGGTCGTTGACAAATTCTCTAAGATGGCCATTCTAGCAGCCTACAAAAAGAGTGTCACAACTGAAGCCACTGCTAAGCTCTTCTTTGAATGAGTGTGGGTACACTTTGGGATCCTACATTCCATTATCTCAGATCAAGAAAGCAGTTTCCTATGTACATTTTGGTCAAGTCTTTGGTCGATGCTGGATGCCAAGCTCACTAAATCCATAACTTTCCACCCCCAAACAAATGGAAAAACAAAGATCGTTAATAGGATGATTGTACACATTCTGCATATGTACAACTTGAAGCATCCACACACATGGAATGAAAGTCTCCCCTATGTCACACAACTACAACATAGCTCTCCATAGCTCAAATGGCCATAGCCTCTTTTAGGTGGGGTTGGGATTCCAACCACTATGTCCCATTGATGTGGCCACACTACAAGAAAAATACCCTCTAGCGTATGTTTTTGAGGAACCCCTTATAAAAATAGCCCATATATCCATTTGTAGTGGAGGTCTCTAGAGGAGGTTGGTGGGTGGAGGTTTTTGTGGATTTTTTTTGTCCAGTGCATTTAATCCACAACGCACCGGTGCGTAATAAAAATTGGCACACCGACACACCGTGCTTTCCGTAGAAACCCTCCCGGTGCATCTAATTACTATAGCGCACCGGCGCGCTATGAAGAAACAAGCCCGATGCGTCTTAAAAATCCATGCACTGCCCGATGCGTCTCAAAAACCTGCGCACCACCTGATGTGTCTCAAAAACCCGTGCACCGAAACAGGGTTAAATACAAAAAATTACCGGTCGAAAAATCCGCATTTTCACTTCTTGAGTGCTCCAGAGCTCTCAAGAACCAATGCAAATTTATCTTGTGTGAGGCGCCCTGCCATCAGTGCTCCCATTGCATGCACTATTGTCGTCCATTTTCCACCTTGTGGAGTTCGAATTTTGGAAAATGGTGGGAAAATTTGGTTTTTCAAATTCTTCAGCAAATATGCCTCCTTGACGCCCAAATGTACATGTATTTTACTTGTTTCTCAATAAATAATCACTTTAGTGGATTATATTTGTTAAAAACCTGAAAATTAACCATTTTAAATATATATATATATATTTCTGCGCGATCCGCTCGAGCTGTTTGGCTTGCACTATTCGCGGTGCTACCTGTAAATTTACAGGCCATACTGCAAACAGTGCTAACGGAAATTGCACCGGGTTCCGGTGTGGTACCGAAAAACACACATCTAGTTTTTTTTAAACACCTTCCATGGTGGTGCGGTCATTTAAATGACTGCATCATTGACTATGTACCAGTGTTGGGAGGGCAATGCATTGACCAAAATATCCGCCCAGGGTGGATATTTCGGTTAGCGCACCACCCTCCTAACATCATTACATAGTCAACGGTGGAGGCATTTAGACGACTGCACCGTTGAGAATGTACTGATGTCAGGAGGGCGGGGCACTGACCGAACTATCCGCCCTGGGGTGGATAGTTTGGTCAGCGCACCGCCCTCCCGACACAGATACATAGTCAATGGTGCAGTCATTTAAACGACTGCACCATTGACCATGAATTATTTTTGGGCGGTGCATTGACCTAACTATCTGCCCCGGGGTGGATAGTTTCGTCAACGCACTATAGAAGAAAGTACATTGTATGTTGTGCGGTGCGGGAACAATTTCCATGCACACCGAGTGCAGTGCACGATAAAAACGGATGCACTGGTAGCGGTGCGTGACTGTTTTTTTGGGCGCACCGACTATTTTTTTTTCTTTAATATATATATATATATATGTCTCATTTAATAAAAAAAAAGTATTTAATATGTGAATCATTCAACGAAGTCAACAGAGAGAACAAAGGGAGCAACAAGAACATATGGAGGACCAATATAACATGGTTCGCTTGTGGGAGGCACGAGAGAGGGAGAGACTTATGTACCCTCACCCTATTACGGCAACCACCCAGTTTCTCCTAAGGGAGGCAGACCTCCTCAAGTTCTATAAGAAGGATAAATCCCTGAAGGGAAAAAATGGGTTATTGGGACAACTCATCTTCAGGTGGGATGCCCACTGACAGGCTTTCCAGGTTGGTCCTGACTAGTAGTACACGCCTACTGAGGAGGACATATATTTTATCAGTGGCCTATCTAGGAGAGGGGAGGATTTTCCCTAGTTCCCAGATGTCCCCGTCGGCTATGCAACATGGAGTTAGTTGGTATATTCCCAGAGATACATTAGTGTTGATATACTTTCTCCTGCATATTTTCAGGTGTCTGGTGGTCAGGTACATATAACTTCGTTTGGTGTAGAAAAGATGAGGTGCCTCTACTACTGCTGATGACCATTACACACCATAATAGTGACATGAAACACATTAGTTGCCTACTTTTATTTTATGTTGATTCTTTATTAGAGGTGCCACGACTTGTGAGATGGTTTGCTATTTTTTTGCGGCAGTTTTGTACAACATTAGATAGATGTCGTGCTCAGGCACATGGGAGGTTGATCTCCCCTTTTTCTTCATGTAGATGTCGTAGGGCGATGCTGCACGTATGGATGTAGATGTGGAGTCAGATGATGCCCAAGAGGGGCAAGTCTAACTTTTCCGCCAGGATATCTCGTGATGAACTGGAGTTTCTATCCAGTGTTGCTGACCAGTCCTTCGTTCTGGTGCCATGTACGTACGCTGGTTTGGATTGGCGAGGGTGTACCAACATCCTCTTCACACAGGATGAGCCACAAGATGCGAGAGGTAATATTAGTGCTTTCTTTAAATTAATATAGTTTCATTTTATTGTCTTAATTAATTAATTAGAATTATCAAATTTATTCTAACACATTCTTTAACGTGTTTTATTAAATTTTTTTAATGAAATTGTCTAATTATTGTTGTGTAATTATATATATTTTGTATATATTGGGTCATTCATTGGCGATGAAATTCCACTGCCACCGAATGATCTAGGTGTAGATCATGTTGATGAGGAGATGGTAGAGGAGGAGGATCAAGGTGATAGACCTGGTCCTGATCAGTTGCAGATACCGACGGGTGTGAGGCATAGGCCGGACACCCGATTCAGAAAGGAGTTGGGCAACCAACTCTGTCGACTCCTAGTTGAGGAGGGAGTTAGGCCGATTACTATCACAGAAATACAGGATGATGATAGGCTGACACAGACCTGGAGAGGCCTGCCCCGTGATATGTTGACTCTCATGCGGCATATCATTGGAGTTACCAGAGCACTGGCATGGGCGAGGAGGGGTAGGCGTGGTGGAGATGTAGTATGATAGAGAAACACATCATCCGATGATCATGATCATAAGGGGAGTGATCATGGTTTTAGTGCTCAACCTCGCACCTGAGATGATCATGATGAGCAGCCTCCAACATCCAGTCATGATGATAAGCAGGCATCATCTGAGTAGTCTGTATCATCTCAGTAGACACGTGCTAGTCTTGAGAAGGCACCTGATCTTGAGGAGGGCACAGGTCCATCAACTGAGCATGCTACCGCACCATCCACTGAGTAGGATGGGCCATCAACGAGTCATCATGAGTAGGCAGTTCCTGATCAGCAGACACCTCCAGATCAACATGCATGTGATCATCATCTCTCTGAGCATGTCTAGGCTGCACCATCAATTGAGCATGCCTCGACTAGTACTACTATTAATGTACCACTTGATGTTTGACATTTATATGCAGTTATATTACAGTTGTATAATTTTGACATTATATATATATATATATATATTATGTTCATGTTGCAGATGTATTTAATTTACATGTTGGTATTCATCATGATGTGTATATTGTTAGGTCATATTAGATATGTTCATTTAATGTGGAGCTTGCAGATAGATGTGTATGTGATACAATTATTTGACATTAGATGTATATTTGATGTTTGTGTTGTGATGATGATATACAATGCTTATGTTTTGTTAGATGATCATGATCACGATGATTAGATTATGTTATCGAATTTGAATGTGTTTTTTAGTCGAATATGATATTTGTACGATGGTTATCATGATCGTGATGTTTATTTTTAATATTAAATCATGATATTTATTAAATATTATGTCGTGATTGTAATTGAAAGTTTAATTTTGATTGTATGTAAAATTGTAAAATTGTAATTGTATTTCTAATTGTAATTGTATGTAAAATATTTGTAAAATTTTAATTGTAACTGTAATATTAATGCATTGTGAAATGATTGTAATTGTAAATATAATTGTAATTGTACGTAAAATTGTAAAATTGCAATTGTAATTGTATGTGAGATTGTAAAATTATAATTGTAATTTTAATTGTATTTGTATGTAAAATATTAATTGTATTGTGAAATGATTGTAAGTGTAATTGTATGTAAAATTCTAAAATTGTAATTGTAATTTTAACTGTAATTGTAATTGTATGTGAAATTTTAAAATTGTAATTGTAATTTTAATTTTAATTGTAATTGTATGTAAAATTGTAAAATTGTAATTGTAATTGTATGTAAAGTATTTGTAAAATTGTAATTGTAATCGTATTGTGAAATTGTAAAATTGTAATTGTAATTTTTTTTTGGTTAGTCAGAGAGATTGGCAATATCAGGAAACTTTCACACGTGTGGCGCGGGGTCCAACCCCCAAGCTACCACTATAACCTCTCAGGGAACCACACAACCTGCAAGAGCGAAACCCGAATAAGACGAGACTTGAACTCGTGACCTACTTAACAGCACGAATGCCTTAACAGTGCATCCACTGGCCACTAGACCATGCCCGTGCGAGCAAAATTGTAATTGTATTTGTATGTATTGTCATCATTCAATTTTATTAAATTTTGTAAATTTGTAAAATTGTAAAATTTTAAATTAATTGTCAATTTTGAACCATAACCGCTGTAAATAAAATGTATACCGTAAATATTGTTAAATCACCTTAATTGTAAAATTGTAAATTTGTATGAATATAAATAATTGTAAAATAATAAATCTAGAATAATATGAAATTTTGTAAATAATAAAGTTTAGAAAATAATGCAAATAAATTCATGTACTTTAGAATTATCATTATTTTATTATGATCTTACATACCAAAAATGACAGTATACATTTTGAAGATATCATTCACACACATTTAAACAATCAAGTAGTTGTATTATTTTAGGAATTGACTTTATAAAAAAAATGAACTTTATACAATGCACCATTGTTTTCGAGATCAACATAATTGCAAATTATCAAGTGAAATGATTTTAACATTAACACAATGAAAATTACCAATTAATTCAAAATACATATTATAATTTTTCGAAAAAAAGAGTCTTAGTTATAAGGTAATTAAGCCCTCTTCTTTATAAAAACCCATATTAAAAAGTATAAATTATAAAAGAACACATGTACCATATCACTCTTAGTTCTCATGATCACCCTCATTATCTTCCAGCTCTCTTGGCATGATAACACTATTGCTCTAAAAAATATGTTTCGATCTAGGGTCATGTCTCAATGCAAACCACCAATCCCTATCCAACACATCTGGGTAAAAAAACACCTGGTTGCAGCGTTTGGGGAAAACACATGGCTCCTTAGCTTCATCCCACATCTTTCTAGAGTTAATACATATCAGCCTACTATCGCGATCTTCTTTTAAATTATTCCGATCAAAGGTGTTCCACCACTTGCACCTAAAAATAACACATTAGAAAGAAGAGAAATCCACTTCAATGATCTCTTGTATTTTTCCAATGTAACCTAACGTCCCTTGTACTAGGTTTTGATAACGGTGGCTAGCTCAACTAGATTAATAGAACTTGACTTCCACTCCATAGTCTTGTGTCATGTGTCCATCATCGGTTTTTTCGATGTGAAAATGGTGTCCATATGCCCACATATATGGGAAAAAATTGACCTATAAAAAAGTTAAAAAATCATAGTGTCATGTGTCTTATAATAACCCAACTGTTAAAATATGAAATATATATGTAATTACAATTCAAAGGTGAATTATTAAGTTTAAAATGTACATAAATAGATTATTACTGAGTGGGTGAACCCAATCCCTATGTTTAGTGCATCCTCTTTAGCACACGGATAACGACCGGTTGCACCGTATTTCTCTCTGACTTGGTTAGCAACCCAACTATTGGGGAATATTTTTGGCATATTTTCTTTTAAATGATCGGGATAAGGCACACTTCTACCATTCAACAGCCTGAATTCTTTCCTATCACTATCCCATTTCAACCTCTTTTGTTCGTACAATGCGACCCACTATTGTGTCGCTTCGGAATTGTAAAGAACGAATTTATTGATTGCTTCAATTTCTGCATTCACTAATGAAATAAAACCAACATATAGTACATATGAGATCAAAATATACATTATATAGAAGTTTAACATGAATATTTACTTTGTGTAAATTTGAAAAATTATAAGTCGCTTACTCTTTATTAAGCACCTTTTTCCATTCATTTGGAGCAACTACCCTTCTCTTTTGTCTTCATCCCTTTAATCGTCCCAAATCACCGCACTTGGTTTGTTGTCGATATGCTTGATGTACTCACTGGCATAATAGAAATACTCATACAATATGTACCCCTCTGCCATAGACCCCTTGGGTTTTGCCCTTTGTTGAACAAAACCTTTCAATTTCTTCATGTACCTCTCTAAGAAGAAAATCCAGTGACAAGAAACCACCCCAAATAATTCAACCTAATATACTAGGTGGATTAGAAGATGAACCTACAAGTCCATGAAACTCGTTGGCAGTTCCTTCTCAAACATACAGACAATCTCAACTATCTCTTGACGCCACCGTGGAATGATAGCCAAATGAATCTCCTTTGACATGATCCAATGTACAAATGCAGATAATTTAGATATGGCACATCCTAGGTCTTGGGGGAATTCATGTTTCACACACCCATACACAAACAAAGGATAATAACACTGCAAAGTTATAAACACATGCAATAATATACAAAATTAGTTATGTTTTATGATCCCAGCATAGGATAAAATTCATTATATAACAAATAATAAAATCATGATTTTGACATTATACGTACTCTTATAAGATTCAAATGGTCATGCGATTTCAACCCCGACAAATGGTCATCCATGGTGAAGTAGCGCCGTAGTGAAGACCCATATGAAGATGGCACCCTCACACCCATTATAAATTCCTTTGCCAAATAAAGATCATCTTTTTTAAAAATACATGGGACATCACCTTCTTTGAAATACCATGAATTAGAGGGACCAGCGCCGCCTGCCTCTGATCTTGTACTTTCTAATTGTCATGGCCAATTTTTCTTTTTAGTTTTTGAAGTAATAAGATCTTTTCTAACAACCACTGTGTCACTTTGTTTCGATGATATGTTCCTCCATAAAAACGATGAAACATTTTTAAATATATGCATGGGATCTAATAAGTGGGTAATCTTAAGATGCTCCCAATATGGGAGGTTATAAAAGATAGATTTCCTTTTCATCCCAATGGGAAATTTCTCAACATAGGTGTTGAAGAATTCTGGATCATCGATCATAGGCTCCCCATTTGAATCAAACATTTCTATGAAATCCTTCTCCTTCTCTCTCTCATATGCTCTAAGCCATTCAGTTGGTGTCGTTATTGGAGGCCTTTGGGTTCTCTCTCGTTTACCATTGAAAGCGGATGCTGCTCTTCTCTAAGGGTGTTCTTCTGGGAGGAATACCCTGGAGCAGTCATACATTGTCTTTCATAGGTCGTTGGACCATATAACTCCCAGAGAAGGTCCACAACATTTATATCCAAAATACCCTTTTGCTACAAAACCTTCAAAATTATTGTATACAATATATATGCATGGCACGTTAAAGAATATCATGAAGATAAGAAAAATTACAACGAACTAAATAACTGATATGTGAAAGAATATTTTTACGTATATAAACAAACCAATAAACATGTAATTTACCAGAGAAAACTCCTAAGCTTGGATAATCATGTGTCGTGTAAGCACATATGCCATACAACGTAAAACTCCTCTCTGCTGCGATGGGTCTTGATACATTGTATACATTTATTGCTTTGGAGCTGTTTGAATATTTTGTGCATCTAAAGTTGATTTTGAATCTGCATGAATCTGAAAATTTGCATACATTAACTTTATTTCGCTGATTGACATGGATAAAAAAAATAAATTTGATTAGATAATTAAAATATAAATAAAATATGAAGCAAATATTGCGTCTCGAGATGGATAGTGAGAACTCTACGATGGAATTTGAGAAATATTATGGAACGAGCTGGATTTTGAAGAATTTTCCATTCAATATAATTATGATATTTTCTCCGTGCATTTGAGAAAAATCAATAATAAATTTTGGTGTACATATCTAAAAGTAATTTCGGTGCCTTAAAAATGAACTTATTGTTATCAGTGCTAATGTAACGTTAACTACACCAGTGCGTTTTAGTTAATGTGCACTGGTGCCGTGTTATTAATTGATGCACCAGTGCTGTTTGATAACAAACGCACCGAATAGCCACAAATAAAAAAGCGCAACTTTAAGTGGTAAATTGTAAAATGGGCAGTAAATTATTTTCGGAAATATAATTTCATAAATAAATTATTTAAATAGTAAAAACTATTCATTATTTCATTATTTTTACAAAAATTTTCAGGGAGATATTTGCACGAGAGACATACCTGGAGTAAGAGAGCACGAGATCACTCCGGAGCAGCGAAATACTTTCGAACATCAAAACTATTCATAGAATCATAATTTCAAACATCTAGTGATTCAAACCCTGTAGCATAGTATAAATGTTAAATTTTACTATAATAATTTTTTTTTTACAGTTTTTTTTTGATTCAATACATGGTAAGTAAAAATTTTAAATTTTACTATTTATTTTCAGAAAAAAAAACAAAAAAAGTCCATTCTTACACTAAAACCTTATTTATTTTTATTTCTGCACTTGCTTCTTCCTATTTCTGTGACTTCAGAATTAGGGCTTTTCATTTTATATTTATAGGGTTTGTATTGCTATATATATAGGCTTATGACATCTAACCAGCAGGACGACTTGAGAGTCGGATCCCAATCTACGTTGGCCCTTGCATGAATTAAAAAAATAGATATTTTTAAATCAGTGCACCCTGTGTAAAATAGCGCACCATGCACGTACTATTTCATAAAAAAAATTTAAAAATATATATATTTTAATCGGAGCGCCCTGTGTAAAATAGTGCACCGGTGCAGTAATTTTTTATAGCGCACCGCACACATATTATTTCATAAAAACAAATTTTTATTAATTTATGTCTATGTTAATCAGTGTGCTAGTTAACATATAATGCACCAGGTCTCCTTGTTGACAGAGAGCACTGTACGATGTTTCTACTGTTTTGGCGGTGCGTTTATAAGAACCTACCGCACCGCCGTCGGTGCATACTTTTTGAAAGGCATGCCGTTTTCTTGATTTTTTTTTTTAACCTAAAAATTATGTGATTTATTTATAAAATATATTAATTAATGGTATGGTACATGTTTCTTATTTATAAAGAAATAGCTAACAAGAGATCAAGTAAAAAAAATACTGATAACACATCGAGAAAAGCAAAAAATGCAAGTTCTTTGTAAATTCTTTAGAAAAATTATTATTTTTGAACTATATGTAAGTTTAAATAATATGTATTGTTTACTGTGTATCATGCAGAGCCACAAAATGACGAAGCTCGATAACATTATTTCTAATCTAAGACCAAAAGAGCGTAAAAGCTTGATGGAAAAATTGCAGAAGGATGATTAATGTGAATGAAAAAAATACTATCGATCCAATAAGAGTTTCTTTTTAAATTTTCATTAATAATATACTTAAAAATATTAGACAACATGTTTCAAACAATCTATTAATTCACATATGTTTAATGTTCTACAGGGACCGAAAACAAAGAAAATGAATGTTTTTCTAAGAAAATAAAAAAATAGAACATGCAAATGAAAATGAATTGCTCCTTAGCTCATCTAGAGTGGTGCTGTAGGTTAACGAAGTGGGGGGGGGGGTGGGGGGGCTTTTAAAAAACTTTGAGGGATGTAGTGGAACGAATGTATAGACAATATTTCCATTTACTTGATACAAAAATCAATGCAATGATTCCAAGAACCAAATTTTATCTAAACTACATGATGAGTTTCCATATAATTGGTCAATGAGACATGTCAGACTTTTAATAGCAAAAACGTATAACAACAAAAAAGAAGGAATGAAAAGTAATATTCCTTTAAATGTTTTTCTAGAATTATATGTATATATTACTAGAAATAAATCATTTATAAATATCAATTTTGTTATATTCACTTTTCATATATCAATATAAAAATTAAATATTTTATTGTCATGTTACATTTTCAGGAAGATTATGAATATCTTAAAGGATGAACGAGCTTATATCAGAATTATGCCAGTAGGAATGTCCAAAAAGGTGTACAAGGAGATGGTTAAAGAAATGGACATAATTGCATCTCATGAAGAGCAATATCAACAACAACGTGCTTCAAATGTAATATGTAATCATTGGATTTTTCGATTAGGTAAAATAAATAAACAATTTAGCATTAAATATTAATTTTCAAGTATTTTCTCACATAAAATAAAAGAAAATGGAACCTATTCAACACATATAACAAGACAACAAGGAAGAAAAGGGTTGATATCTAAGTTTCCGAGTAATTGTTACTTCCTTATAACAAATTAACTAGATTTCATTTTTGTATATTTTAAGTTGTTTTACAACAATCATCATTGAATGTCTTAAAAAATGTGCTAACATACAAAGAAGAACCATTAGATATTGAATTGATTGACATTGGGTTAGATATGGGTTGTCAGTATATGTTGGTATATCATAAATTAATTGTGGAATTTGTAAGCATCTATCGATCTTGTTTTACTTAGCTCCGTCTATAATTAATAGAAAAAAAAACTTTTATATTAAATATATGATTTGTTATGGGGTATAAAACTTGCAGGAAACAAAGTATGGAACTTCGCCAACAAATGAATTATTGAGAGATGGCATGAAATTTGGTTTTGAAAGAATGTATATAGTTCATGAGTCAATTCTTGCTATTGTACATTTATTTTCGATTTACAATGATGTATATTATTTAAGATTGTAATTTTCATTATTCTCACCAGCGTCTATACACTCATTACAATTTATTTTTATGTTTGTAGATGGAAGTTGAAGAAGAAGAAAAAATCAACACCGTGAACAAAACATTCCTGAAAATAACCCAAGTCATGGAAGTAGCTTGAGCAGTGACAACAGTTCAAGCGAAGAATTATGATCAATATGTTTGGATATCAAAGAAAGGCATTATATGTTTTGAAATATTTGCCTGTGAAACCAGACATTTTGTTTAATGTAATAGACATAGTGTCCCAATTGAAAGACAAAGGGATAGCAATAACTATCCCATTTGGTATGAAAAAGAGTGTCTTATTCACACACACACACACACACACACACACACACACACACACATATATACATTTTAATTTATTCTATTGTGTTCTCCATTGTCGTTGTGAAATGTTACACCACCGATTAAATATATGGATGATTAAATATTATAATGAAGAGATGTGAAATCTGATGATATGATATAAAAAATTAATCCAAACATCACATTCAAATGCACTAATAAAAATTTAATTGATATGAATACTGTTATAAGATATATGTTTTCTTTTGATGAATACTACATTTAAAAAAATCACAATAATTGCACTGTCATAGGTTGATGCTTCTAAAAAATACAAAATGAACACCAGTGCGTGTTAGTTACTATGCACCGGAGTGTTTGTATGCTAATGTGCACCAGTGTGTTTCTATGACCTATGGGCACTGCACAAATACCAATACCAATTATAATTCTGGGTGCGTTTGTGTGATACTGCGCATCGGTGTGTTTCTACGACCTATGGGCACCGCACAAATACCAATACCAATTAGAACGCCCGATGCACTTTATCGATGACTACCACCCAGGCGGTCTGATAGGTGTTGCATGCACCGGTATGGTTTTACTTTAACGTGCCGATGCTTTTTTATAACTTGACGGACCGATGCGATTTTACACCTTAATGACCCGGTGCGATTTTACACCTTAACGGGCTGATGCATGCACCTTCGATCGGCCTGATGCGAGTGGCTGGCTGACACACACTAGGCCGTTTCTAAACGCCCTGGGACATCCAAAATTTGTTTTCCATCCCGGTTTGTGGTAGGTTTACAGTATCGGTGCATTCACGGTACAAAACACTGATGCGTTGAAACCTGATTAACGCACCGATGAGAAAAACATCCGTAGCAACGTCTAGCTGCCCAGGTTTTTTTAGTTGGGTTGAAATTATGTAAGAAGCTCTGAAAAAACCTCTGTTACTGAAAACATGTGTTGTAGAAAATGTTTTTTTGACAATTTTGGCTAATTTTATAACACTAAAAATATCTGTTATAACCTCTGCTAGAGGTTATTTTCCTTGTAGTGCCATACCATTTGCAACTACTCCGATAGATTAAGATCATGTCCAGTCCAAAGCTTACAGGGCTAATAAATTCATCGAGAACATTTATCACATCCACCAGTAGATCCCTGAAATATTATATAGAGCCAATGCTAAGTACGAATAGTGTCATGAGCAACATCAGGTTCCACACAAGTTCCAGGTGGGCGACAAAGTTTGGTTACATTTTCAGAAGGAACGCCTTGCTGGGCCCCACTACAAGCTTCGTCAGTTCTGTTATGGGCCTTACACCATCACTAAGTCTATCGAAGACAATTATTTCGAGCTCAACATTCCACCATTCCTTGGCCTGCACCCATTGTTCAATGTGAACCGCCTTCGACCATACTTCCCACCATTACTGGACACATTAGACATTGCAGAACAACTCATACCAATAGAGTTAAACCTAGACTACATGGAACATGCCAAAATTGATCGGATCATGGACACACAAATCAAGAACACTCGCCAGCAGAATATCCAAATGTATTGGGTTATCAAAGCTGACCAACACCTACACCAAGGCAAGTGGCTCACTAGGGACCAAGTTCAGCAGAAGTTTCCCCTTCATGGAGGAACTTAACGCAATGGGGACCATTGCCTCGTAAGGGGGAAGGACTGATCGATGTGGATATTGGTGCTCACCTACCTATTCCACTTGTACCTGCATCATGTTTCTTTTTTGTTTAATTAATTGTAGAAAAAATTACAATTTTTGGCAGTTTTTTCAGGTCCTAAATTTCCAGAGTCGTTTTGAAGGACTAAAAGACGTTTTTAGGGAAAACAGAGAGACTAGAAAAGTCCCAAACCAATTTACCTTAGATATAAGCTACCATCTCCTGAGCTATTTTATTTCCATTTTGTATGTAATCATATTTTAGTTCTTTAATATTAATGAAATGAAGTGTTATTTCTGTTAAAACTCTGTATTTATGGTTATATATGTATTTTGTTGTGTTCATATTTAAGTTCGTATCAAGAACAACATAAATCCACATTCAAAAAATGTTGAACCAGGGCAAACTCTTTGGATGTTAGTTGTGGTGAATTTTTATGTTAGATTTTCCTGTCCCAAGTTGTCACCTTGGATGTTTCTTAAAGTGATCCCTTCAATTTCACTGGTATTTTATCTTTGAAACGAGTCAAAATTTTTCATGAAAAATAAATTTGAGATAACGCTTTGTGGGTCCCACCTTCCACATCATCTTATAGCTTATATCTCAAATGTTTCTCACACATCTCCACTCGTAAAAGTTGAGATGTAAATCTTGAGATAGAATTTATCCTAATAGAAAATTATTCTTGTCCCAAAGGTATGTTTCTCAGAGGTTTCGATGTGGTTCTCCTTTATTTTTCCTCAAGATTTTATCCGTAGGAAAAATCAACAAGAAGTATTGGATAAGCCTACATTCCATGCATTACATGGGTCCAGCAAACATGTTTCCTCATTGGAATTTTTTTCTTTCGCCTTATACATCATCTTACGTATTTCTCCTTGAAGGTTTTAATGAGATGCTCCTCTCATTTTTTCTAAGATTTTATTCCTGAGATGCGTTGGAGATGGGATCCCCACGAAGTAAGCAGCAGAGAAAGACTCCACAGATCGAGGAGCAGATCGCACAACGTGGAGTCTATTTTGAGTCTTATGGGATTTGGTGTGGGTCGAATCCCCTTATTATGTAATGGGATGGGACAATTTTGTGAACGTTGGACTCCGCCCATAGTTTTGGACCATGGTATTGTAAATGCCAAATAAGGAGTCTAGATAGAGGTCACAAAGAAGTTGAATGATAGATATGATGAAATGCATTTGGATGTAAGATTGTTTTAAGTCAGAATTTGTGTTTTGGGTTAAAGGAAAAGGTCCTATAGTTGTGTGCGTGAACACCTTAGGAAGTCTGCAGGTGTGTGCACAAGGCCCTGCAGCTGTGTGCATAAGGTGGAAATGAATGTATGAGAAGGATCTGGCTATTAACGAAATAATTGTTGGATAGATCTAAGTTCTACTGATGTGTTTAATTTTACTACTTTTTATGAATATATGTGCTGAATAAGGGTTTTGATATGTAATCGAATAACGCAACCTGGTTTATGGTTGTTTACTTTGTTTAATGCATGAATAAGTAAGATCAAACAATCTGTTAGTAAGTTCAACAGATGTGTTGAACAACATCTATATTATTAATAGATATGACCTGTGAATATCTGTACAGAAGGAAAAGCCATAAATCCATGATCCTCTATCCCTCTGGATGCATAAACCTGGTTCTAGTATCCCCCTATATTTCCTCGAGTGAGACTTAAATCTGCCTAAGCAGGTCGTTGCTGGAAGGGCCGATAATATTGGGTTTTCTTGCACTACACAATCACATTGAACCTGGGTCTAGGCCCCATCAACCAACAAATGGTTCCATTGTTGGGATCGAGATGTGAATGAGGGATAAATGGATGTGGAATTCGTCTAAGAAAGAGATTGAAGGTTGGGTTGATCTGAAAGAACGCGAGTTTTTTGTGCAAGAAAACATAAGTTCGCGCATCTCTAATGAACATTGGTTACATAAGTATATCCATACAGATCAATACGAGATATTTTTTTGCATCATTTGCTAGCGAGCTACACGAGTGGATATCAAGGTTAACTGCGCAAACAAGTTATTTCATATAATAAGCCTATTGCATGGACCCCAGATCTAATTTAGAAATTGAAAAAGGAGAAAGAAACACCACTACCCTGAGAAGTTTGTCACTGAATTCTGAAATTCGATAAAGTGCTGAGGAAATTCGCCAACCGTCCACCCCCATCATCACTCCATCCCATTCTATTCCTCCATCTCCACCTCCACGTCCCCCATTCACCATGGTGCAACCACCAAAGATTCTTGTGTTCAAGGGATCAGATGATCCTGAACAATACTGGTTTGTTACAGAAGCAATATGGAGTTCGCAAAATGTTACAAATGAAAATATGAAGAAAGTGTAGTTGGTTACAACGCTGAAAGAGAAAGAATTGTCCTGGTACATGAAATATATTACAAAGAATGCAAATTATACATTGGCTGAGACGAAGACCGCACTGAGCGCTGAATTCAAGAAAACAAAGTCGCAATCCCAGTGTATCACAGAGATCAAAGAAATTAAGCAGCTGGCTACTGAGACTGTGTGGGAGGTAGATCAGAGATTTAAGACATTGTTGAGCCAAATTAGCTTCAATATCCTGGACGAACAACATAGAGAATGGTTCATTGCTGCGTGATTGCCTCATATCAAATTTCCATTGTCAGAACAGAAGATTGCAACTTAGGCTGAAGCGTTGAAGATCACAACAAAGATTGAAGCTTCGCTAATAGCTGATACAAGCATAGTAGTGCAATAGATTCAGACTCAGTTGGAAATATTGCACATGGATATACAGGATCTAAAGAAGGGAAAATAGGTTAGAACTGATATAAGGTTGGAATTCTGGTGTATCAAGTGCAAAGCAAAGGGTCACTATAAAGAGTAGTGCCCTATTTATAGAGACTATTTGGGCGCTGGGATGTCGAGTCCATTAAAACCTTGATCAAGTGTTGGGTCAAGTATAGGGCCCCATGTATGGTATAGCTTATGCGAAGTTGCAGGCCAATATTATACGGATTATTGTCACCTACTAAAAAATTTTGTTAGATCGCCAATGAAATTGTTCTGAAATTTCTACATTTCGGTGGGACATGATGAGAAACATTGTAAGAGCTATGATGTGATGATGCAGAACAGTCATGGTGCATATCGAATGTAGGTAGAAGGGAGTGAAGCTTCGGGTTCACCGACTGTGCGAGGAGGTTTCCAAGGCCAAGGGCATGGCCGAGAAGGAGGCGTTGGTCATGGATGACGACCGATCATATGTTACAACTACGGAGAGGTTGGAGATTTTTCCAGGGATTGTCAGCATCCTACTGCAGCTTACTGTAAGTATTGTCAAAAACTTGTTCATGAAATCAAAGAATGTCCCATTTTGTTCGCTAAAATGTAGGAGAAGCACAACCAATAGCTAAATCAGAATATACAAATGATGAGAGTTGAATCTCGCTAGGAAGATCCTAGCGTTAATATAGTAACATGCAGTGGTGTGAATACCGTAGGAAACCACGTAGAAGAAAATAGGACTGTGACAGAGACGTGGGTAAGGAAAGCTAAAGATAAGAATGCTGGGTTTAATGTGAAATGCGAGAAAGAGACATTCATGGAAGCAAAGGAGACATTTATGACTCCTAAAGCTTTGACATGAATTGTGCAGAGACAACTATTTCCATTGAGGGATAAGCTGGAGAAGAATACTGAAGTTAAGGAAGTTGATCAGTCTATCTTGGTATCCTTCTTATAGACATGTATGAAATTACTAAGGGACCAGAAGGATGTAGAAGGGTTACAATATTTGATAGATAACTGTGTAGGCAAGGAGAAGCTGCAACTAGAACAATGCACAGTAAATAAGGTGTACAATAAAAATAAAAGAACTGGACGAGAGAAGTAGTTGACTGCACAGATTAGAGATTATGAGATGGATCAAGTCATTATGTGTCTAGGATCAGATGCCAACATTCTACTGAAGTAGACATGGGAACAAATGGGAAGGTCTAAGCTGCAATGGTCATAAATTCAGCTGAGGATGGAAAATCAACTGAAGATTATTCCTATGGGGCGATTTCAGGGAATCAAAATAGATATTGATGGTGCAGGCATATTGGTCGATTTTGAAGTCTTCAAGATCATTGATGATAGTAATCCTTATCTTGCGCTGCTGGGATTTGATTGGGCTTACAACTTGGATGTTATAATCAACTTGAAAAATAGGCAGATGATGTTTGAAAAGGATGGGACCTGAGTTGTAGTGCCATTGGATCCTTCAGAAGGTGTGCGCTACATCAAGCCTTTCAGACATGAGTATGGGGATGCTGAGATCAATCAGATCTATAAGCTCACTATGCAGGACGAAGACTGGATCAATCCCATCGACGATGGAAGAATATGTTGGGAGCATGACAGTTCGTGTGTTTCAAATTTTGATGAGGTGTTGGATCATTGGCAGAATCGTTTGCATGAAGTAACTACTAAGCATTGTAATAGGGTTACCAAATATCTGTGTTGTGTCTGACTAGAAATACGCGGCTTACCTTTTTATGATAGAACAGGGAATGTTGTCTTGTTTATGGAGGAATTTGAGCAAAAGGTGCCTCAGGACCAAAGATACGAAGCTTTGGAATTCACATTGAGGTCTACTCCATCCTTATGGTGGGGCACGCACAAAGAAAGTTTAGGAGGATGGGAGGAGTTTTGCAAGTTGACTCAGGTTGAGGTTTGGTCATGTTGATACAAAGATCATGGAGAAGTATGATGGTCATAAGGATCCTCGCGAGAATTTGTCTCGCTGGAATATATCTTGGGGCACTGAACCTCAACCTGAATGGGTGCACATGTTCTTCCATTCCTTGGACACGACACCTCAGCAGTGGCATCTTGAAACAGAACTGCGCCATGGCACTACGGATTGGGATGCGATGATGGAGGGATTATTGTTGACTTATAGCTTCATTGATGGATGGCAGTGTATTAATAAGGCTCTTCAAGAAGTTAAGGCATGAGTATTACGCATTATGAAAGAGCCAAGGACTCTGGTACAACCTGACTGGGCTACACAGTTGGAACAAACCCAAGAATGTTGTAAAAATGCCACTTGGATAGACCCGACCAATATGTTTGTGTTGGGCGAGGAGATATGTGGGTGCAAAGGTGAACAAACAAAAAATGATTCTGTGGGAGGGTGGCTTCATCGCAGTCACAATACTACGCATCAAACTGAATGTAGGCGCAACTGGAGGTTACTATACCAAGGAAGGTAGGACTTCGTTGAGGAGGTAAGTCTTATGGATTTTGTCCAAAATATGACCGTTGGAATAGTAAAATTTGATTGGAAAATGACTTGGTAATTAAAAGGAGCAGGAGGGATGCAATTAATGGGCATATCTAGGCAGATCTACTGCCAAATCGACATTTATGAGGAGTATCTAAAGGATATGATGTGATTTGAATTCGAAATTCACTATAAAGCAAGGATCCTGCTCCCCATTCAAACAATTTGTGTGCTAAGTATTAGAAATGAGAGTTGTTGTCTGCAAGAGAGTTAAGAAAACTACTATATGTCCAAGAATATATACGAGGATATTGAACAGGATTTTCTCCATAAAGGCTTGGGGTTTCTAATGATGTCTACACCGCTCACAACTGCCATAGGGTTGAGGTTGCCCAGAAAGAAGACCACATACGTGGCTCCATCTGCAAAGTCGAAGAAACCAATGGTAAGATTGTCGCCCCGCAAGAAACTCCTGAAGGAACAATGGAGTAAGGGAGATCAAGATCGACAAAAAAAGGCCATGGAGATAGAATCAGATGATGACGAAGTAGCATAATCCCCAAAAGAAATTGATGTTGATGAGGTCGAACCTCTCTGTAGGGTACCTACATATATTCTGCCCTGGAAGCCCACGAGAGTTCCTGAGCCGATATTTCACTTGTTACGATGAGTGGCTCACGCTATATTCTTTTACCATGATCATCATGCTTAGCTACTATTCATAGGGATAGATTTTTTTTTTGATATATCAACGTGTTTGGTTGTTCTGTGTGTTTTTTTTGTTTTTTTGTTTTTTACATCCAAAAATAATCATCTAAAATAATCATGTACATGTGGGCGATGTTAGACCAGCAGTGATGTGTTGATTTGACAGATGTGGCAAGTAGCCAATATCTCTCATGGCACATAACCCCACGGCATCAAAAGATTTATCTAAGCTTGAGAATAATCTAGAGAGGTTGAATCTGGATATCCGAGATATCAGAATTGATGATTTACCACTTCATTATCAGAGGCATACCATGGGATTTCCTGGGACGATCCTTCGCTTGTTACAACGAGTGGCTCACTCTATAGTTTGTTACCATGATCATCATGCTTAGCTACTATTCATAGGGATAGATTTTTTTTTGATATATCGACATGTTCGGTTGTTTTGTGTTTTTTCAATTTTTTTGTTTTTACATCCAAAACTAATCATCTAAAATAATCATGTACATGTGGGCTAGGTTAGACCAGTAGCGATGTGTTGATTTGAAAAATGTGGTGAGCAGCCAATATCTATTGTGGCACATAACCCTGAGGCATCAAAATATTTATCTAAGCTTGAGAATAATCTAGATAAGTTGAATCTAGATATTCGAGATATCGTGATTGATGATTTACATATTTATTATCAGAGGCATACCATGGAAGTTCCTGGGCCGATCCTTTGCTTGTTACGACAAGCTCACATTATAGTTTGTTTCCATGATCATCATGCTTAGCTACTATTCATAGGGATAGATATTTTTTTTTGATATATAGACATGTTCAAATAATAAAGGCCACAAGGCCTCATATGTCTTGGATGAAATTTTGTAAAGCCAAACCTTTTACAAACATTTTGACTAATGAAAAGTACTTCTATTTTCTCAACTTATCTTTTACAATGTGTGAATGACTATATTTTTTCTTTTTACAAATGTTGCAAATGTTGATTTAACAAAAAATTATCCAATGCATCAGTTGATGTGTTTAAATTTCCTGGAATATGTTGATACTCAATATAATCAAATTATCTTTCCAAGGGATGAACCCAGAAAAATATCCTTAACATTGTGGAACTTCTTATTGAATAAACACCGTTTAAATGTAATACTATGAGTTAAGAATCTAACCTAATGAATAAACAATGAATACCAAATGAAATGGTGTCAAATAATATTTTAATAATTGCACTATATCCTGCAATATTATTCATTTTTTGACCAAGGCATATTCCAAAAATATTGACTAACTCATCCGTAGGTGAATAAATATCCCAAGCGGTGGAAGACAAATTTCAATTACTACGACTAGTGCCATCAACATACCCAATGTAAGTTTGAAGGAGCATCGACATTTGAAAATAAAGTGTAACATAAGATAAGCAAGAGAAGTAGAAGAAGATCATAAAAATATGCAAAAATTGCCAGACACAGAAATATGTTACAACAATTAACAATGTACGTATGCAAAGGCACATGCCCCCCAAGCTTTGTTTGATCTGCCTAAGTAGACTACTGGTTACTAATAGGTGGATGAAATGAAGTTTCATTCATGAGATCAGATGAAAAGTTTGACTTTCAAAGAGTCAAACCAATTAGAGAGGGGTTTGTTTCATTTTTTAACAAGCTTGACACAGGAAAATAATTATCCTCATGAAGACTTGTTTCATGTTTTAACGAGGTTGACACAGTAAAAGAAATATCCTCATGAAGACTTGTTTCATTTTTAATGAGGTTGACACAAAAAAAGAACTATCCTCATGATAATATTAATCCTGGATTCCAATTGGAAGAAACACATGTCAAGGAGCACACTTCGATCATGGATTCCAACTGGAAGAAACACATGTTAAGGGACACACCTTGATCATGGATTCCAACTAGAAGACACACATGTTAAGGGAAACACCTTGATCATGGATTCCAAGAAGTCTTCATTGGAAGGAAGAATTGTTTTAAGGAAAGAACACATGTGAAGAGAATCAATAGGGGATAATAAAATCACATTCAAATATCCCCATAGGGTTCACCATGTCAATTACCGGATCTAAATCAAAAGAAGTTGAGCAAACAATGAGAGGCCCACTTACATTGATAACTGAATGCATGGGATAGGTTGCCACATAATTAACCCATGGTGGGCAGATACCACTTGCATATAAGGAACGTTAAGGGGTGTCAGATGGCTAGTGGTAAAATCAAGACCAATGAAGGAAAGTTAGTCAATAGTCACAATGTTTCCATTGTGAGGGAAATACATCACTTGAAAGAGTGTGGACATGAAAACTTTCATGGGATATACATAGTCTCACCGAAGGAGCAAATTGAAATCCAAGGGTCCTTCAACTACCATAATATTAATATAGACATTTTTTCCTTCCAAAAAAATAGGTAACTTAGGAAGGATCCCTAAAGGTTCACTAATGGTTTTGTTAAAAGATACCAAATTATATGTAACATTCACAAGCAAAGGAGAACCCAAAGCTTGCCAAGAAGTTGATGATAAAAATACTAACAGGAGCACCTTCATCTACATTTGTGCGATGCACATTCTTACCATAAGCCTTCACAATGATTTGATAAGGGCTGGAAAAAGGAATACGAGGTTTTGTCAGTCTACTCCAATCAAAAGAAATTACCTCAGTACTTGGAGGGGGTTTTGTAGAAATAGGTAGAATTCCCCCTTGTGTAAAATAATTTGAAGTAACAAGAAGAACGTGAGCGGTATTAATTTCATTCTCTATAAAGAGAGTGGGATCGATTAAATGTGAAATTGAGTCGACCACTTGATCAACTAATGGTTATCCAACCCTAGTCATATGTGTTTCACTCTCTAATGGGAGAGTGGGGTTGACTCTACTTGGAATTAGAAAAACCATCTCATCAAATGATGGTAGATTGAGACAAAGCATATGGTAAACAGTTGAAATTTGTTGTTCAGAAACAATAAGGTTTTCCAATGATTTTCATGCTTCATCCATGTGAGGAAAAAGATGATTTTGATGACTCCCTTTGCATAACCTACAAGGACACCTAACTTTACCTTTTTTCCCTAAAACTTGGCAATCACAAGTTGATGTATCAATAGTAAGTTGATAATAATTTTTAGACCATTCCTATAATACCTTTGGAATACCAAGACAATCAGTAAGAAGGCATTCACCCTTAAAAATATTGTAAAGGAATTCGGGCTTGTGATGTATTCTAGAATGCTTCTCAACATTTTTCATACTCAGAGTAATGGTTGGTTGGTTGAATTCTTTCTTATCTCACTTCTTCTTATTCTCCTGTGCTTTCTTCTTATTCTTAGCCACTTGGTTACTAACATCAAGGATTTTACCAATGGAACAAGGAAAAAGGGAAGAAGACATTTTAGGTGAAGAAGGTAAAGGGCCAACGTTGAAGTTTAAGAATGTATATTTTTGACCACCCTTTTTGCCATCATATTCCACCTTTTTGTTATTTTTCTGTAAAACCTCATCATATTAAGGTTAAGATCAAATCCTACAAGGTATTAAACCATCCATATTTAATTTCTCTGTTTTTAATGAAATTATGACAAGGGTATCTTGCAATCAATGGATTTTGTAAATTCTACAGCTGGTATACATTTCTGCAGTTGATATTCCCTTATTTCATGCACGCTCTATATTCTTAGATCTAGAAATATTTCAATTATAAGCATGGGTGGCTTTTATGGGAGGCAATACATTCAAAGTTCACTGTTATGAATCCTTGTCTAATTTTATTTATAAACCACATCATTTTATCTTTGTATGCATTGTGGTCAACAAGAAATTTAATCATCTAGAATGTTTGATATGGAATCCCATGTTGATTTATAACCTAAGTTGTATCGTGACCATATTTCACTATGTTTAATTTTTTCCTGGGCGATAGAACATGGTTATGTATTGTTTGGATCATCGAAATTTTAATGTATATTTATGTATAAAAATGGTATTACACACTGGAATATTTTCTTTTTGTAATACAAATCACAACATAAATTATAACAATATCCAAACATATGTTCAAGGCCTGTGATATTGATTTTTCAAAACATAATTCAAATACCTTGTTTGATTTAGAAGATAGTGAAATAGTGTCTTAACATGTTCATGGTATTGCCTAATTTTCAATGAACATTAGGATTTGAGTTTGGACATGAACATTGATTTATTAAACTGCATTTTTTATGGTAATAAAAATAATATCATTTATGATCTTATGGCTACAAAGCATTATGTTCAATACTCCTTTCTTAAGTCCTTTGTTGTTGAATTGAGATAATTGGAACTCATACTTGGTTTGTTGAGAGAAGTTTATATCAGAAGGATTGACCTTTAAGATTACGAAATCTGCACACTTGTAGTTTCACTTTGAAAATTGAAGGAACAAAGTGATTACTTGCAGTTCGGTGCAACAATGAATTTGACACTGCCTTATTTCTTATAGAATTCTATTTTAAGTCCTTTCTTGGATTAAATTGTATTGTTGTAGGTTATATTTTCCATATTGCAATTATTCTTGAATTCAAGTTCATGCTTGATTTGTGGCTTTTCTAATAGCTTGTGCTTTCAATATTGCAGAGTATTTCTTTGATAATATTTCTCATTGAGTTGTGACAGATGGTTGTTTTCAAGAATCACGTTTTGCTGAGAGTGAATTAATATAATTTTGGAAAGAGTAATGAAATATGAGTGAAAACATTGTTTTTATGCACATGATGATTCCATTGCACAGTTAGAATATTTGGAATCTCTATTTTGATTTCACATAGACATAAATTTCAATAAGACCAAGTGTAGGATTGAAATAGACTTGGTAAGTTCTCTTGATTGTGTGTGAGTGGATTGGCCATGATTTCAATTCTCTTGCTTTCTAGTTTAATTGAGATTTTTTTTTTTGGGAGTTTCTCAACCTAATTAATTCTTATGTTTCTAAATTGATCAATAATTATAGTTTGTAGTTATTTTTAAATTAGTTTTTTCATAGTCAGGGTTTTCTTTCTAGTTGATAGTTAGAGTTTCTTTCAATTTTTGGTATTTACAAGATTAATGTTTGTAGACATTAGGATTTTATTTCTAATGAATGTTTTAGAATGCATGATTGGAGCAGGAATTTACTAGTGCAAGAATCCAAAGTTGTAGAAATTTCTACACAAACTAGGATTTTGTTTTACAGGTTGTTGAAGTCATTCTCTGGTATTTATAGTGATGTGCCTCAAATAACTTGGACCCCAATTTGACATTAAATGTTGGTAAACTAATATTCCATATACTATGTTATCACTCAGGTTTTCCTTGAAGTTGTAAGAAGAGGAAAGAAACACGAGGTAACCAATAACCAACCTTCAGATACAGAATCTAGCCAATCTGTATCCAGAGAGGGCTCTCTCTTTAAAATTTAGCTTTGTTCTTAGAAAATATTAGGCTAGTTATAAGTCCTAGAGTTTGTTTGAATTTAAATGGTGGAATCCGCCAACTAAGGGCACGATTGAGTATTTCAGGCCATTGGGCTATGGAGTCGAAAGGATGGCTTTACTGGATTAAGTTTTTACACCAAAGATGGCTTTGCAGGGCAAGATAGCCAAACAGAGAACAATTTTAGATATAAAAGTGAATGGAATGGATTTTGAAGGGATGAAAGGCAATTAAGAATCTTTCAACATGTTCAAAGAAAGAAAGTGAATGATTACAAATAAAGAGAAGTTAAGAATTCTTTACTATAGTAATCAAAATGTTTAAACCAGCGAAACAAGAGCAATTAAGAATTCATTGTTTATAACCAGTTTAGAAGAAAACATTTAGAATAATCACAATTGAAATCAGAGTACACTTGAGCAATTTCTGATTTATTCTTTTTTGTCAATTATTTAGAAATGGAACACAGTGATATTATAAATAGATATAAAACTTAAAACATAGGATAGAAATGACTTATTGAACTGTAGTTTGACACATGAATCCTGCAAAAAGTCTTGAGCTTCAATTCGTCATCCAGCAAGCCACAAAGAAATTTCTCCAAAAGCACTTTATTCCAAAAGTCAATGTACAGCAAAGTAGAATAATCCACCCTCAATACTCCAATTGAGGGAGTATTTATACAAATTCTAAACTAAAATATCTTGAAAAAAATATCAAAATTAGTTCACAAATCTCTCCAACTATTTTACATAAATAGAACTTAAGTAAAGGACACTCAAACTAATGCATCTATTTGGCACTATTTTGTATGGATAGGTGATGAAAAAGAGGAGAATTCAAATTTGATCCAACTCTTAGTTGATGATGAGGCATCCAAGTCAGTAACTGCTTCCTTTCTTTGTGCATTCTGCTCCAACAATTATGCAAACTTGGGGTCCAATGATATCTTTTTATTTCTCAATCCGTAATAGATATGTAAAACATGAAAGATTTTATTGTGGATTAATATGTTGGTGAGATAAACCTCTTTCAGTTTCCTAAAATTCCTCTCCAGCTGTGCACAATAGGCTCTGCAAAAAGATGTGTAAAACAGATTTTTACAAAATCTGAAAAATAGCCTGTAAAGATGTGCATGTATCTCTCAGTCTGAAATCACTGTGAAAACACTGAGATAGGTTTGTGTAGATGGGTCTCTTAGGAACGAAAACCTCCTTCAGTTTTGTAAGATGTATTTCTTATTGGCCACAATATTCTCTGCAAAATGATGACTTAACAGGAATTTTCTGCAAAAAGTGCTTTCCAACATTGTTTAATATTTCCAAAACCATAATAGCTGTTAGAAAAGTGAGAGAGGTTTTTGTAGATGGTCCTCTTAAGAACATAAATCTCCTTCAGTTTTGAAAAATTCATCTTGGATTGATCACAATAGTTTCTGCAAAACTATGACTTAAACAGGAAATTTCTGAAGAATGTACCATTTTGTTGTGTTTTTCATCTTTTCATCTTTTTGTTTTTTTAATTGTTTTACTTTCAATTTAGATAAACTTCATTGTGTCTGGTGAAAGTGTTTTCATCTTTTTTTAACCCTCAATATCTTCATGTTTGCTTTCACTGTTTACTTTTTACTTTTTACCGCTCTATTTTTTTATCTGTCTTCACTTTGTCATGAACTTGTATGTTCTGTTTTGTAACTGTCTTCCCTGCTGTTTATCTTCATGCTAGCTGATTTAATTGACTTGGTATTCAATCTAATACTCTTTAACTGTTCTTTAATGTGTCCTTTTACCTTCAATGTGTAGTTTAGGTTTTTACTGTCTGTTTCAACAGTAAATCGTTTAATATCATGTTTCCTTTGCCTGTCTTTCAACTGTATGTTTTATCTTCCATCTCTGTTTGAATAGATTTGATAACACTCTTGGAGTAAACAAGTCTTATGACTAGTATTAAGATTGTTTATCCAAAGATGTGGTCTTCTGATCACCTGTAAAACAAAACAAATTGTTAAGAAAGCATTGGTTTGCATGGAGGTCGAAAAGGTTTCATTTGATTTTGAGAGGTCTGTGGAGTGAATCTAGAATGATTTTTGGGAGGTAAACCATGCTCGAATTGGTTAACAGAGGCTTCAGGTGGCGCAACTGGGTTACAAAGGGTTTTACTGCACAATCAGGTGAAAATGAGCAACACTAGGGTGTTTGTGTTTAAACAGGTAAACGGTTGATATTGGCAAGTAAGTTTTGAATGAACAGTGGACAGATGGCGCTTGACAGTTTGTTTTTGAAATTCTCTGCATGGGACTTTGGTCGTTCGCAAAATAATGAAAATGACGCTGGCAGAATTGTTTTATTCACAAAGTCAATGGGTGGCAGAATTTTTTATTATTTTATTGGATGACGTCAGCATGATACAGTGGACATGTCACGAGCGGAAAGGTGGTAAGTGGTTTCTATCGCACCGCTTATGAGGGAAGGCGGTTTTAGGCGGAAGGGCAGCAATGCGATACAACGACTGACACGTAGCACGACACTGTTTGGAAACCGCTTGGCCATCGCGCGTTATCTTTCATACGTGGATGGCCAGTGAAATGGATGAGGACCGTAGATATTTGATGGGTCGATCGGATGGTCGACGGGACATGGAGATGGGGGGGGATTAACGGCGCGGGCTCAATGTAATTAACTGTTAATTAAACCCATCGGGTGGAATTCGATTGGCTGGGGTCGGTTATTAATTAATCGTGTGGATTAATTAATCCCTGGTATAGTGGATGGAGGGGAGTTATTTTATTTTTATTTTTAAAGATATATAATATGTTTAAATGCTTTTTCATATTTTTATTTATACAATAATTAAATCAATGTGTTTTATTTACTGTAGGGGGACGGGAATAATATTAATGTTATATTTTAGCCAAAAGGGGTATATTGTGGGTTTTTTATTTGAATAAAATAGGAATTAAATACTTTTGGCTAAAAAGTCATAATATAAGGGTTTTGGGGATATTACTATAAAAGGATTTATATATAATAGGAAAAGGTGATTTTCATAGGGAGTTAATATATAAATTAGAGTTAATATGACAAGGGAACAATGTAAACTCAAAATACTTAAATATAACCAAGAAAGTGAAGATTCAAAAGTAAATGGCATTATTATACTTTCATCACTTAGACTTAGAATAAAAAGTGATTTTGAGGGCTTTTCATGAAATATTGAAGGATTTCCTAAGTAAAATGGGATTTTACTTAGGAAAAGATTTTAAGAGGTGAATGAATGTGATAATGGATGATTTTAAGTACTTAGGTTTTTTCAATTATTGGGCCGAGGGTCCGGTCCCTCCAAAAGTCAAGGAAATGCCTTGAGCCCCTCTAATCTTCAAATACCTTAGCACTTAGGGGAAATTAGTGAAATATTTAGGGAAAAATGAAGGGGAAGTTAATAATCTTGAGTTTGCTTTGCTGTGAGCTTTTCCAATGTAGTATCTGCCTTTGCACTTGTGATGAAAGTAAAATTGAACACATTTGGAACCATCATTCATCACATGTAATTCTGCAACAACATCTACCTACCCTACTTACTTTACCCTACCATTTTCTCTCCTTTATTAGGGTGCACTTAGACTGGCAAACCCTTATCAATCTTCTTTTTCTTTTACATGGCAAACCTATCTAAGTCTACACTTATTACATCCAAGGGCTCAGATTAAATTGTTGAGCACCTTTTATTAACTCTACCTATCTACTTATCTGCCAAGATTAAACTGTTTGGTCAAATATTTATTCTCTATTCTACAACATGAAATTGAAAAATGAATGAGTCAAGTTTAAACAGTTTGACTCTTTATAAATTGTGGCAAAAGTTTGACAAAATGCACACAATTTTGTTTATTACATCGGAGCAAAAAGTAGTGGCATTTAGACTTGCACACTTTCCTTGGCCTTTCTTTTGATGGGGTTCATTTTCTTTCACTTTTTTGGCCAATTTTATTTTTTCACCCTTTGATTTTTCTTTTAGGGTATACCCTCTTTACATTTTTTAAATTTTTTGATTTTTTGAATAATATGGAACACCTTTGCAACAAGAAAAATGTTTGAAATATTGCATAATTCAACAAGTCAATCATGAAAAATGACACCTATTGGTATAGGAGTCTAACGCTGGCTCCACTTGGGGATGGCTTTTCCTGGTGAAAAGTCAAGAATAGCAGGTCAGATGCCTTAAAATGCCTTTAACTGAACCATGAAATCTTCTTTTTCTGGTGGCTTTATTGTATATATGATAGTGAAACTTTTGAAGCTTAGGGCCTTCACTTCGGGCTTCAACTCCAGCAGGTTACCATCCACTCAAAACTTTGTTTCCCAGTTAGAAATATTCTGCCTTGGTCCAATCTCAAACATGCATTTGCTGTGGTTGAAAATCTTGAATTGAATATAGTCCTTTTTCTGCAACCTGAAATCTGATCTGAAATTAAAACAACACACAAAATTTTTCAAACCAACTTAATGAAAAACTAGCTGAAAATTGACAACTAAAAAAAATGCTCAAAATTCTGAGCTTATTGACACTCATCTATCTACTCAATCTACTAAAAATCTTATTGAATCAGGTAATAAAAAAATGCCAATCAAGCCAATCAAGTAGCTGTAAAAATAAATGGATAACTTGATTGCTTGTGATCAAAATTGGAAGTATATTATGATCATGTGCCTTTATAATAAATAATATGATGTGTAAAGGCCACTTTTGATTTATTTGATCCTTATAGAGAAAACATGTTTGCAGATTTGGGCTCAAAAGATTCTCCATATAATCTGATATAGGATCAATAAAAGCATGATGTATGTTATTTACTTCTAGGCCTTCAATGACTAATTGTTCAATTGAATTATGAATATTAGACCATGAACTTATTTCTTCAGTCTTGTGTTTGAAAGAATAATCATCTTCAATATGCAAGTCAAAAGATAGTACAACTTCCCCTTGCTTTGGAGAAGGAAGATTTTCAAAGAATTCTTTAGGATTTCGGAAATTGTATGACTGAATTTGAGAATGCAAAAGTTTGATTTCAATTTCAAAATTTTCAGAAATTATATCAAGAAGCCATTTTTTAATTTGAGGAGAACATTTTCTTGATTTAAAAAGAAGAAAGAAATCCCTTAGAAAATCTTCATCAAGCTGAAGTTCTAATATCTCATCCCTCAAAATAGCTAGTGATTGTTCTGTGAAATTATCATAATTATCATCATACTGATCATATTTAGGCAAATCTTCAGAATAAGGAATGTCATCAATTATAAACATTGGATCAGCATATTTTTCTTCCAACAATCCCAATACATCTTGATTAGATTGGTTGCATTCTATTTGAAAGTCATTATTTTTCTCAATAGGAGTACTATCAAGTAATGGGCCTTTTTGCGAAGGTAGAATAACATGAGCATCAACTTGTTCTTCTGTCCCTTCATGGATACAAACCTTTGTACATTCATCAACATTAGAATAAGTAGAAACAATTTCTTCATTATGTAAATATTTTGAGGATGGTTGCATGTTTAGAAGCAAATTGATTTCTTCTTCGGTGAGGGGGGGTGGGAATCTCTGAATTCTTAGATTGGAATGACAGTTGTTTTTTCTCTTATCTAAAAATTGATCATGAGGTTGATTATTTTCTTTAACTCCATTCAAAACATTAAATGAAACATCATTTGTTAATACAGAGGGGTTTTGTGAATCTTGATTTATCTCCTAATTTATTTCATCTTTTTTTAACTCCTCTTGATTATTATGACATTTAACTTGAGAATGAAAGTTTTGGACTTCTTCTAATAAATCTTCAGAAAACCAATTTCCAAAATCTTCATCAATATTTTTAAGGTAATGTATAAGATCTTCAGCTTGATCACAACAATTTTCAGCTAATGATAAAGATGGAAAATCTTCTTTGTAATGCTCATAAAATACCTTATGAAAATCTTTTAGAGAAAACAAACTTGCAGGTTTGAGAGCTTCATACCATTCCCTTGATTTTCCTTCTAAGGATGCCATAAATATCTTCATGAGGCAATCCTCATGCCAATCACCCTTCAATCTTGATAAGTGTATATGAAATTTAAGGAGATGTAGTAAAGGATCATCAATATTCTCATCTTGAAACATGGGCAGATTTTCACCCTAATTTACCTTTGGTAGTTTGTGTGGAAATCCAGGTATGCGATCTCTGCTCATGGGAGCATATCTTCGTTTTATTCTTGGATCATCTTGAAAATCAGCGATAATGAAAGGCCACGATATCTGTAAAACCAAGTTAGATCCTTATATAAAATACAATACATATTGAAAAACGTTCTTAACGAGAAAGAACATAATGTCTTAGATTAAGATCCAAGTTGAAAGCTTGATCTTTCCATATTGTTCTTCCAGGTTCATTCCTCGTGGAGTCTTGATTGTGAAATGGATTTGGAGTCGCCAGGTGGATGATTTTAACTTTTTTGTGGCTGATCCCTGTCCACCATCATAGATCAGATATAAACCTGTAAAACAATTCTGAAGAAAAACTTAGTTCTTCAGGAAACCAAATTTTGAGTATTTTATGATTATTTTGTTTTTTTTACGAATTTTCAAAACAACTTCTATGATTTCTTTAAGAGGCTTTAGATATGAGATTTAAACTTTCTTAAAGACTTATTAAACTAGAGAACTGATGAAAATATTTGAAATCAAAGCTTAGGTCATAAACTAAACAGAGATAGACTGAAGCAGCATTTATTTACTTTTGCAATTGCAGAGCAAAAGCAATTTCAAAGGCTACCTAGCTAACTTCAGGCTCTGTCTATAGTTTATAAAATAAGCAATAATAACAATAAAATGATTCAGTTCCCCGGCGGAGTCGCCACTATGTTACCACTCAGGTTTTCCTTGAAGTTGTAAGAAGAGGAAAGAAACCCGAGGTAACCACTAACCAACCTTCAGATACAGACTCTAGCCAATCTGTATCCAGAGAGGGCTCTCTCTTTAAAATTTAGCTTTGTTCTTAGAAAATATTAGGCTAGTTATAAGTCCAAGAGTTTGTTTGAATTTAAATGGTGGAATCCGCCAACTAAGGGCACGATTGAGTATTTCAGGCCATTGGGCTATGGAGTCGAAAGGATGGCTTTACTGGATTAAGTTTTTACACCAAAGATGGCTTTGCAGGGAAAGATAGCCAAACAGAGAACAATTTTAAATATTAAAGTGAATGGAATGGATTTTGAAGGGATGAAAGACAATTAAGAATCTTTCAACATGTTCAAAGAAAGAAAGTGAATGATTACAAATAAAGAGCAGTTAAGAATTCTTTACTATAGTAATCAAAATGTTTAAACCAGCGAAACAAGAGCAATTAAGAATTCGTTGCTTATAACCAGTTTAGAAGAAAACATTTAGAATAATCACAATTGAAATCAGAGTACACTTAAGCAATTTCTGATTTATTCTTTTTTGTCAATTATTCAGAAATGGAACGCAATGATATTATAAACAGATATAAAACTTTTAAAACATGAGATAGAGAAGACTTATTGATCTGTAGTTAGACACATGAATCTTGCAAAAAGTCTTGAGCTTCAATTCGTCATCCAGCAAGCCATAAAGAAATTTCTCCAAAACACTTTATTCCAAAAAATCAATGTTACAGCAAAGTAGAAGAATCCACCCAAAATGCTTCCAAGAGTGAAGTATTTATACAAATTCTAAACTAAAATATCTTGAAAAAATATCAAGATTGGTTCACAAATCTCTCCAACTATTTTACATAAATAGAACTTAAGTAAAGGACACTCAAACTAATGCATCTATTTGGCACTATTTCTTATGGATAGGTGATGACAAAGAGGAGAATTCGAATTTTATCCAACTCTTAGTTGATGATGAGGCATCCAAGTCACTAACTGCTTCCTTTCTTTGTGCATTCTGCTCTAACAATTCTGCAAACTTGGGGTCCAATGATATATTTTTATTTCTCAATCCGTAATAGATATGTAAAAAGTGAAAGAGGTTATTGTGTATTAGTATGTTTTTGAGATAAACCTATTTCAGTTTCCTAAAATTCCTCTCCAGCTATGCACAATAGGCTCTGCAAAAATATGTGTAAAACAGAGTTTTACAGAGTCTGAAAAATAGCCTGTAAAGATGTGCATGTATCTCTCATTATGAAATTAATGTGAAAAAACTGAGATAGGTTTTTCTAGATGGTTCTCTTAGGAACAAAAACCTCCTTCAGTTTTGTAAGATGTATTTAGGATTGGCCACAATATTCTCTGCAAAATGATGACTTAACAGGAATTTTCTGCAAAAAGTGCTTTCCAACATTGTTTAATATTTTCAAAACCATAATGGCTGTTAGAAAAGTGACAGAGGTTTTTGTAGATGGTCCTCTTAAGAACATAAAAATCCTTCAGTTTTGAAAAATTCATCTTGGATTGATCACAATAGTTTCTGCAAATCTATGACTTAAACAGGAAATTTCTGAAGAATGTACCATTTTGTTGTGTTTTTCATCTTTTCATATTTTTGTTTTTTTAATTGTTTTACTTTCACTTTAGATAAAATTCATTGTGTCTGGTGAAAGTGTTTTCATCTTTGTTTAACCCTCAATATCTTCATGTTTGCTTTCACTGTTTACTGTTTACTTTTTACTTTTTACCGCTCTATTTTTTTATCTGTCTTCACTTTGTCATGAACTTTTATGTTATGTTTTGTAACTGTCTTCCCTGCTGTTTATCTTCATGCTAGCTGATTTACTTGACTTGGTATTCAATCTGATACTCTTTAACTGTTCTTTAATGTGTCCTTTTACCTTCAATGTGTAGTTTAGGTTTTTACTGTCTGTTTCAACAGTAAATCGTTTAATATCCTGTTTCCTTTGCCTGTCTTTCAACTGTATGTTTTATCTTCCATCTCTGTTTGAATAGATTTGATAACACTCTTGGAGTAAACAAGTCTTATGACTAGTATTAAGACTGTTTATCCAAGGATGTGGTCTTCTGATCACCTGTAAAACAAAACAAATTGTTAAGAAAGCATTGGTTTGCATGGGAGGTCGAAAAGGTTTCATTTGATTTTGAGAGGTCTGTGGAGTGAATCTAGAATGATTTTTGGGAGGTAAACCATGCTCGAATTGGTTAACAGAGGCTTCAGGTGGCGCAACTGGGTTACAAAGGGTTTTACTGCACAATCGGGTGAAAATGAGCAACACTAGGGTGTTTGTGTTTAAACAGGTAAACGGTTGATATTGGAAAGTAAGTTTTGAATGAACAGTTGACAGATGGCGCTTGACAATTTGTTTTTGAAATTATCTGCATGGGACTTTGGTCGTTCGCAAAATAATGAAAATGACGCGGGCAGAATTGTTTTATTCACAAAGTCAATGGGTGGCAGAATTTTTTATTATTTTATTGGATGACGTCAGCATGATACAGTGGACATGTCACGAGCGGAAAGGTGGTAAGTGGTTTCTATCGCACCGCTTATGAGGGAAGGCGGTTTTAAGCAGAAGGGCAGCGATGCGATACAACGACTGACACGTAGCACGACACTGTTTGAAAAACCACTTGGCCATCGCGCGTTATCTTTCGTACGCGGATTGCCAGCGAAATGGATGAGGGCTGTAGATCTTTGATGGATTGATCGGACGGTCGACGGGACAGGGAGATGGCGGGGAATTAACGGCGCGGGCCCAATGTAATTAACTGTTAATTAAACCCATCGGGTGGAATTCGATTGGCTGGGGTCGGTTATTAATTAATCGTGTGGATTAATTAATCCCTGGTACGGTGGATGGCCGAGAATTATTTCATTTTTATTTTTAAACATATATAATATGTTTAAATGCTTTTCATATATTTTTATTTATACAATAATTAAATCAATGCGATTTATTTATTATAGGGGGCGAGAATAATATTAATATTATATTTTAGCCAAAAGGGGGTATATTGTGGGTTTTTAATTTGAATAAAATAGGAATTAAATACTTTTGGCTAAAAAATCATAATATAAGGGTTTTGGGGATATTATTATAAAAGGATTTATACTTAATAGGAAAAGGTGATTTTCATAGGGAGTTAATATATAAATTAGAGTTAATATGACAAGGGGACAATGTAAACTCAAAACACTTAAATATAACCAAGAAAGTGAAGATTCAAAAGTAAATAACATTATTATACTTTCATCACTTAGACTTAGAATAAAAAGTGATTTTGAGGGCTTTTCATGAAATATTGAAGGATTTTCCTAAGTAAAATGGGATTTTACTTAGGAAAATATTTTAAGAGGTGAATGAATGTGATAATGGATGATTTCAAGTACTTAGGTTTTTTCAATTATTGGGCCGAGGGTCCGGTCCCTCCAAAAGTCAAGGAAATGCCTTGAGCTCCTTTAATCTTCAAATACCTTAGTGCTTAGGGAAATTAGTGAAATCTTTAAGGGAAAATGAAGGGGAAGTTAATAATCTTGACTTTGCTTTGTTGTGAACTTTTTCCAATGTAGTATCTGCCTTTGCACTTGTGATGAAAGTAAAATTGAACACATTTGGAACCATCGTTCATCACATGTAATTCTGCAACAACATCTACCTACCCTACTTACTTTACCCTACCATTTTATCTCCTTTATTAGGGTGCACTTAGACTGGAAAACCCTTATCAATCTTCTTTTCTTTTACATGGAAAACCTATCTAAGTCTACACTTATTACATCTAAGGGCTCAGATTAAACTGTTGAGCACCTTTTATTAACTCTACCTATCTACTTATCTGCCAAGATTAAACTGTTTGGTCAGATATTTATTCTCTATTCTACAACATGAAATTGAAAAATGAATGAGTCAAGTTTAAATAGTTTGACTCTTCATAAATTGTGGCAAAAGTTTGACAAACTGCACACAATTTTGTTTATTACATCAGAGCAAAAAGTAGTGGCATTTAGACTTGTACACTTTCCTTGGCCTTTCTTTAGATGGGGTTCATTTTATTTCACTTTTTTTTGGCCAATTTTATTTTTTCACCCTTTGATTTTCTTTTAGGGTATACCCTCTTTACATTTTTTAATTTTTTTGATTTTTGAATAATATGGAACACCTTTACAACAAGAAAAAGGTTTGACATATTACATAGTTCAACAAGTCAATCATGAAAAATGACACCTATTGGTATAGGAGTCTAACATACTACACCCAAGACTTCCCACAAGCTACAAGCTTGAAATCACAACAATGGAGAGAAAAAAATAGCAAAATGGATTTGTTACAAACTTGTGAAGAAAATTACCAAAGGTCATAAGTGTACCGGGGAGAATAAATGATTTTACATAGATTGTGAAGAGGAGGGATAAAAATAACAAGAAACATCAAAATAGAAGATATACAACACCAGGAACCAATCGAGGGGTTGAAAAAGAAAAAATGAATCCAACCATATCTTGTAATGCATTGATAGGAATTACGACTCCCCAACTCTCAAGATAGAAGGAGATATCAAGAAGAAAAATGTAATAGTGCTAATTGATTCGAGTAGTACCCATAATTTTATTCATCAGGAAGATATCCAAGGATTTAAATTTCTTTCCTATATCCAACACCAAAATGTCAAGTGATGTGGTTGCAAATGAGGAACTATAAATTTCTCAAGGAAGTTACATAATATCAATATAACCATAGGGGAATATGTATTGAATATTCCAATTCTTTCCAATCCAATGGGTGATGCAGATGTTGTATTAAGAGTTCAATGGTTACAATATTTGGGGACAATAAATTTTAATTTTCAAGAACTTTTCTTGATTTATTTCTCGGAAAGAAAGGAGATTTAATTAAGGGGTATCGTAGGGATACATAGGAAGATAATCAACTCTAATTGCATGAAAAATATTTTGAAGAAGGAACAATGAGGGGTAATTCCATAATTAAGTTCACTAGTTCTTAAAGCACCTAAGTCTTCCATTTATTTAGATCTCCAAAGAGTCCTTGACAATCATTCCAAGGTATTTGAGACTCCCAAATATATCCCGCCTATTCATATCATAATCATGCTATTCACTTGATTCCAGGAAGTGTTCCTCCAAACATTAGACCTTACATATATCCCTATGCCCATAAGAGTGAAATTGAATGTATGGTCGCAAAAATGCTAGATGAAGGTATAATTCAACCTAGCCAAATTTCATTCTCTTCTCTAGTAGTATTGGTGTGCAAGAAGGATAGATCATGGCGTATGTATCAGGATCATAGAGAGATCAACAAGCTCATTATTAAAGATATGTTTCTCATTCCTATCTGTTAGTCTCCTGTATTCTACAATATGACTAAATGACTATGGATTTTCTATAATCTGTTGAAAATAACATTCCCTGACTATCATTTATTTTTAGAAATCTCACTGCCTTCATTATTTTCCATTTAACCTATTTTACTATATCTCATTTTACCTTCTCTAGCACTCTCATGCTCTAAAAATCTCTTTTTTATCCCTAATCCCCTTATTCCTACCCTCTTCCCCTTTCTAAAACCCCACTCCCACTGCTAAAACCCTCCCCCTTCACTCATTTTCCTCTATTTTCATTCAAAACAATGTAAAAAACCTTTTTTACATTGTTTGAAATAAATTTATTCGGGACCCAACCTTTTAAACAAAACTCTACTTATTTGAAAGACTCGACACCTTTATGTTTTAAACCCCCCGCTCTACAAACTCTACGCTCTGCATCCATATAACCCTGGCCCCATCAGATATTAAAGCACCTCTGCTTTAAATACTTTCCCCCGGGCCCTGCTTTGTAAAAACCCTGCCCTACGTTTAAAACCCACCGTTCCATTTAAAATACTAGGCCCCACATCTTATTTAAACCCTTGATCAGTCGAACCTCGACCACCATCAGATCTTTGCCCCCCAATCCAACGACCACCTCTCCCCGTCGCAACCGCAAATGCCCAAAACTATAAACCTTTGGAACTTGAAAAATGGGCGGTTTTTGCGCCCATAATTTCCGCCACGCGTGTAGAAATTTGAATAACTGATATATTATTCACCGAGATTCTCCTGATCACACACTATTTTAACTTCATGCAAAATACAAAATCTCTTCTACCATTGATTATTAATTACTTTAAATAAAATCAATTGCATGCACACATTAAAACCATAAACAATCACACATATGAACACAATATTTCATGGGAAAGCTTAAAGATGAAAACCCCAACTATATGTATATTATATATGTCATAGAGATCATGTAACAATCATTGTACAAATCTCCTCACAAGCTCTCAACACAACCTCCAATCGCTACACACTAATCAAGCTAGATCTAGCAAAACACATGCTCCAATCTCTGCCACCTGATAGCCAACCTCTATTGCATAATCAATGCTGTAGGATGGCTCATTAAATAACTTGAACCACCTATCTTGTACTGCACAATCCTCATGGGCTCCTCCAATCACTGGTTGTTGCAAGTATGCAACAGTATAGTCACAAATGATAGTTAACCTGCTCTTTCACCTATCTCTGCACTGGTCTCCACTGAAACTGTCCATGCACTGAAGTTAACTGATGTATTCTTTAGTTGATTAATGAGTTTATAATTAGTGAATAAATTAATAATTAATTCACACCACTCTCACTAATTTTATCAATCAGTTAAACTAGATACAAATATCTCAACTATGTTTAGATTAGTTAAACTGAACACAACTCCATTAACTCCTCAATCAACTCCACCAAACTTTGTCACATGAGTTCTAATCGAAGTCTTCATGAATAGCTCCACATAACCCTCGTGGAATAGTGTAATTCCTTCCCCTACGTCTCCCGTGTTACATCCGTGCACTTAACCGAAGTGCTCCAAGAGAATAAGATAATGTTCATAGTCCAAATATTATTAAGAGATAATAATATTCGACATATCTATTTTTAGACCGGCAATCTAAAAATAGATTCTGCCCAATATGTCTAAAAATATAAGTCCATCTATTTTTCCCTACTTGACCAACCATCCAAAAATAGCATCCTGAAACTCATAGAACATGATCCATATGTCTAAAAATAGACTGAGCCAAAAATAGCCTCATGGGCCCAATTTAGTGATGGTGACCTTTCCACTAAGATGGACATCTTGTTGCACCCCAACACTCCCTTTTAGCAAGATAAGGATTATCTGCCACCCCTATCCTACCTCTGTGGTATTCGAATTTTCTTTTGGTGAGCGCCTTCGTCAAGATATCAACATCCTAATCCTCCGTGGGAATGTATGAAAGTAACATGATCTTCCGCTGCACACAATCTCTGATATGATGATACTGGATGTCAATGTGTTTATATCTATCATGAAATATTGGATTAATGAAGAGCTTGATGCAACTATGATTATAACAATAAATCACAGTAGGCTCTAAGTGTGAACCAAACAACCCGACCAGGATATTCCTCATCCATATAGCCTCGCATGCAGCCAAACTCGCTGCCATATACTCGGCCTCTGCTGAACTGAGTGCCACAGATCTCTGCTTCCTGCTGTACCAAGAAACAACTGGTTTGACCGATAATTAAAAATCCACCCGTATGCTCTTCGTCCGTTGGGCTCTCGCCTAATTCGCATCCGTGAAGCCACAACTTCACTTCTCATACGATCGGTTCTGCACCATAATCCATATCCTGATGTGCCTCTGAGATATCTCAATACATGCTTGCCTGCCTTCCAAAAGAGCTTGGTAGGCTTAACCATAGCTTGTGAAAGCTGGTTAAAAACATAGCATATGTCGGGTCGTGTATTGACCAGATACATAAGGGACCCCACCAACTGTCGATAAATAGTGGCATCCACTACCTCTACCGATGTAGCATCCTCTTTCCTCCAACCACCAGGAACAAGAGTGTTGATAGGCTTGCATCCATGCATGTTGAACTTCTCCAGTATCTCCTGGGCATACTTTCCTTGAGACACAAACAATCCATCACTGCGCTACCAAATTTCCAATCCCAGGAAATAATGAAGGAGGCCCAAGTCCTTCATCTCAAACTCCTTTGCAAGATCGACCTTGCATGAGTGTATCAACAGCTCATCACCTCTCAGAATAAAATCATCTACATAAATTACAATGATAAGAAACTTATGCTCCACCATAATCTGGTATAGGTTTGGATCCGCCTCACTCTTGGATAATCCAAGTCCGGTGAAATAACTATCTATCCATGTGTACCAAGCACGAGATTCTTGTTTCAACCCATACAACGCTCTTTTGAGCCTGCACACATGTGACTCGCTGCTGAATATCTCGAAAAATTCAGGATTCTCTATGTACACCTCCTCCTCAATCACTCCATTGAGGAATGATGTCTTCACATCCATCTGATGAATGTGACATCCCATCTGCGCTGAGAGAGAAAGAATCGTCCGTATGGAAGAATACCTTGCGACAGGTGAAAATGTTTCCTCATAATCGATCCCCTCAATATGTGAGAAGCCTCTGGCAACAAATCTTGCCTTGTACTTCTCCACACTCCCGTCAGCTACTTGCTTCACTTTGTAGATCCATCTCGAACCTACCACTGATTTCCCTTCCGGCCTTGGGACAATCTCCCATACACTGTTTCTAACAATCGAATCATACTCTTCCACCATGGCATCTACCCATGCGGGATCCTCCACAACTTCCTCGAAAGAGGATGGCTCTGTCATGATACACTTTCTCATAAGAGCCATGTATCCAGGATAACTGCCAAAGGACTATCCTCGTCCTCGCCTCGTGATGTAGGTGCTCCTACAACCTTCTCTCGCATCTTGGAGCCGCCGCTCGCCCTTCGTAGTGCGCTTCCACCCTCCGATGGTTGGCGCCGCATGGTGGTCTCTTCCACTCCATGAACCTCATCTTGTGGCGGATCCACATCCCGAGACTCATCCCAGGGAACTAATAGCTCCTCATCCGCATGCAAGTGTGTGGCTCCCTCTCAAGTGAACACTTCATGGCTTTCTCCTCATTAAATTTGATATCCCTTCGCACAACAGTCTTGCGACTGTCTGGAAAATACACACGATAGTTGTGGGGTGTATCAGTGTACCCCACAAATATCCCAACCTCTGCAGTCGGCTCCAGCTTCTTCCTAGCATCCTTCATCACATGAATGTAAATAGGTGAACCAAAAATCCTCAAATGGTAAATATCAGGCCTCTTACCATAAAACACCTCCTCGGGTGTACTCATGCCAAGTATCCTATGAGGACAACGGTTCTGCACATATAATGTAGTATTTCATGCCTCATCCCACAAGTGTATGGGAAGGCCCTGATCATGCAACATCGCCCGTGCAACACCCACAATTTTTCTGTTCTTCCACTCAGCAACCCCGTTCTACTGTGGGTTATGAGGTGCTATGAGCTCTCTTTGAATTCCTTCTGCGCTGCAAAAGTCCTTGAATTCGCCAGAGATGAATTCACCACCATTGTCGCTCCTAAGAGCCTTCACCTGCTTCCCCGATTCTTTCTCAACCAATGCCTTGAACTCACAGAACTTTGAGTATGTCTCGCTCTTCTTCTGCATGAAGAAGATCCAACACTTATGAGAAAAATCATCAACAAATATCACATAATACCTGTGCTTTGCTGTCGAAGCTACTGAGAAAGGTCCACACACGTCTGTGTGAATTCTCTCAAGGATCGTCGTGGCACGACTATCCTTCTTGTGAAAGGTGGCTTTCACAAATTTTCCCAAGGTACATCCCTTGCACTGATTTGACTGCGTAAGAGTGCCCTTAGGAAGCCCAGTAGAAATCTGCTGCAGTATCTTCAAAGCTCCATGGTGAAGGTGGCCCAATCTCCAGTGCCACAACTCACCATCATCCCGGCTCACCACTCCTTCTGCCTTGCCTGCCATTGCTGCACAGCCATCTACCTGCAATTGATAAAGGTTCTTAACTCGAACCCCTATCCTCCGGGTCTCACCAGTTGCCTTACTGTGCAGGAAAGCCTTTCCCTCACTAAAGACAACATCATATCCCTTGTCTTCTAACATCGCCACAGAGATAAGATTCTTCTTCAATCCTGGAACATGCATCACTTCCTTCAATCTGAAGGGTTTACCAGACTCCCTCTCAAAGGAAATGGTACCGATACTGGTCGCACTGTATCTACCATCATCGCCCATCTCGATGTGCACTCCAAGATCTTTCTCATCCAAATCAATAAACAAATCTCGATCTCCTGTCATGTGAAAAGACGCACCACTGTCAAGAAACCACACTGAACCCATCACACTTGAGACCAAGCATGCGATCAGTGAAAAATCCAGCTCAAAATGCGAGGCTAAGGCCTCTCCAGCTGCAGATCCAGCAGCCTGCTTATTTTTCTTCTTCTGTGGACAATTAGTGGCGTAATGTCCGTGTTGGTGACAGTGAAAGCACTTCACCTTGGACATGTCCTGCTTCTTGCCTTTCGCACCGGATTGAAAAGCTTTCTTGCTCTTCCCCTTCTTTTCTTTGGCAGCCAAAGCGCAATTTTCTTCATCAGAGTTCTTTGATGAAGATCCGTCCCTGGTACTTTGCCTTATCTCCTCTTGCACAAGATCTGACCAAAGTCGCTCCCATCCTGGCAATTTCACCCGACCATTGACAGAGTCTTGATAGGAATGCCAACTCTTCGGAAGCCCAAGGAGAGCCAAGCTCACCAAGTCCTCGTCATCAAAAGTAACCCCCACACTTCCCAGCTCATCCCTGCATTGGATGAACTTCGTGAGGTACTTGGGCATACTGTCACCTTTCTCCATTTTTATGTTCCTGAGTTTATCCTTGAGTGACAACTTCCTCTGGTCGCTCTTGCTTTGGAATAAGTCTGTCAACGATTTCCACATCAAGAATGGAGAAGCCTTACCATGAAGGCTAGACACTATGTGATCCTTCACACCTTCCAACAAAATTCTTCGACACTTTTCTGTCTTCTTTTGCCATGCGTCAAGTACAACAACATCACTAGAAGTGGGTTTTGGAATTTCTGCATCTATGAACTCCTTCAACCCATTGTCATCCAGTACCGCCTCCATCCTGTCCTTCCATGAAATATAATTCAAGCTGCCCTCAAGGGCATAATCCAATCACAATTCGTTGAAAGACATCTCAACTTTGACACCAAGAAAACACTGCTGCAAATTCGAATTCCACCAGCTCAAAACTCAACCGCTTCAATGTTTGAAATTTCTCCAATGATCAATATCACTCTGATACCATGTAGAAATTTGAATAAATGATATATTATTCACCAAGATTCTCCTGATCACACACTATTTTAACTTCATGCACAATACATAATCTCTTCTAGCATTGATCATTAATTGCGGAAATAAAAACAATCGCATGCGCACATTAAAACCATAAACAATCACACATATGAACACAGTATTTCATGGGAAAGATTAAAGATAAAAACCCCCAACTATCTGTATATTATATGTCATAGATATCATGTAACAATAATTGTACAAAGCTCCTCACAAGCTCTCAGCACAACCTCCAATTGCTACACACTAATCAAGCTAGATCTAGCAAAACACATGCTCCAATCTCTGCCACCTAATAGCCAGCCTCTATTGCATAATCAATGCTAAAGGATGGCTCATTAAATAACTTGAACCACCTGGCTTGTACTGCGCAATCCTCATGGGCTTCTCCAATCACTGATTGTTGCAAATATGCAACAATATAGTCACAATTGATAGTTAACCTGCTCTTTCACCTATCTCTGCACTGGTCTCCACTGAAACTGTCCATGCACTGATGTTAACTGATGTATTATTTAGTTGATTAATGAGTTTATAATTAGTGAATTAATTAATAATTAATTCACACCACTCTCACTAATTGTATCAATCAGTTAAACTAGATACAAATAGCTCAACTATGTTTAGATTAGTTAAGCTGAATACAACTCCATTAACTCCTCAATCAACTCCACCAAACTCTGTCACATGAGTTATAACTGAAGTATTCATGCAATAGCTCCACATAACCCTTAGGAATAGCGTAATTCCTTCTGTAAGCTTCTGTGCCACATCTGTGCACTTAACTGAAGTGCTCCAAGAGAATAAGATAATGTTTATAGTCCAAATATTATTAAGAGCTAATAATATTCGACATATCTATTTTTAGACTGGAAATCTAAAAATAGATTCCGCCCAATATGTTTAGAAATAGAATTCCATCTATTTTTCCAACTTGACCAACCATCCACAAATAACATCCTGCAACTCATAGAACATGATCCATATGTCTAAAAATAGACATAGTCTAAAAATAGACTTTGCGCCAAAAATAGTCGGCGGACCCACTTAGTGAAGGTGACTCCTTTACACTAAGCTCATCATCTTGTTACAATCTCAACAATGCGTCACTCCCTCCATATTATCACATCCCTGTGAAAATTACCACATCACCGCCCATGCCCCATGCGAAAACCACCAAACCGCTCCCGCGCCATAATACAAAACCATTGACCCATTTGAATGTTTCGAAGCCCTGTGTCATTGCGATGAACACCGAGCCACCATGTAAAACCCTGAAACACTTCTAAAAAAGACCTGAAAGGTCATGAATAAACGCATGAACCAGAGAACCTCCGGACTCTGTCCACAGATTGCTCTAAATACCTGCAAGCCACCATTTTTTCCCACTGTGCGAGATCACGTTTTTTTATTAAGGAATTATTTTAGTTTTACAGGTGATAAATATATTATAAAACATGAAAATCAAAATGCATTTCTAAGTTCCAAGAGTTGTTTTAAATAGGTTTTCTGGGTGACAATCCAGAATACCTTATTCATCAAAGGATTAGGAGCACAAGATTAAATCAGAGGAAGCATGTGTTCTTCAAAGGACATGGTAGAGAAAATAAAGAAAATTTTACAGTGGCTATGTAGAGATGAAAGGAAAATGAAAGACACAGACAAAGGATTAATCAAAGGTTAAAAGTAAAATACAGGGTTAGAAGACAAAGTTAAGACAAAGGGCAGATAAGAGAGATTAAGGGAGAGACTACAGTAACTCAAGGAAAAAGAAAGTAAATAGAGAAATCAAGGATAAGGAAAAGAAAGAAAGTAGATAAAGGATACATATAATGACACATTGAAGAGTTTAAAGACAAATTAGAAGTAGATCAATGAAGAAGACCAGGCTAGGTGTCAAGGCCATTTGACATTCAAACTCTTCCAAATCACATTAGCCACCTACAGCCCAAATTCTACTTTAATAAAAACAACTATATTTAATAAATCAGTCAGAGATATTTTAGCAGCTTAGAATTTATTGAAAAATTTAATGATGAAGGCAAATAGTCAAAAATATCCTAAAGTTAGCTCAGCGGTTAAGTTAAAAGTTATTATTACAAGAAGTTAGTCAGTGATATTTTATCTTGGCCCTTGCATGGTCTCAAAGGTAAAAATCACATTTACTTTGTAATAAATGAAGTCTGAAACCATAGAGTAGGATCACCTCCTCATCTGCATTTAAATACTTCATGTATTGTTCATTATTGTTGTTGGTTAGTTGGCTGATTACTAGATTGGATTTTGATCGAACTTTGAGTTGCAAAGGTTATTGCTTTGGAGCATTGTAACTATTTTGGACATCAATAATAAAAGCACATTCACATGATTCTTGAGCTATGTTATTGGTGATTTTATCCCTCTTTGTCAATGTTTCTCCTTTGTTTTCCATACTGTACATCAGTTTATCTGATGATAGAACATAAATTTTAGGTTGAGATATGCTGTTTTGGTACCTCAACTCTATCTGTCATTATTATGTCTATGTTTTCCTCTGAAGGTAATAACTAGAGAATTCTTAACTTCTCTCTAGGATTACTGGATTGTTGTCTTGAGATTTTATTAGTGAAGTATAATTGAAGAATTCTTAAATTCTCTTCAGTTTTACCAAACTATTATCTTAAAGGCCTTCTTCGAATTTTAATTAAATAATTTTTAACTGCTCTTTAATTTCACTGAACTGTTATCTTGAATGTTTTCTTTGTCTGAAAGTAATAGCTAGAGAATTCTTATCTGCTCTCTAGGATTGCTTTTTTTTTGTCTTGGGTTTTTTTTAGTAAAGTATAGCTGAAGAATTTTTAACTTCTCTTCAGTTTTACCAAGCTGTTATCGTGAAGGCTTCTCTTGTTAGAAGTATAGTTAAAGGATTCTTAATTTCCCTTTAGTTTTACTGAATTCACAACTTGCTGTCATTTCATATTCATTTTACCTAAGAAGATCCACTTGATATAGTTAGATTTCCCTATGAAAACCCTTGAAGAGTTGATGTACAATTAAAACCTTTTATGACTCCATAGCCCAATGGTTTAAGCTTCCCACATTCTATCTATTCAACCTACATACAATCAATCAATCAATCAATCAATCAAACAAACAAAATAATCCCAAGCTTCATCACTAGCCTAAAATTAGAAAAACATAAACATAAAGATAAATTAGTTAATCATAAACATAGAGAGAGCCCTCTGTGAGCCTAGGAAGGCTAGGTCCTTGGACTCCAAAGTGGTTTGATGTGGTTCCCCGCTACTTTTTCTTGCCAATATTGCAAATTACGGGGAGCCAACATAGTGGCGACCATACTAGGGAACTCAGTTATTAAAACAACTTAATATTTCCCCAAGAACTCAGAAAACTCCATTCAAATTTAGATGATTCAAGTGTTAGCCAATACTGGTATCTGGTTGCTGATGGTGAACAACATCCAGCCTCAAGACAACTAAAACCATCCACCTGGTGACTCCACTGCTTTTCAGTAGGCCTGCTGACTCCATTGGTTTTCTATAGACTTCACTGGGAAATTATTGAGAAACATTGATATCATAAAAACTCAAATAGAACCCAATCAAAATACTTTGTGAATAAAGTATTCCTTTCACAGATTGGTTCGTTTTTACGAACTATTATAAAAATTTCAACCTCTATGAACCTTGGGTCCAAGTTCTGGCTTCTAGAAGAATCTGTACCAGATCCCATCTTGACCCAAACCCTCCTCCAATAGTTGAAAATCCAGAGCAAATCTTGTGGAAAACTCCTAGATTTAAAAATCCAACTATTAGCAAACCTATTCACAAGGAAAGTTCCCTACCTGAAAACCTTACAAACTTGCAAGATATCCTATCTGGCTCACCCCTGGAACAAAACTTGTCCAGGACTAAATCCCAGAGTTGTATAACCTAGATAATTTTAGACCCATCCATCTTACAACAAAATCCTGTTGTAGTAACTTCAACCCCCATTCATACACCCACTGTTCACCTTCCTCCACTTAACCCTCCACCTCATCTTATAAATTCTCCACTTGTTAACCCTCCTTTGTTTCCCCAACTACCAGCCATGGAAACATTGTATGCCCCATTAGTTCTACCATTACCTTTAGCAGTTAAACAATAGGAATATCAGTCCAAGATTCCCTTATATGATGCAAGTAGTTCTACAACTGCTCAAAAACACGTGGATAGAATGAATGACTATTTTGACATACAAAAAATAGATGATGAGACTGTTAAACTGAGATTGTTTGCTCAAAGCTTAGGGGGATAAGCAAGAAAATGGTTTAAAGGCCTAACCCATAATAGTATCCATGATCTCCCTGCTTTTCATGAGCTATTCCTAAATAAATGGGAAGTCAAGAAAAACCCTCTCCAAATCTTATCAAAATATGAAAACATCAAAATAAACATTGGAGAGGGTGTCCAAGAGTATTGCACTAGGTTCAACAGTGTATACAATGCCCTCCCTCTTCACATGAAGCCTCCATAAGGTCTAGCCCTAATGAAATTTCCAGATGGTTTTGACCCAGAAATGGACTATCAAATAAGAGAAAGAGAGCCTCTTACATTAGAAGACATGCAGAGGGGTGCAATAAGTGTAGAGGCAAATCTGATTGCCAAAAGGGTTAGGATGAAAAATGAAAAAAGAGTCACATATAGGGAAGAGGTTGTACCCTCATCTTCTGATACTAAGATTGACAACTTTGTTCGAACCATGGAGAGGATTATGGAGAGAATAAACATGAATGAGAGATTTTAACTCAGAGAAAACCAAACAACTCCTCAAAATAGAAACCAGAATCAGAACCAAAATTTTAGAAGAAATCCCCCTCAAATAAGACAAAGAGAATAGAGGGAACCTGACCAGAAAATCAGGCCCCATTTTTAAGAGAACTATGCTGATGAGGATGAGGGGATGATTGAAGAACCAGAACAAAGTCAAATCAATATAATGGGAGTAAATAATGAGGATACTGTTTTCCTCACTGAGGAAGAACAAGTCACATTTGCCCCAAATGAAGAAGAATCCGAAGACTATAAACAAGGCTTCAAAAATGCCATCATGGAAGTGCATAGGTAGTATGACCTCAAAAGAAAGAAAGCCCAAGATGCTCCCAAGAGAAAGAACCCTGAAATTTATGTTAGGAAGACCCCTGAAAATGATCCTAAAAAGACAACAAAAAATTCAAACATAATGGTTAAAGGTTCTGATAAAAACAAAAACAAAAACAGTCTGGAAAGTAGCACTAGTAACTCAACTAGCATCCCTAATAAAACTAATTCAACTAATACCTCTAGAACAAATCAACAATCTGAAATTGCTACAAAAATAGTGTCTGATAAAACTAATTTAAATCTGCCAAAAACACAGACACCATTCAGTATCGAGAATGAAATTTCCAAGATAAAAATCTCCATACCTCTTACTAAATTAGTTGGCCAAGATGTATATAGGTCCAAAGTTTTGAAAGATTTAAACTTAGGAGAAAACACTGATACTATGAACTTGAATGATGATAAACCTGAGCTTTTCTTTGGACCTGAAGCAGAAGGTAAATTCCAAGAAGGAGGTGTTCCTCCATTTTATGTCAATTTAAATATTCATGATAAAATCCTCCATAATGCCATGTTAGATTTAGGAGCTTCTCATAACCTCATGCCAAAGGTAGTTATAGAGAAATTAGGCCTTGAGATAAGGTAAATTCCAAGAAGGAGGTGTTACTCCGTTTTATGTTAGTTTAAATATTCATGATAAAATCCTCCATAATTCCATGTTAGATTCAGGAGCTTCTCATAACCTCATGCCAAAGGTAGTTATGGAGAAATTAGGCCTTGAGATAACTAGACCATACAAAGACTTGTACTCCTTTGACTCCAATAGAGTTAAATGTCTAGGCCTAATCAAAGGTCTATGTGTTACTTTAGAACAAATACCAGCTAAAAGCCTAGTAATGGATATTGTAGTGGCTGACATTCCCCCTAAATATGGCATGCTCCTTTCACGCTCATGGGGAGCTAAACTTCAAGGCACCCTCCAAATGGACTTGAACTATGCTACCATACCTGTCTTTAGTCAACCAAGAAGAATATATAGGGAGACTCATATGAAATACATGGTCAGAAATCAAGAAAAGCTTGATAATTCCCCTATCTATTTTGTCCACACGGACCGTGATTCATTTATCCTTTACAATGATGAAAAAATTAATGAACAAGTAGAAATAAATGAACAAACAACTGGAAAAAAAGAAGAACAGTCAGAACAGTTAGAACAAATAGATAAAGAACAACAGAATGGAGAACCTAAAACTGAACCTCTATGGAGCATGAGATTTGATGGTTCTTGTGGTAAAACTAGATCAGGAGCAGGTGTTTGGGTACACAACACTGAGAATAACCACACAGAGGGCCACTCCTATAAACTGAACTTCCAATGTACAATAATATGAGGCACTCATCCTAGGGCTACAATTACTCAAGAAATTAGGAGCCAAAACGATCTCAACCCTTGGGGATTCTGAGCTAGTCATCAGGCAAATTAAAGGAGAATATTTAGCTAAGCACCCTAGACTAAGAGCGTACAAAAATGCTGCCCTCGACCTCCTAAAAAAATTCAAAGAATATGATCTTGCCTTTTTCCCAAGAAATCAAAATATCCTTGCCAACAATTTAGCCTTTGCAACCAGTACTTGTCAAAAACCTCATCATAACAAAAAATATACAATAAAGGTTAAATATAGACCAGCAGTCCCTGATAACATAAGATACTGGCAAGTTTTTGAAGATGAAAAACAAATTGAAGATTTCTTGTAGTCCACAGATGAGTTTGAAATGCCCAATTCAGACTTAGATCATGAAGAAGACTGCCCTACTGAGGAACAAGAAGGCAAGGAGGAGGCCACTCTTAATTCTGGTATAAATTTGTTAGCAAAGAAAGATCCACAAAAGACAAAGCTATGTGCAGATCCAGAAAAAGAAGAGGTTGAAGTGCTGCAGTCCAGAGATAACACCTTGCCCAGAGGACTTGTCTCTCTAGAAGAAATTTTTGATTTCAACGATGTTTCTAGAAAACCAAAGATGGAGTCTATTGAACCAAAGGTAGAAGAATGTAATATAGGCAGTGAGAAAGAGCCCAAAACGATAAAACTGTCAAAGACATTGACAACACATATAAAGCATAAATACATTGAGCTATTTAAATAATTTAGTGATGTGTTTTCTTGGAGCTATGAAGACTTGAAGTCCTACGATACAAATATCATTCAGCACAAGGTTCCACTCAAAGAAATCCAGAATCCCCTTAAAAAAAAACTACGTAGAATAAATCTTGTCTAAATTCCACTGGTTGAGAAAGAAATAAAGAAAATGTATGACGCTGTAATAATAGTCCCACTCAGGTACTGAGAATGGGTTTCAAATCTTGTATTAGTGAGGAAGAAGACAAGAGAAATTAGGCTCTGCATAGACTTCAAAAATTTAAACAAAGCATCCTTGAAAGACAACTACCCTTTACCAAAAATGGATCACATAATGCAAAGGGTAGTAGGCTTCAAAAGGATATCTCTGCTTGATGGTTTTTCAGGGTACAATCAGGTGCTGGTACATCCAGATGAACAAAACAAGACATATTTCACCACACCTTGGGGCACCTTCATGTATGTTAAAATGCCTTTTGGGATAATGAATGTTGGGGCCACTTTTCAAAGAGAAATGTATATCGCTTTCTCAGAAGAAATAGGTTACTTCATTGTGATATATCTTGATGACATCACAATCTACTCAAAAACTGATGAAGAACATCTAGCCCATTTGAGAAAGGTCTTTGAAAAGTGTATAAAGTATGGCTTGTCTTTAAATCCCACGAAAACCTTGTTTGGCCTTCAAGAAGGGAAGCTTCTAGGCCAAATCATATCTAAAGAAGGGATCAAGATCGACCCCAAAAGGATTGAGGGAATATTGCAAATCAGTCATCTGAGAAACATCAAAGAGCTGCAATCTGTCATTGGAAAGATAAATTTCTTAAGAAGGTTCATACCAAACCTTGCAGAACTCCTAAGGAAAATCACTAACATGCTAAGAAAAGGATCAGGAGTCAAATGGACCAAAGAAGCAAAGCAATATTTTGATTGGGTGAAGCAAGCAATTACACAAACACCAGTTTTGATCAATCCTGAATTCACCAAATATTTCTTCATTTTATCCTTTGCATCAGAACACACAGTTGCTGCTATCTTACTACAGAAAAACATAATGGGACAAGAGTAGCCCATAGCTAAGCATTAAGAGATGCACCTCTGAAATATAATATAATGGAAAAACAGGTTTTTTCCTTAATCAAAGCCCTAAAATATTTCAAATTCTACATTCTCCACTCACACATCATTGCATTTGTGCCTCATATAGTGGTTAAAGACATACTTACACAAGATCCTGATGGAAAAAGAGGTAAGTAGATTTCTATTATCTTAGAATATGATTTGGAAATCAAGCCCACCAAGCTGATCAAAGGACGAGGACTGGCTAAGCTTATGGCTGAAACAAATTTTCAAGCACTGGACGTAAATATGATTCACTCATTGGATGAAAAAGAGGAGTTGACGACTCCACCTATTGAGGAAGCATTCCTAAACTCTCCTTGGTATGTTGATATACTATATGTGATTTTTAATCTAAATGTTCCTCCTGATTTTTCCAAAACAAAGGCCAGATTCTAGAAACTGAAGGCTGTAAATTTATGCATTTTAGATAAAGTTTTATATTGGAAAAATTTTGGTGGTGTAATTCTTAAATGTTTCCCTGAAGAAGATATAGGTAGGATCATGCATGAATTTCATGAAGGAGAATGTGGAGGTCACCTCTATTGGAAAACCACTGTTAATAAGATCCTTAGGGCTGGCTTCTATTTGCCTACCCTTTTCCAAGACATCCACAAAATGGTAATTTCCTGCCATAAATGCCAAAGCTTTGAGGGAAAAAGAAAACTGTTGCCTTTGCCATTACATCCCATCTCTGTTGAAGCTCCTTTTCAACAATGGGGTCTAGATTTCATTGGAGAAATCCACCTTGCCTCCTTTTCCCAACATAAATGGATCCTTACTGCTACTAACTATTTTACAAAGTGGATATAAGCCATTCTTTCTAGGACTGCCACAGATTTAGTAATTATCAGATTCCTTGAAAACAATATTCTATCTAGATTAAGCTGTCCTAGGAAATCATTACTGACAATGATGCTTCTTTTAAATCCAATAAAATGGTGGTTTTTTTCCATAGATATAACATTACTTTGGGGAATTCTACAACTTACTACCCTCAAGGTAATGGGTTGGTTGAATCCTCCAACAACAGTTTGGTGAACATCATTAAAAAATTGCTGGAGGAAAACAAGAAATCATGGCACAACAAATTAGTACGTGCACTATGGGCAAACAAGATAACAAATAAGAAATCAATTGATATGTCCCGGCCCTATCAACTAGTCTATGGAATAGATGCGGTATTCCCAACAACCTTGGGAGTGCCAGTAATGAAGCTCATTCAGGAGGTACATTCTGAAGATAATGATATACAAAGAAGGATAAACCAAACTATTCAGCTACAACAAACCAGAGAAGGAGTATACAATAGAACACAAATGTTGCAAGAAAATATCAAGAAGCTCTTTGCCAAAAGGACCAAGGCAAATTATTTCAGCATTGGAGACAAAGTGCTGAAGTGGGATTCAAGAAGAGAGGAAAAAGGCAAGCATGGAAAATTTGATAATATATGGAAAGGTCCTATATCATTCATTTTGCAAGAGGTAACAATGCATTTTTCCTATAAGGAATGGATGGAATAGAATTATTTGGAGGTCTTGTCAATGGCAGGATGCTCAAGCATTATTTTAGTTGAGAAATATCAGTTTAAAGTTTTCTTCATTGTATATAACATTGCTTAAACAAAAAATCTTAGAAAAAATTGATATAAAAAGAAAGAAAGAAAAGAAGAAAATATCAGAGTAGATAAAAAGAAAAGGTAAGCCCCATACCAAAAATGAATATTTTTGAAAGTGTGCAAGTCCAAATGCCACTACTTTTGAAAAAGTCTTGTTCAGTCATACAGTCTAAACATGATTGTACTAATTTTGATTTTTTACTAATAATTTAGGAAATGAAGATTTGCCAAACTGTTTAAACTTGGCTTATCAGTAGGTAGATAGAAAAAGACATTGGTTCCAAAGCCTAAATATGAAACCAATAAGATAAGTGAGGGAAAAGAGATAAATGAAAGATTCAAGATCAAAGGCCTCAGTTTAGTTTACTTTTTGCAAAAATAATATTGGGTGCAGCTTGTCCAAAATGCCACAATCCATGATAATCAAACTGCTTAATATTGATTCATTCATGCTTTAAATTTCATGTTGATAATTAGTGAATAAAAATATGTCAAACTCTTTAATCTTGATAGATAATTATTTAGGTAGAGAATAAAAGAGCTCATCAGTCTAATCTGAGCCTTTGGAAGTTATAAGGTTAGAAATAGATAGTTTACTTTCAAAAGAAAAAAAATGTCAAGGGGTTTGCAAGTCTAAATGCACCCAGTAAATGAAGAAAAAAAAATGTTAGAATAGATGATGGGTAGGTAGAATTACTTTGCAGGAAGCATGTTTTTCAATTTTGGAAGGTCACAATCACAAAGAGTTGCAGCAGATAAGCAATTACAGGATGAAAATCAACCAAATACAAATATGCCACTGATCTGCGAAATCCAGAGATTTGAGGTTCTTGACACTTCCTAAAGGAGCCGCCCTCCCTAGCTAGAGCCATTGTTAGTATCCTGTATTCTACAATATGACTAAATGACTATGGATTTTCTACAATCTGCTGAAAATAACATTCCCTGACTATCATTTATTTTCAGAATTCTCACTGCCTTCATTATTTTCCATTTAACCTATTTTACTATACCTCATTTTACCTTCTCCAACACTCTCATGCTATGAAAATCCCTTTTTTATCCCTATTCCCCTCATTCCTACTCTCTTCCCCTTTCTAAAACCCCACTGCCATTGCTAAAAACCCTCCCCCTTCACTCATTTCCCTCTATTTTCATTCAAAACAATGTAAAAACCATTTTTTACATTGTTTTGAAATAAATTTATTCGAGACCCACCCTTTTAAATAAAACTCTTCTTATTTTAAAGACCCGACACCTTTATGTTTTAAACCCCCGGCTCTAAAAACTCTACCCTTTGTGTCCATATAACCCTGGCCCCACCAGATATTAAAGCACCTCTGCTTTAAATACTTTCCCCCGAGCCCCGCTTTGTAAAAACCCCGTGGTATGTTAAAAACCCACCATTCCATTTAAAAACCTGGGCCCCACATCTTATTTAAACCCTCGATCAGTCGAACCCTGACCATCGTCGGATCTTTGCCCCTCGATCCAACGACCATCGCTCCCTATCTCAACTGCAAATGCCCAAAACTTAAAACCTTTGGAACTTGCGAAATGGGTGGTTTTCGTGCCCGTCCTTTCTACTACGCGTCACTCCCTCCATATTATTGCATCCCCATGAAAATTACCACCTCACCGCCCACACCCCACGCGAAAACCACCAAACCACTCCCGCGCCATAATACGAAACCATTGACCCGTTTGAATGTTTCGAAGCCTTGTGTCATCGCGATGAACACCGAGTCGCCATGTAAACCCCTGCAACACTTCTAAAAATGACCCGAAAGGTCATGAATAAACGCAGGAACCAAAGAACCTCTGAAATATGTCCATAGATTGCTCTAAATACCGGCAAGCCACCATTGTTTCCTACCCTGCGAGATCATGTTTTTTATTAATGAATTTTTTTAGTTTTGCAGGTGATCAATATATTATAAAACACAGAAATCAAAATGTGTTTCTAAGTTCCAAGAATTGTTTTAAATAGGTTCTCTGGGTGACGATCTAGAATGCCTTATTCATCAAAAGATTAGGAGCGCAAGATTAAATCAGAGGCAACATGTGTTCTTCAGAGGAAAGGGTAAAGAAAATGAATAAAATTTTACAGTGGCTGTGTAGAGATGAAAGGAAAATGAAAGACACAGACAAGGATTAATCAAAGGTTAAAAGTAAAAGACAGGGTTAGAAGACAAAGTTAAGACAAAGGGCAGATAAGATAGATTAAGGGAGAGACTACAGTAACTCAAGGCATTCAAAGAGAGATCAGAGATAAAAACAATTAAAGAAAGAAAACATAGAAATCAAGGATAAGGAAAAGAAAGAAAGCAGATAAAGGATACAAATAATGACACTTTGAAGAGTTTAAAGACAAATCAGAAGCAGATCAACAAATAATACCAGGCCAGGTGTCAAGCCCATTCAACATTCAAACTCTTCCAAATCACATTGGCCACCTACAACCTAAATTCTTCTTTAATAAAAAAAACTGTAGTTAATAAAGCAGTCAGAGATATTTTAGCAGCTTAGAAGTTATTGCAAAAGTTAATGATGAAGGGAAATAGTAAAAAATATCCTAAAGTTAGCTCAATGGTTAAGTTAAAAGTTATTATGACAGCAAGTTAGTCAGTGATATTTTGTCTTGGGCCTTGCATGGTCTCAAAGGTCAAAATCACATTTACTCTGTAATAAATGAAGTCTGAAACACTAGAGTAGGATCACTTCCTCATATGCAGTTAAATACTACATGTATTTTTCGTTATTGTTGTTGGTTAGTTGGCTGATTGCTAGAATGGATTTTGATCAGAATCTGAGTTGCAAAGGTTATTGCTCTAGAGCATTGTAACTGTTTTGGACATCAATAATACAAGCACGTTCATAGGATTCTTGAGCTATGTTAATGGTGATGTTATCCCTATTTTTCAATGTTTCTCCTTTGTTTTCCATACTGTACATAAATATCTCTGATAATAGAAAATAAATTTTAGTTTGAGATATGTTGTTTTGGTACCTCAACTCTGTCTGCCATTATTATGTCTATGTTTTCCTCTGAAGATAATAAATAGAGAATTATTAACTACTCTCTAGGATTAATGGATTATTGTCTTGAGTTTTTCTTTGTGAAGTATAATTGAAGAATTCTTAACTGCTCTTCAGTTTTACCAAACTTTTATCTTAAAGGCTTTCTGCAAAGTTTAATTAAAGAATTCTTAGCTGCTCTTTAATTTCACTGAACTGTTATCTTGAATGTTTTCTTTGTCTGAAATTAATAACTAGAGAATTCTTAACTGCTCTCTAGGATTGTTGTATTGTTGTCTTGAGGTTTTTTTAGTAAAGTATAGCTGAAGAATTCTTAACTGCTCTTCAGTCTTACCAAGCTGTTATCCTGAAGGTTTTTCTTGTTAGAAGTATAGTTAAAGGATTATTAATTTCCCTTTAGTTTTACTGAATTCACAACTTGCTGTCATTTCATATTCATTTTACCTAAGAAGATCCACTTGATATAGTTAGCTTTCCCTATGAAAACCCTTGAAGAGTTGATGTACAATTAAAACCTTTTATGACTCCATAGCCCAATGGTTTAAGCTTCCCACATTCTATCTGCTCAACCTACATACAATCAATCAATCAAACAAACAAACAAACAAAACAAACAATCCCAAGCTTCATAACTAGCCTAAAATTAGAAAAACATAAACATAAAGATAAATCAATTAATCATAAACATAGAGAGAGCCCTCTTTAAGCCCATGAAGGCTAGGTCCTTGGACTCCAAAGTGGTTTGATGTGGTTCTCCGCTACTTGTTCTTGGCAATATTTCAAATTATGAGGAGCCAACACTGTCATTAATGAATTGTTTGATGAACTAAATGGAGCAATTTACTTCACCAAGTTGGATATTCATTCATAATATCATCAAACTAGAATGAAGAAAGAAGACATTATGAAAACAACATTTAGAATTCATGAAGGTGATTATGAATTGTTGGTCATGCCTTTTGGCTTTACTAATGCACCTTCCACATTTCAAGGTTTGATGAATTCCTCTTTGAAACCCTCAAAAAAAATTTGTTAGTATTTTTTGATGATATACTAATCTACAACAAGTCTTTAAAGATCATGTTCGACATCTTGACATGGTGCTCAAACTATTGGAGGAGAAAAAATTGTATGAAAAACCCTCCAAATGTTTCTTGGGGGTACAGGAAGTGAAATATTTGGGTCATATTGTATCATACGAGGGTGTTAAGGAAGACCCTAACAAAATTTTCCTTAAAACAAAATAATCATTATTCCCTTCAAAAAAAACAACAGACTCCAAACCACAAGTGTTGCCTTGAAAAATCCTAACTTTTAACCAATACTAATGATTCTTTGAAATTACAAAAATAAATTAATTAATCTGATATTTTAATAGAAGAATGACATACTCAAGTTATCTCAACAATGACCAATCTTTCTTTTGATTACTCAACAATTCACCAGATCAAACTCTGAAACCTAGTTTGCAAAGATAAATAATTTCTCAAGAACGAAACTCAAAACATCAAATCAAAAGAGTGTGTACTTTTCCGTAATATAAAAATATGCGAGTAAGTACATTAATCAAAATTTTTTGGACCCAACAAATGAAAATCTATTTTTTCAAAAATTTCAAAGATTTGCATAGGCAATCATTTTAATCCAATATGCATATGCATTGCTGCTAAAGGAATATTGTGCATACTTGCAAACTGTTTCCAAATAAAAATTTCATAGTCTGAGAAAACTTAAGCTAAATAAAAAACAAAGCTGAAAATCTATAACTTTAATATTTCAAGGTTCATATCAAAATGAAACAAGGATACAAACAAATATTTATAAGTTAGGGGAGGAGATGATGAAGAAAAAATTGTTCCCTAGTGGAGTCGCCAATTTTTTATGTCGGACAAATTTCTCATGCAGACAAGAGCAATATCCCTAGATTCAATGGTTGGATCTACTAATAAACAAACACACTAGTAAATATTTATGTGAGTTCATTCCTATTGAATCATAAGCAAGAATCTTGGAATATGAAATCCATACCTTTTAAACGAAATTCCTGATGAATATCCTTGTTATGGTTTGATGCAGCTCCTCAATGCTCAAAATCTAGACCTGCAAACATAATAACAAAAAAATATCAAAGGAATATGATAGATAAATTATTCCATAAAACCCATACTAGTGATCAAAGAAACTAGCACCTAATATCATTATCAATGGAAATATGGAAGTAAATAAACAATACATCAACTCCATTGAATAATACTGTTAAGTCCATATATTAATAGTATAGCCCCTTATTATGTTAGTGTAGCCCCCATTATTGTTATTATTGTACCCCTGTAACCCCCATATTGTTATTATTGTGCCCTTACATTATTATTGTTAGGTTGGCTAGGATTACATTGTGGCCCACTAGGATTACATTATGGCCCCATGGACTCCTATATATAGAAAGGAGGTTTTGTAAATTGTATCATCCAAGATTTTTTCATTCATGTAATGTATTGGAGGTTGTCCCCTTGAAGTGGCTTATTTCTAAGGCGTTGATATCTCTTTTCTTCTCTTTTTGGAGTTGGTTTCACAACATTTGGTATCAGAGCTTTGGATTCTAGGTTTTCGCTGCTCCAAACAAGTCATCGTGGAATTTTCGCTATAACTTTTTTTCTACGAAATTTCAGAAGCTGAAATTTTTAGGGTGCGAAGCTGAAATCTTGAGGAAGCTTGCCCAAAAATTTCAGAGCTTCGTTCACAATATTTTCGGAGATATCATCTGTGGAAGTTCGGTCTTTTTCCAGGCTCCTAATAAGGTCATCGTGTAATTTGCACTATAAATTTTTTTCCACGAAGGTTCAGAATCTGAAATTAGTATGGTGCGAAGCTAAAATCTTGAGGAAATTCATCAAAAAATTTCAGAGCTTGGTTCGCAATATTTTTGGAGATATGATCTGTGGAAGGTAGTACTTTTTCAGGCTCCTGAATTTCATCTCAAATAGGTGATCATGGGAAAAGTTCAATAAATATCTCTTTGGGCATCGGATTGGAGTGTCGTAAAAAGTGGTCACAAGTACACGGACTTTAGTTTCTTGGCTATCAATTTCAGATACAAAGGATGAAACAGTGACACGTGGCAAGTTGTACAAGTTCGCTCTACTGAACCAGTCTAGAATTAGGGAGATTGGACACAACTTTGTCTTGGAGAATCCAAATCAGGTCAGACCTGTGGCATTCGAAAGATAATTCAGAGGGCTACGTTGGTACTAAAATTCAAATATTGAAGTGCTACAATCGCAGAGATAATCCAATTTCAATATTGAGCTCCTCAAAAGCAAGAAAAAGGTGTGTATTTTTCCGAATTGCATAAGTCTTGTTTGAAAAATCAATTTTAATTGATTCCAAGGGCATATTTTAGAAATTTTATCAATATTGGGTTCTATAATGCCTCCAAAAAATAATTCTATACCCATTAATCCCTCAAAAAGCTATACTATGACGCATGAAGAGGAAGAGTTGCAGTATGAGATATCAAAATTACGGTACCAAGTGCAACAAGTTTCAATCTTACGAAGAGAAATTGAAGATGAAATAGATGGTTTAAAATCAGAAATGGAGGCTAATTTGGATGGTTTGAAGATTCAAATAATAGCAAATATGGATGATAAATTAATGGAATATCACATCGAGCATCAACAACAAGTTCTCCAACTCTCAAAGGATAACCCAACTTTGGTGCAGAATCTAATGAAACAACAGGAAGATCAACATCACATTGAAAGAAGTTATGAAGCAGTCATAGAAACAAGAAATCGACAAGTACGATCAATTTCAGAGTATCTCAGCAAGTGGAAGAACTTTCCTGTAGAATATTTCACATGGGAGGATGAGAATTTTATACATAAGCATCAAGAAATAATCAAGCGTTGAGGACAACACTTGTTTGAAGGAGAGGGGCATGTTAAGTCCCTATATTAATAGTGTAGCCCCTTATTATGTTAGTGTAGCCCTCCTTATTGTTATTATTGTACCCCTGTAACCCCCATATTGTTATTATTGTGCCCTTACATTATTATTGTTAGGTCGGCTAGGATTACATTGTGGCCCCACTAGGATTATATCGTGGCCCCATGGACTCCTATATATAGAAGGAGGTTTTGTTCATTTGTATCATCCAAGAATTGTTCATTTATGTAATGTATTGGAGGTTTCCCCCTCGAAGTGGCTTATTTCTAAGGCGTTGATATCTCTTTTCTTCTATTTTTGAAGCTGGTTACACAACAAATACAATGGGAAATAAACACTCTGTTGTCTTAATCTTAATTATGAAGGAGAAATACAACCTTAGCCTTGATGATGTATGCCTCCTCCCAATGGTCTCAATCCTCTCCTTATATGACAATATTTCTAGCCCTATTCCAACAACATAAGTTTACATTCAAAAGTCCCTCCAAACCCTCTGGTTTGTGTTGAATTTATAGGCCAAGAGGAGGAGGGTTGAGGTCCTATTCTCAAGCAATGAGAACCTCAAAAGGATGGATCAGGGTTCCACAAAGAGAGGGAGTTTTCTCCATGAATATAGGTATAAGGCCTAAGTAATCATAATATCGAAGCTTTTAGTAGGGAAATCTTCCTCCAAAAAGGCTTCTATAAATAACTTTTTATTTTTACTTACGTTAAGTTATTTGCGCAGTTCCTAGTGGAAGAAAGAGCATAGATTTACATTGGATATAATGCTAAGATTTTTGTGTGTGCATAATCTGGCTAGGGAACTACGTTCATGCTCAATTTTGATTTTTTGGACTATGTAATCCAAAATTATCATTCCCTTTGGGATTGTTTTGCTTCTAACATTGTAGGGGAATGCTTTGGAACACTTCAAAATATAGATAAAGATCCAAATTGGAAGTCATTTTCCTAATAGTGACAAAATGAAATGTAATAATTAAGCCCTCAAAACAAGATGAAACATATTCAGATGATAAAAACGAGGACATGAGTACAACTCCAAGGCACAAAACACCTTCCAGGTATGTACAGAAGGAACATCATGAGAGTCAAATTCTTGGAGATCAAAGACATTGTGTTCAGACCATGAGGAAACTTGTTGGCAGTTCAAGTTGTGCAAATATTGCTCTACTATCTCATATTGAGTCTAAAATTCTCAGCCAAGAAAGTGAGGACAAATTCTGTGTGGGAGCTATGAATGAAGAACTTGACCAAATTGAGAAGAATGACACTTGGGAGCTTGTTCCAAGACCCAAAGAGAAGAATGTCGTAGGAGAAAAATGGGTTTTCAAAAAAAATCTAAATGAGCAGGGTTAAGTAATTAGGAACAAGGGTTTTTTTGGTCTGCAAAGGGTATGCCCAGATAGACGGGGTAGATTTTGAGGAAAATTTTGTACCTATAGATAGATTAGAAGATATCGGAATGTTTCTTCCCTTATCTAGTCATAAAAACATCAAGGTGTATCAAATGGATGTGAAGTATTCATTTCTCAATGGAGATCTGGAAGAAGAGGGTTATATTGAGAATCTAGAAGGATTCACACTCACAAAAAATGAAGGGTTTGTGTGCAAACTGTAAAGGGCCTTATATGGACTCAAACATGCCCCTAGATTCTGGTATGCAATACTAGACTGATACCTTCACCAAAAAGGCTTTAAGAAAGGCATTGTAGAAAAAAATCTATACATAAATTCTAAAGATGATCAACTACTAATTGTAGTAGTGTATGTGAATGACATAATCTTTGGCAAGGAACTAGAACAATTGGGAAATTAATTCACAAATTTTATGTAGATAGAGTTTGATATGTCCATGATCAGAGCGTTTTCTTTATTCTTGGTGTTGAAAATTTCTCAGTCACAAAATGGGGTGTTTATCTCCAAATCTAAGTACCTACGAGAAACTCTGAAGAATTTTGGGTTGGAAGATTGCAATCCAGTTAGCACACCTATGGTTACGGGCTGAAAATTATGCAAAGAAGATGACACATCACTGGTAAATCAGACTAAGTACATATCAATGATAGGAAGCTTGTTGTATCTTACAACTTCGATACCAGACATCATGCAAGTAGTGGGTCTTTTTCCCAAATTTCAAGCTTTCCCTCATGAAAGTCATGTCATATATGTCAAAAGGATTTTCAAATATCTTCAAGGAACAATTGATTATGGACTATGTATGCTAAAAGAAGAGAGTTTAAGTTCAAGGACTATACTAATGTTGGTTGGGGAGGAAGTATTGATGACAGGAAGATCACCTTAGGTGCAACAATCTTTTTGGGAGACTGCTTAGTGTCCTGCGTCAGCAACAAACAAGACTCCATTTATTTATCAACTGCTGAAGCACAATTTATTGCAGTTGCTACTTGTTGCTCACAAATTTTGTGGATGAAGCTGACCTTGAAGGACATTAAGGTAGAGTTTAATGATCCTATTCCAATCATGTGTGATAACACTAGTGCAATCAGTATCTATAAGAATCCTTTCACGCATTCAAATACTAAGCACACCCTATCAAGTTCCATTTCTTAAGAGAACATGTTGCAACCAATTTTGTTAGACTTGAATATGTGGCCACTAAATACCAACTTGCAGATATCTTAACTAAACCACTGGTAAGAGAACCCTTTGAATATGTAAAGAAGTATTTAGGGGTTATGATCATCCTCCCAAATGACTCAATTATAGTGTGTGTTGGAACATACTCAACATGTGGGATCAATTGAAGAGTAGGCTACGATATTTTAGGGGGATTTTTCAAGGGAATTCTTTGCCATTGATGCCAAAGGGAGTGAAGAACAAAAATGAAGAAGACCATGCTTGGTTTTAGGGGGATCTTATGTTTTTTCTGTCAATGCCAAAGGGGGATATTGTTGGACAGATGGAATTTTATGGATGGATAGTGGCTATTGGGAGAATGCTAGATTTACACCCACATTTAAATTGTCATTCCGGGGTCGTAATACTTAGAGACGTAGAACAATATATGAAAAAATACGGCGTCGAGGATTTGTAAAATAAAAACCCTAAAAATAATTCGAAAAATAATTCAGGAAAAGAAATCAAACATTCTACATTGCAAATTAATAATCTATGCACGAAATAAGGATGCAAAAACTTCTTAAAAGACTACAACTACACTATAAATATGGAACCATAAAATAAATAACTATTTAAAATTTGTATTTAAAATGCTTCTTTCGAATGATGCTAGAAAGGAATTGCAATGTCTTTTAAATCATTAATCGAGGATATCTTTAAGTTGCTCGAAACTCTACTTATGTTAAACTTTATTCAAACTAATCTCAGTATTTAAATAAATGTTGTTTCCTTAAAATACCGAGATCAAATCCATGTAATGATTTAAATTTCTTATACCGAGATCAATTCCATGTAATGATTTAAATTGCTTATAAGTGACAAACAATATATATATAAAATCACATGAAATTATTACTATCCCCGTCTTGAATTCCTGCAACTCGAAATATGTTTCGTTATAAAATAAATTGAACAGGGAAATAGTAAAAGTGAGAAAAGAAGCACTTGTTAATTCCACTCTATTTTTTAATCTAATTACTTTGAACATAAATAAATCCTAAAATAATAATGGCATTAAATTCATCAAACCTATGCAATTAACTATCGAAACGTAAAGGAAATTTGTGAAATGGAATTGTAGTGTTCAATTTAAGAAAATTAAGTTTGTTGATCAGAGATATTCTTAAAGATTTTTGCTGGACAATTTTATGAACTTGGACTGAAAGTCTCCTCATGCTAATTTTGGCATTATTATTATGATGAACATTTAAAATTCAAGGATTAAAAATGCTTATGAATGCCGAGATAATGTTAATTAATTAAATCAGAATTTTCAACGGTTATATCATAATTATTATCTCCATTATAAATCCTTGCAATGCAAAATATATTTCGTTAGATAATGAATTGAACACAACAAATAGTGAAAATAAGAAACATAAATAAAATAAGTTCTTTTTAACTAAATAAACTCAGAAATAAATTTCTAAATTCATGAATCAAACCTGCATAATTAAATTTCAAGACATAAAGAAGATCTATAGAATGAAATTGCAAAATCAGAATTTAAATCACTCACGTATGAAATAAAATGCAGTAAAATAAATCACACCAACAAGAAAAAAATGCAGTGAAATAAATAAATCCTAAGGAATTTAGCAACGAGCTGGTTGATGGGCCCAACCACCCAACTCGATTTTCCTGTGAAAACTAGATCAGAATACCATCTTTAGAAAATCCAAAAGAACTGGAAAATATAAATTAATTGCAGAATCACATTGCTAATGAAATAAAGTACAAAAAATGTTGAACAATTAAATGCTGGGCTCCAATGGTCCCCTCCTGGGATCATTCCACTAGGCTTATATTCCTCTCTTGGCACAGTTGAAATAAATTCTAAAGAATGCGATGTATAGGGTCAATTTGATCTCCAATCCATAGCCTTTCCTCCCCCCCCCCCCACCAGTGCACAACAATCTCCATTATATAATAGCAGCGCTGCCCATAATTAACTGGATTGATTGTTACATGGTGTGTAAATTTAGAATTAATATAAATTGGTTAAGATTACATCGAGAATAATTATTTCAAATTGGGTTCGAATTGGTGTGAATCTGGCTTCTAGAAGTAATTTAACTCCATCGTATTGCTGGCATTTTTGAAGAACATCTTCAAGAGGTGACGACACTTTCTTATTTGTGGTCAATGCATTTCAACCAATCAACTATAGGTGCGCACTAACCATCGAATTAGCCTTTCCTTTTTTTTCTCTGCACACAACTATACCCATGCAAACGTTACTTAAACAAAAGTGCCCAGCCTTGATGCCATTGCACACCGCTCCATTTGGAAAAACTCCATTCTCTTAATAAACTACATAATGTTCACAAACTCTTTCCATATGCTTACCAACCAACAACCGCACTTGATTTATATTTTCCCAACGCATAGTCTGTTATCTTACAAAGGCATACACAATCGTTTCTCACATATGTGTCTAACCTCTGCTAGAACTATAATAAGCCTTGCAACTCCAAGATTCATGTGAAAATTTTGCATCACCTTGTAGTCGGAAGGTAATCTTTCTAGCTTTGCCTCATAGTATTTTGTTGTTGAAGAGCATGAGATAGCTGAAGCTTCAAACTAGTTCGAGTTGGCATCCATAAAGCGTATTATTCCAAAGCTAAAGTTACTGTTTTGGAAGCCATTTTGACAACCCAACTCTGAAATCTATGGTTTAGAATCCATGCCTAGTCAAGACATTTGAAGACTTATTTCTCTATGGATGATGCATAGCTAGCAGCATTTGTGTAGATAATTCAACCCCCATGTTGTTCTAATTACTACCCTGTACCTAATTTCTCATTCCATCACCCTATTCTTGATACCATATGCACTTTGAAATGAGATGAAGACTGTTATCTATGCAACACCTTATCAATGAGGCATAAAAATAACATTGCGTGGTTTTTTTTCAACAATATTTGTACACAATCTCATTTTGAGACTCGAAAAAAGGTGCCAAATGTGGTTCTTCAATCTTTTTCATTGAGTCTAAGTTGCTGCTTCTGTTCACAAGATACATCCGTACTCAAATGTGTTTCTACCTCTGTGCTATTACATGACTTACTCGTCTGTTGTAAATAGGGCATATTATTTAATGGCATTTACACACAAAACACTCTTCAAATTGTTAGGAAACTAGCTCCAAAAATCGAAGAAAAGAGATATCAACGCCTTATAAATAAGCCACTTCAAGGGGGAAACCTCCTTTACATTACATAAATAAACAATTATTGGATGATACAAATGAAAAACCTCCTTCTATATATAGGAGTCCATGGGGTCACAATATAATCCTAGTCGCCCTAATAATAATAATGTAAGGGCACAATAATACAAATATTGGGGTTAATATAGGGGTAAAACAATAACAATAAGGGGGTTACACTAACAACAATAAGGGACTACACTAGTAATATAGGGACCTAACATGCCCCTCTCCTTCAAAAAAGTGTTGTCTTCAAAGCTTGAGTAGCTCTGGATGCTTCTGTATAAAATTATCATCCTCCCATGTATAATCTTTAGTGGGTAAGTTCTTCCACTTGATGAAATACTATGAAATTGATCGATTTCGTAGCTGTCGATTTCTTGCTTCCGTGACTGATTCAGGTTCCAATGCAATTTTTCCTTCCTCATAAAGTTCTTGAAATATTGTTTGAATTGGAAGTTTGTCACCTATAACCTTCTTTAAGCATGAAACATGGAAAACTGGATGCACTCACGAAGAAGAAGGAAGCTCCAGTTTGTATTCCAAAGTACCAATATTTTGCAACAACTTTTAAGGACCATAGTATGGTGATAATTTATTATCCTTCTTAGCTTGCTTGAGCGACATTTGTTTGTATGGTTGTAGCCATAAAAATACCCAGTCTCATACATCAAAACTTCTCTTGCTGCGATGTTGATCTGCCTGTTGTTTCATTCAATTTTCTGCCAAATTTAGGTTATCATTTAAGAGTTGGATAACTTATTGTTGATGTTTCGAAACACCCTAGAGATTTGTTGGGTCAAAACCTCCACAGAGCAGGGCATGTCATTCGGAAGGACTCACACACAACCATACTTGAATGCAAAAAACTAGTTAACAACGATAGCAGAACTCACCCGTAGTCCTACGTTCGATGTAGATCCCGTGGGGTCCAAACCCCCAGCAACCCTTCTTCCTCCTTCAACCTGGAAAACAAGAAAGAACGTGCACGAAAACCTAGTTGTACAGCATATACTTCTCCTAAACGTTAGTGTAATCCATGTGAAATATGATATAAACGATAATAAATGCTTAATAATCAATCTTTTCACATATACAAATAGATACTAACACAGAAGTTCAGGAACAAGATGGTTCTTCATTATTACGAACAACATGTACAGAAGTAAAGAGTGGAGAGATCACCTGAATCCTTCCATGATCTTCGAGCAGACCGTCGTCCGGATCCGTCCCGCCCTTGCCTCACTAAGATACTTTCAAGACTTGTGCACTCGAGATGGCATATAAACGGATGAACATCTCCAGGAAACAAGGGTTTCCTATATAAATCTGGGAAAGTGCAGGAGGCACGGGAATTCAGACTTGAATTGGGATTCCAACAGAGTATAATGTCTATAAAATTTCTCTCTCCCTTAGGCCATGCACATGAGGGGCTTTTACACTCCCTCAAGGTAGTTTCAATCAGTTGGAAACAGTTGGCCACGTGCTGGGGTGGTTGAACTACTGGAGTAACCATCAACCCAGCCCGAAAATAGGGAATTTTTATATATTTTTTAATGATTTTAATGGCATACGCGGAAAAGTACATATGGACTCGCGTATACACGCAGAAAAGTCTGGGCATACCTGCGTATGGGAATTTTAACACTGTTTTTTAATGAATTTTGTTCAAGTCTGTGGGAATGGGTGCCCAAAGCCATAAAGACAATCATGAATCACCTGAGGGTGAAAAATGATGCTATAACAGATGCCCCCTAATATATGAGGTCGGAAGGGGTACATGATGGCCGAAATGTATTATGCACATAGAAAGAACTTCGCAAGGACAAGAGAGGACTTCACCAGATTTCAGCCTGCCAAAAACCAATGAAAGAAAATAGAGAGTCAACTCATGCTGAGGTGGGCATACCCATGCTCAGTCAAAAATACATCATATCGAAAGTACAGAATAGATCCAAAATGTATACAAGTATAGCTGAACTGAAAGTACACAATGAATCATTTGAGCATGGCCTGGAAGTACAAGTCAGAATCAATGTCTAAGTATCACATATAGAAAGCTGATCAATGATGCTGAAACTGGATGTCTGATCATATAAGTAACTGAATCTCCAAGTACCAAATCATAAGGGGTAGATCTCATGGTACAATCACGCAACTCGGGAGCCAACATATAAGATGCTGCTGTACTGACACTGCAACATATAAGGGTGAACGACATCACTGGCAGAAACTGAATGGACTGTCAAAAGTGAACCGAGAAATGCTGATGCAACCCGAGGTTTTCACCGACCACTATGGCACAATTTTACACAATGGGAATAATTGAGCTGAAGTCGACCATGTGAGAAATCGTTGGATTACCGGTCAATGATGTATACCGTTAACCAACGCGAGACAACCCACCAATAATGAAAATGAGCGTCAAGGTGCCCCAGTACAATCTAACAAGTGCGAATAAATGAGTTGAAGTTGAACACTTGAAAGAATCTACCAATCAGGAGGCAATGATGAATCCCCACTGTCGATAGCGAAGAGTCTGCCACTGATGACTGCAAACCCTAAGGTACTGACAAAAAGAATCTAGACCTTATTCCCAAAGCAATGAGTCGGAGTCGATGGGAAAAGATCTGCTGGAAGGAAGGCATTAAGGCATCCCACATCAATCCAGCGCGAGTGTAACCCGCAGGCCAAGATTTGGAAGGAATCGGACGAAGTAGAGTGACGGAACCAAAACCGAAGTACATTTCCGACATGCACAAGATGAAGCTAGTGCACGGAAGAAACCCTCTGAACCAACCAATAATGAAAGCTGACACAGAGGCGAGAAATCCACCGATAGGGTCAAATGGAAATCAAGGTACTGCACGAATCCCAAGTGTGATAATGTATGCTGACGTCGAACACAGGGGAAACCACTCAGTCAAAGACCCGTAATGATGATCAAATGCTGAGCACAAGGTCACCTATCAATGATGGAAATAGGGCCAGGTTGCAGCTCTAGGTTCTCTCTTAGAGCAATGTGTCGTAGTCGATAAGAGACAAACCCGCCAACAAGAAGTCAATGGAGACCTTCTCAAACCAGCACGAGAAAAGGACCAAAAAATCTGATGTGATAGAACAAGATACTGACAAGACCGGGAAGGTCGACTGAATAATGAGTCAAGAGACACCGCAGAATGTCCGACTCTGGTTAGACTTCCCTTGAACAAAAGCATGACTCGTGATGACCATGGCAGTAAAAAGTGACACTGTATAAGTCTGTTATGCAGGAGGCAGAACAAACTCTCCATATGATTGGAAGATATAACCAACTAGAGGAGAACTGACTAGTGAAACAAGGTAAAGGCTGAACCTAGGTCAAAACTAAAACCATCCCAAATGGAGGAAAGATATATAAGTGTATATGCTTTGTTCAAGGGCGACAAACTGACACTGTACTGCCATCAAATAACGAAGTTACATCCCGTTCCCGCTCTTTTTGTTATATTTGATTTTTTTGTCTTTTTCATATAATAAGCCTGAAAAAGAATAAAAGAATGTTATGGTACAATGGATAGAACGAGTATCAAAAATCAGATGCACTAGTTCCTGGGACTGGAACGATCCTATGCTCAATGCAAGGTGGCAGAAACTGGTAAGCGATACTCAGAGGAATGTTCCATCCATGGGTAAAAGGGTGTCAAGTCGCGATAGCTAAGTGCATGCAATGGTTAACTTGTACAGATAGACAAGGTCAAAATTTGGCTTAAACATTGAGTCCAAATGAAGCTGGCTAAAGGCCAGGATAAACAAGTAGCCAATATGCAATGCAGTAATACAACTCAACAACACCAGGGAGCCTCTAGGGTAATAGCCAGAAAAAAGATAGTGAGGAAGAAGAAGAATGAAGCTTCAACACATAAGTCATGGCGGGACTAAAGAGGACTCCCGAGCCTACATAAAACGCAGCATGGGCAACAAGTGATAGCGAGGAACTAACTAGGAAGCCCATGTAAAGGAAGGCTCTACCACCAAGTCATGATTAAATAATCGACGAGTGAAATGGGTGTAATACTCATGACCTGATGGGATCGACCCTATGGCAAGTGATCAGAATGGAGGCTAGTATGCAAAATGCAACGAAAAGTGGATTCCCTAACCTATATGCCAGTGAAGATCATATACCTGCCATGATGGGTCAGCAGTCATGGATCAAAAACCGGGAAAAATCTCAAATTCGTCAAAATGTACCTAAAAATATACCAATCTGGGCACTTCCAAGCATCCGGGTTATGCAGCTTAAGATAGATTGAAAAAATAAGCATAACATTTTTTTGCGAAAATTTTCAACTTTTTGGGCATAAATAGACAAATTACCTCATATTTGGTTCATTGTTACATTGCTGATTTGGGAAAAAGTGCTCTGGAGAAAAAAGCCTCTTTCGTCAAAACAGGAGCAACCGACCATCAATCTTCACCGAATTTGTCAGGTAAGCTCATAAACCATCCTTGCTATTCATTTTGTCCGTTCATAAGTTAAAAATTAGGAATTTTCACCATGGAATCACTTGCTAAAAATGACGGTTTTGCGCATACGCGGGTTGATAATGACCAAGTCGTGTATATACGCGACTATGCACAAAGAAAGTCGCGTATGCGCGACCCAAAATCAAAAATGCGTGGCTAATGAACGAATTATTGAAATTTTGTAGGATGACCATATCATAGAGAGAGCGTGAACACAGTGCAATAGACAATGAAGTCATGCAGGACCAAGTATCACTGAATATTCTTCGGAATTGCGGATTGCTCAAGTTTTTCAAAATGCCAAATATGAAGAGTAATGTCCGGTTGCTCGAAATGCTTGTGAACTATTGGGAACCGGAAGAAGACTGCTTCATTATAGATCAGATGCCTATACGCATCGAAGTGGAAGATATATATTTTATTACTGGACTCTCCCGGAGGGGGGAGCCAGTAGACTTGCACGGTAAGCCTTTGGGAGGGCTAACCGTGGAAGATTACGTCCATGTGTACTGCGCAGAGGGTTCCAAGAAAGTTGGAACTCAAATTGCGATCAAATATTTAAGAGACTTGCACATAAAAATCCTCCTTTTTACCATTGGGAGAGTAGCAGGATCAGCTTCTCTACACCAGGCATCCAGGACGCAAATGAGTATAGCAGTGGAATGCTTAACTCATGTATATGATTGGTGCACGGCTCTACTGATGAACATGAAGCAACAATTGACTTCTATCCGAAAGGCAAAGACAAAACATTTTGGATATGGTACAATTTTGATGACATTCTTCTTCGAGAAGATTCTAGCGCTGAGACCCAGAGTGATCTCTACCATTAACAGCCCGAGAGACCCAAGAATAGCCCGCTGGGCAAATATGATGAAGAGATTGGGGGGAAGTGAAGTTCCCCGGACCACTTGGGATGATGAGTTCTTCCTATGGTGGAGAGAACAAATCATCGCTGTGGATGACTATCCCTATGCTAGGATGGACTTTTGTGGTAATCCAGATCTTGTCCTTCCACCAGGCGCGGCATGGGGCACAGTCGGTAAGTTTACAATTTTTTGACTTGTATAATTTTTTTGGATTTTTTCAATATGTATGAAAAAATGTGAAAAAAAAACATGTTTTTTGATTGGATTCAAATGACTTACAATTTTAAAATGATCATGAAACAGATATTGGACCAGTTCGACCTGAGGGTTACCCGCGACATAAGCGTCGCTGGGGTGAGGCGGATACAGTAGATTCAGACAGGACCCTCCAGGTTGTACAGAGGAACTTGGAGGGGTTAACCCGCCAGGTACCTATGGCTGCAGTGGAAGATCTGCCTGAAGCCATCCAGAGACGGGTGGTAGGAGTACCCCGTGACTGGGTACGGTTATTCCGCCGAGTCGCCACTGCGATCGTGTTCTATAGGAACACAACTTCTGGGCAGGGACCTCAGGAGTAGATAGATATAATGTATCAGATGACTGTATATTTTTTGAGACTGAACATGATCGGGGGCATAAGCCCAATTTTTTGTATGACTTATGGATCCAAATTTTGTATAGTTTTTTGAACACTCTAATGATATATATACAACGATGTTTGATGTGATGTGACAAATGTATCAAAATGTATGATGTTTTTGATGATTAAATTTTATTGTATGGAATGATTAATGTGCCAATCAATTGCTTGATTAGCTAATGAGTCTGCCAACCAATTGTCAACTCGAGGAATATGAATGAAAGTTAAAAATTGAAATGATCTTTGTAACAAACGTACCCTCAAGAACAACCGGAGTAAAAATGGATCTCGAACCCGATAAGTATTGTTCAACTGCGACACCACCAGCTGGGAGTCCAAGAAAACTACCAACGAATCAACACCCAAAGATATTGCGTCTGAGAGTAGATAAATAACTGCAGTGTATTCTACTATATTATTGGAAGCAGGACCAATGCAGACCCCTCTTGATACTAACAGCTGACCGGATGGATAATGAAGCACCCAAGCCGCGGAAGCTAAGTTCCGGGTGTGTCTACTAGCACCATCGGCGAAACCAAAATGACTCATGACATCCAACACAACCTGCCAAAGCAGATCAAAAACATCACCAACCCATCAAAGATCGAAAATCAACCAGATATGTACAAAACAAAACTACTATATACAAAAGCAACATGCCAGGCCGAAGCCTAGGCATAATACTTCTTCAAATAGAGCCCATTTTGGGGCTCCGGCAACTCATTCCCTTCGAAATCAACGAAGGTATACACTCCTTTCTTAAGGACTTTTTTAACGATAAAGGGGCCATACCACATAGACTTAAACTTTCCTGCCCCCAGGGAATTTTTTTCTTGGGAATAGACCAAAACAAGGTCACCTTCGAAGAACCCTAGGCTTCTCTCAACTCATCTTGAACTATAACTCGGTTTTTATGTGCTTCATTTATCGTGGCGGCATCCCGACGCTGCTCATCGAGATGTTCCAGATGAAGGAGCCATTCTTCAAGACTAGAAGTGTTAGGAAGAAGTTCAACAGCTAATTTAAGAGAAGGAATCTCACATTCAATGGGAAATACGGATTCCAACCCGTGCACTAGCTGAAACGGAGTAAAGCCAGTTGCAGTTTTCACTGACGTCCTGTATGCCCAAAGTGCAGGATATAGCATAATATGCTAGTTGGATCTAGCCTTATCAATTGTCCTTTGAAGAATTGTCTTCAAGGATTTATTCACGGCTTCCACTTGCCCATTGGCTTGAGGATAATACGGAGATGAATGCTCCTACCGGAAACCTAATTTTAGAGCCAACTCAGCCATCATGCTATTCTGAAAATGACTGCCATGATCAGTGACAATCTCTCTAGGAATACCAAAACGAGCAATAACCTGGTTGAAAAGAAAATGAGCGGCAGTCTCACCATCATTCCCAAAAGTAGGCATAGCCTCGACCCACTTCGTAAAGTAGTCTACTGCTACAATAATGTACTTGTGACATTTAGCCGAAGGCGGGTTACAAGTAGTATAATCAATACCCCACTTTGTAAAGGGACCGACAGTAATGACTGGAAAAAGCGGAGCTGGATGAGCGCGCATTTTTCGAGTGTAAACTTGACACGGATGACACTTTTTGACCGACTCCATACAATCCTTGAAAATCGAAGGCCAAAAGTACCCAGCACGCAAAATATTTTGGGCTGTAGCAAGCCCAGATAAATGACCACCACAAGCTCCACTGTGGGAATCATTCAGCACAGCCTCAGCTTCTTCGAGAGTTAAGAAACGTCTCAGGATTGAATCAACCCCTCGACGGTATAAAGCATCACTAATAATCAAATAATTCTTGGCCAAGTGACGCAACTTACGACGCTCATCTTTCGAAAAAGTAGAGGGAAACTTCGCAGTCTGAAGATACATGATGATATCTCCATACCAAGGATCCTGTGAAGAGATAAGAAACAAATGTTCATCCGGAAAGGATTCATCATAGATCATCTCTTCCCCACAGGGCAACTCGGAGATCAATTCCGCGAAAACCAATGATTTCTTGGACTTGGCAGACATAAAATCAAGATCAAATTCCTGAAAAATCACAATCCATCTATTGTATTTGCCCCCAATCACTCGCCTACTGAGGACAAACTGAAATGGATTGGCTGCTGCCAAAACATAAGTTTTTCGTAGAATAATGTAATGTCGGAGTCGCTGCACAGCATGAACTGCTGCTAAAGCTAACTTTTCTATCGGAGTGTACCAGAGTTCAGGTCCTACCAATCCTCGACTAAGATAGTAAATAACATGCTCTGCAAGAGCATCATCCTCCTGAACTAGAACCATACCAATGGTAGATTCTGCTGCTGCCAGATACAAAAGGAAATCCCTGCTATAATCGGGTGGACTCAATAAAGGAGCAGAGGTCAATGCTTTTTTCAAAGCATCGAATGAGCGTTGAGCGAAGTCATCCCAAAGAAATGGAACTCCCTTCTTCAACAATCTCATAAATCCCTTGGTAACTTCAACATAATTTACGATAAATCTCCGAAGAAAATTAGACTTTCCTTGTAGACTTTGAAGTTGACGGATAGAGGACGGGGGAGGCAACCGAAGTATTGCCTCAACCTTGAAGGGATCTATCCTAATCCCTTCTCTAGACACAATGAATCCCAATAACCGACCGGATGTAACCGCGAAAACACACTTGTTCGGATTCAACCTAATCTTATAGAAACGACATCATTCAAATATTTGACGGAGGTGAGCAGGATGATCCATCCTCTTTCAAGAATGAGCAACTAAATCATCCAAATATGCCTCGATAATCTTTTTGATGTCGTGAAAGGCATATGACATGGCCCGCTAAAACGTAGCCCCAACATTTTTAAGACCAAAAGGCATCTTCTTATATGAAAAAGTACCCCAGGGACAAATAAAGGCAGTCTTATGCTAATCTTCAGGATGGATAGTAATCTGATTATATCCAGAGAAACTGTCCATGAAGGAGAAAATCTCATCACCGGCACACTCGTCAATGATCTGATCGATAAATGGTGTGGGGTAATTATCTTTAGGACATGCTTTATTGAGGTCTCTGAAATCAATGCAAACTAGAATTGTTCCTTTTTTTTTATCTACGGGAACAGGGTTTGAAACCCATTTAGTCAAAGGAATAGGGAAAATGAATCCCACCTTAAGAAGCTTCTCAACCTTAGCTTTGATAGCTGCTGCCTTCCTAGGATTGACCGGACGAAGTTTTTGCCTCACAGGCTTAGCGTTTTCGTAAGTCTTGATCTCATGCTGGACAATAGATGGATCTATACTAGGCATTTCCTCATAAGACCAAGCGAATACATCCCTATACTCTTTAAAGAGCTCGGTGTAAATCTGAATCTCTTCACGGGAACATTCAGCTCCGATGAAGACATTCTCAATGATATTGGGATCCCTGGAAATGTTCACCGGGATAGTAGGAGAAATCACAGCCATGTTCCCTTCAGCATAAACCTGTGTTGGTGCTAAAGGGTTCAGGACTGGGCGAACAGGACCAGGAGACGGAGGACTCGGAAAACTTGATTCAACTTCGCTTAAATCAGGTAAAAAGTAAGACCGATGATGCAAATCATCCCACGGTCTATCTATACCAGTCATAGCTTCCAGGATGGCCTCTTCAGATGGAAGAGTGGTATCAAGGCAATCCTAGGCAGAAGAAGAACTAAGCATCCAAGCCGGAGCCACATCTCCATCCAACTCATCCAGAGAAAGAGGAGCTGAAATGGACTCTGTAGAGTCAACAATAGACTAATAAGCAATCTCAGCTGCAGACATTGGAAATTCCATTCCACCCACTTGACCTTCCGCTAATGTGGCGGTAGGGGAAGGTAAGGTCCAAGGGTCCAAAAAATAATGAGTTCTAAAGAACTCTCTTCGAAGAGGAGCCTTGGAGGATGAAATTGCATTTATATGAACCGTAGGAGGAGGAATATCGAAGGTACCCATCAAGGAAGAATACATTCCAACCCCTAAATTCTCAACAGGCGCCTTAGTATTATCCAACTTTGGAACAAATGAGTTAGTAGACGCATTCGGGTCTACAGGAGGACAGTCCAGTTGATCCACTGTAACAATCCTCCCTTCATGAGGGAAACAAATAATTCGAAATAATGAGGATGCAATGGCATCCATCTCATAAATCCAGTTTCTCCCCAACAGAAGGTTGTAGTCCAAGCTTGCATCAACTACCTCAACCTCTATATTCACAGTTTTTCCCCCAACACAGATAGGCAAAGCTGGGACAATACCATGTGGTCTGTGAGAATGACCATCAAATGCAGTCAGAAGAGTGGTAGATGGAACAACTTTGGGAGATCCAATCGTCTTCCAACATGTGAGAGACATCACACATGTGGAAACACCCTCATCAACAACCGTCCGAAAGATGTTGCACTTCCGATACGATGATTTAATATGAAAAGCCATATGATGGGGGAGTCTCTTTTTAAAATTAGACATATCAAATGTAATCATAAGAGAATTTTTTGGATCAATAGCCCCAATGGCAGTGAGCAAAGCACTGCACTGAGCCAGACAAGACTGGAGCACCTCTAAAGCCGACATGGCACAAGGACTCTGTGCCAGATCTTCCACAATAGAGTAGTTCTGGGCAGCCCTTGCATTTGGATTAATCTTTGAACGCTTAGTAGATGCTTTGGGCATCCGAGGTATAGGCTCAAAAGTAGGCCTCGTAATATGAAGCAGCTCAGTAGCATCGGGAGCACCCTTAGCTCTCGAAGACTCTTCTTCGCCATAATCACGGGATCTCGTAGCGACATCCACGTGAGCACTCATCATGAATATGTTTGATGGAATTTCCCCTTCCTGGGTGCCCCCAGAGGAAGCCCCAGGATTTTGATTCGCGCCAACAACTAGTTGTTTCCCTTGGGGAAAAGGGTTTGTTAACACAGCCTGGGAACTAGAAGAACCCTGCTGAGCTAACAAGCGCTGCGCATCCTGAATTTTAGGGCAAAGGTGCGTAAGATGGTCTCCAGCACACAGCTTGCATGGAAACTTCACTTTATTTTTATCCTTTGGGCCCTCACCAACATGCTCGTTGGTTTTATTCACATTACCCTTCCCATTCTTGCCCTTTTTCTTATTATTCCGTCCCTTCTTCTTCCCTTCGGATTGTTGATTTCCTTTGGGATCAGAAGTTTGGACAACATTTATCGACAAAGATTGGGAAGGCGATGACTCAGCTGGTACAGCCTGACCAGAAGGAGCAGATTGCAAAGACAACTGCTGCAATTGAGTAAGCAGGTTGGCTGCACCACTATTGATCAACCCAATAAGTCCATCACCTTGAGGACCAGGCTTAGTTTTGGATAAATCTAATTTGGAGCGAGGAGCATTGGGAAAATATTTATGAAGGACCCCAGACTGAGAATATATCAATTCAAGCTGCTGGGCCCTAAAAATGGCTTGCTCCTCAGAAAATACCCCGGACAGGGATACATCTTTAGAAATGTTTGACTGTAGAGATTTCAGAAACCATTCCAAAAGGAATTCTCTTGGAATATGAGCTTTAATAAGCCTCTTCCTTCTCCGTCATTCCTGAATATGGTCAGAAATGTGGGTTGCGTCGTCCTGTTTAAAATTAGCCAGGAGTTCAGTCCCGGCATCATAACGGACGAGAAACTGGAAATGGTTTAGAAATGTAACAGCCAGTTCTCCAAATGTAGCAAACCTGCCCCCAGTTAGCTCAATATACCATTTGGCAGTGTTTCCAGTTAGGGTGCGTTGAAACAATCTCAACCTAATCGAATCATCGATCAGGGAGTTCGAAGAACACCATAAATGGAAGGTGGTGATGTGATCAGCCAGATCCTCTCCATTCTTTCCTTCAAACTTTGGAATGTCTGAAGGAAGTTTGGTGGGAACCGGAGGCCACCCCGAACTGTACTGGATCGGATCATTCGTCAATTTCGACAGATCTGGCAAGTTTAACGTTGCCAGAAAAGGTAAACGAGGCGGAGCCTGAGGATTCCATCCTTGATGGGATGAATTCCCTACATTCTGAAAAGAATACCCTGGATTTGATAAGGCACCAGGTTGCCAGAAAGAACTCGTAGAAAAAGGAGAAGAACCTCCTCCCAACGCAGAGTTACCAAAGACCGGACCAGTTCCCCCCACTGAAGTATGAAATGAAGAGGAAAGCCCCTGATAGGGGTTCCAGGCATTAGAAAGAGGGGAAAAGGTCTGATAAGCACTCGATGAAGGGAAAGAAGCATTCCCTTGGTGACCAGCGTAAAACTGATTCCATGCCCCTGCTGTAGTGAATACAGGGTTCCAACCTATAAAAGTAGTCGAATTCTGACCTCCAGACCAAGGGTTGAAACTCTGGGTCTGAGAATTAAACGGAAAGGACCCTAAATAAGGATTCGAACTAGGAATGTGCCCAGTTCCAAAGGGGAACCCTTGAAAAGAAGTTTATCCACTAGCCATGGAAGACATGGGTGTAGATGCAGCTGCAGCGGCAGAAAAGGAAAAAGGAGGAATCCCACTAGTGGGCATTCCAAAACAAAAGGGACCAAAATGAGAAGCATGTGCTTGGGTAAAACTAGAGCCAAACATAGCAGTACTAGAAGCAATCGAAGATATAGCAATAGTGCCTCCTCCTTCAACAGACGCATGAGTCTGAATGCCTACAGGACTCACAGCAGAAGCCGCATTCCCAGTCGTGGCCATCGAAAGGTATGAATAATACGGAGGATCTTCCGGTATCTCTGACTCAGGTCCGATGTATTCAACAACGAACAGATAATCAGGAGGAAGAGGAGATGGAAGTGACACAGAGGGTTCAGGTACTTCCTCTATTTGAACTTCTTCTTCTTGCGGAAATAAAACTCGCGAGGTGAGCGGAGCGCTCCTCTCGGAACCAACACTGGAACCAATTCAAAAACCTTCAGACCCTTGTGGAGGATCTCCACTGCGTCAGATGCCACAGGGTGATACTCACCTGCTAAACTACTCCTACGCCTTCTTGAAGAAGGCTCTGAACTCTCGGGAGATAACCCCCGGATTCTCCTCGATCGACGAGGCGCTTGATCAGCCACTTTAGAAAATTTTAATTAGACTCAAAAAGTATAAAGCTAGGCAAGCTAGGAGCAAAGAGCACTCACTACAAAAACAAATCCCTGAGATACAATCAAGCAAACAGCATTCAAGTATTTCCGCTCCGGGTGATTAGTACTAGACACCAAAATACAAGAAAGTGAAATTTAGGACCTCCCGAAAGTAGTCTGGGATAATTACGGCCCAGGCCTACTAGCGAAGGTAACAAAAATAGTTACGCCGACCTCCTAACAACAGCCTTTTCCGGCACAAGTACCCAAGCTTCGCAAGGGCACCCCCCAGAAGTACTGTTGGAAGTGATACGACGTCTGCCTCAGGTACCACGGGTATTCCCCCCCGCAGTCACCTATGTGGAACCTAGGAATGGAAACTATGGGCACCAATCCGTGTCAGAAGCCGGGCGGAATGGTCTTGAGGCAAGATCCAGCAAATCAGAGAGGGGGTATCTCTCTTCTCGGCCTTCACTTCTCCTCGCGCTTGACTCTCTGGAGGAGAGCTTTCCTGGTCCACCTAACGGAGTTGGATTTCGCTCAATTAATAAACTTCTATGTTTTATTTTGAGCGGCCTTGGAGAGTTAACTCTCCACTCACCTAATCCAAGGCCCTACAACCTAGCTAGTTGGTGTATGACACTTAATAAAAACTTGCTAGTTGTTTTTAAATTATAGCGCTTATTTTAATCGGCTGTTATGTTAAGTCAAAGGGATACGGAAATGAAACTTGTGGTGTTTTGACGCAGAAAAGAAATTAATAAAAACCAAACTACATGCAAATGCAGTAATTGTCTTTCGATGAAAAGCAACTTCTACACAGGTTCTACGAGACTAAAAATTTTTATTTTTCTTTTCAGATAACAAACTTCACACTCACAAAAACTATGAAAATGACTAAATGCTTAAGTGCACCTGATGCAAATCACTAAGAGCATGCAAATTCTAAGATGCAAAATCTACTAAAGTAGAGAGAAATTTCCCAAAGATCCTTCAGTTTTATCTCTTTTTGGTTGTCCACAAAGCTAGTTCCCAAAATCAGAAACTCTTAGTATAAAGACACCAAAAACGCTTGAAACAAGAGGAAGAAACCAATGACAATTCCTTTCTGAAATCAAGTCAAAAACCAAAGGGAAGAAATCTCAGCAAAGCTTCAAAAGATATAACGAAATGAAAACAAAAGCAAATGACAAAACAAAATGTTTTTTGAGCTTTTGAATTTTATAAAAAGGAAGAGCTCGAAGAGACCAAGAAGACTATCAAATCCCAAGCCAAACAACTCTGAATCTCAAGAAAAAACTTCAAAAATGCTCCAAGTCTTATAGGGCTACTTAGTAGCAAGATTCATATGAGAAACAGAAGACAAGAAACTCAATAACTCAGCCTAGAAGAATAGTACAAACTTGCAGCAAACAAAAACTTCAAAGGACCAAGAAAGACTCTTCAAAAATTGTAGCAAGACCTAGTCAACTGAACTCAAGAAAACCAACCAAAAGAAGGGCAAAAATCGAAGTGCAAGGCAAGACACAAAGGTAGGAAAGAGTAAATAAGCAGAAGCTCTCTGTTCTGATGAAGCAGAACAGCCAAGAATCCCCAAGAAGAGATCTTGGTACTCGAACCAGAAATGCAAGCACAAGAAACAAACTTTGCCAAATAAGCTAGTTTTCAACCAAACAAGAGAGAGAAAAGACCCAAGACCACTTTCAACACAATCCAGAGGATATAAAGACACTACAGGAACAGGTCTCCACAGGCAGACAAGACTAAAAAGCCAAGAAATCAAAAATTTCAAAATTCACCCAAGCATACGCTACTTGACAGTTTTGAAACAAGCGTGCATACGCGACTGTGTTAAAGGAAACTCGCGTATACACGACTACCTTTAACGAAAACTACGTGTATACACATCTGTGTACAGACAAACCCGCGTATGAAAAGGTAAATAATAAAAATTAAAAAAGATCAAGCCTGGATAAGGAACGAGGTCTTCAGTCTGACTGAGAAAGAGTCAACTGGACTGGAAATAAAAGTTAAAATTGTTGGAAACCTTTCAAACAGTTGAAACCACCCAACAGGGGAATCACAAGAATGTGGTCCCCAGCGGAGTCGCCAGTTCTGTTTCGGGGAAAAACACCCTAGAGGTTTGTTGGGTCAAAACCTCCACAGATCAGGGCATGCTATTCAGAAGGACTCACACACAACCACACTTGAATGCTAAAAACTAGATAACAACGATAGTAGAACTCACCCGTAGTCCTACGTTCGATGTAGATCCCGCGGGGTCCAAACCCCCAACAGCCCTTCTTCCTCCTTCAACCTGGAAAACAAGAAAGAACGTGCACGGAAACCTAGTTGTACAACATATACTTCTCCTAAACGTTAGTGCAATCCATGTGAAACATTATATAAACCATAATAAATGCTTAAATGATAATCTTTTCACACATATAAGTAAACATTAACACATAAGTTTAGGAACAAGATGGTTCTTCATTATTACGAACAACATGTACAGTAGTAAAAGTGGAGAGATCACCTGAATCCTTCCACGATCTTCGAACAGACCGTCATCCGGATCCGTCCCGCCCTTGCCTCGCTAAGATACTTTCAAGACTTGTGCACTCGAGATGGCATATAAATGGATGAACATCTCCAGGAAACAAGGGTTTCCTGTATAAATCTGGGAAAGTGCAGGAGGCACGGGAATTCAGACTTGAATTGGGATTCCAATAGAGTATAATGTCTATAAAATTTCTCTCTCCCTTAGGCCATGCACATGAGGGGCTTTTATACTCCCTCAAGGTAGTTTCAATCAGTTGGAAACAGTTGGCCACGTGCTGGGGTGGTTGAACTACTGGAGTAACCATCAACCGACTTTGAAAATAAAATAGGGTACCATATATATTTTAATGATTTTAATGGCACTCTGTGAAAAATACATATGGACACCGCGTATACACGCGAAGAAATCAGGCATACGTGTATGGGAATTTTAACATTTTTAATGATTTTGTTCAAGTACGGCAGGAATGGTGCCCAAAGCCATAAAGACAATCATGAATCTTTGGTGAAAAATGATGCTAACAGTTGATGCTCGATGTGATGTACTTGCTTGAACCTTATAATTTTCTCTTAAAGATGATGTTATGGATGATGGATGATGGATGATATCCATAAAGTGCAATAAATGGGGTCATTTTTGCTGCAGTATGGAAGGAAGTGTTATACCACCATTCAGCAAGAGGTAACCACTTGACCCATTGTGTTTGTTTATCAGATACAAAACAACGAAGATATCCTTCCAAACATTTATTTACTATCTCAGTTTGACCATCGGATTGAGAATGATAAGATGAGCTATGAGCTAATTGAGTACCCAAACAAGAAAATAACTCCGTCCAAAAATTTCCAGTAAAAATGGGATCTTTGTCGCTCACAATAACCCTTGGGTTTCTATGTAGCTTTTGAATTGTGTCCATAAATGTAGTAGCAACTGTACTTGCTTTAAATGGATGAGATAATGCACAAAAGTGTGCATACTTGGTAAGTCTATCAACTACCACCATGATGACACTCTTTCCTTCGGACTTAGGTAAACCTTTGATAAAATCCATTGAAATCTCCTCCCAACGTTGACTTGGAATGGATAAAGGTTGTAGAAGTCCCGGGGTCTTAATTGTCTCCACTTTATTCTGCTGGCAAACCAAACATTCCGCCACAAACTTTTGAATATCAGATTTAAGGCCATCCCAAAAAAATTCTTTCTTCACCCTGTGGTAAGTTTTTAAAAATCCTGAGTTTCCTCCTAAAGGAGAAGTGTGCAATTCCAAAAGAATATTTTGTTTTAGTTGGGAATTCTTACAAAGATATAAGCGATCTTTTTACCATAAGGAATTTTTCTTACTAAATGTATCAAATGTACTAGGATCTTGCTGCAAATTTTGAATGAGTGTTCACACTTCTTCATCCTTCTTCCATTCATCCCTTGCTTCGGTTATCCAATCTAGTTGGTTAATATAAATGGCACAAAGCAATGCTTCCACCTCTTTATCCTTTCTTGAGAATGCATCTGCAAAAACATTTAGCTTCCCTTTTTTGTAGATGATTTCAAAGTCATAACCCAACATCTTTGTGACCCATTTTTGATGCTCTTATGAAGATAGTCTTTGTTCCAAAAAGTGTTTAATACTATCATGATCATTTTTTACCTTGAAGTGTCTTCCCATTAAGTAAGGTTTCCATTTCTTTAGTGCATGTAGTATTGCCAACATTTCCTTCTCATAAATATCTTTCTATAAATACTTTCCTTTGATTGGTCAAATTTTAAAAGCAACGAGTATTCATTCTTGCATTAAAACAACACCAATTCCATTTCATTAGGCATCACATTCCACAATAAAGGTTTTTGTGAAGTCTAGCGTAGCTAAGACCGGTACTAGGTACATTGCCTCTCTAATATGTTCAAAGGCCTTAGTTGCTTCAGGATTCCATGAAAATTAATCTTTCTTCCATAATTTTGTTAGAGGTGCTGCCATTCTCCCATAATTCTTAACAAACTTGCGATAATACCCTTTTAACCAAAGAAATCCTCACAAATGATTTATGGTTTTGGGGACTTTCCATTCCTTAATGGATTTAATTTTGTTAGGGTCTACCTTAACACCCTCATGAGATACAATATGACCTAGATATTCCACCTCTTGTACTCCAAAGAAACATTTGGATGTTTTTGCATATAATTTTTTCTCCTCCACGACACTTTTGACCAAATGTTGGAAATTTCCCCAAATTTTTTCAACTTTTTCAAATCCCGCCCGAAACCATCGCTATACCGACGTTTAGAGACAAGTGTCGCAATACTGACACTTAGACAAGGTGTCGCAATCATGAGGTTTGGAGGAATCTATCGCAATACCGACATTATGCCCCAAAGCGTCGCTATTGCGACGACTTCCTCCAAACGTCGCAATTGCGACACTTAGTCTAAGTGTCGCAATTGCGACGTTTGGAAGAAGCCGTCGCAATAGCGATGCTTTGGGGCATAGTGTCGCAATTGCAACGTTTGCCTCCAAACGTCGTAATTGCGACACTATGTCCCAAAGCGTCACTATTGCGACAGCTTGCAAAAATCAAATGTAAAAATCAAATGCGCGGTCATTTGAAATGCAAAAATCAAATGTAACTGAGGAATGAAACTGCTTGCTATGAAGACAAGTCGAGGAATCAACATCGAAAGCTAAGGTCCTGGTCTTGCTCAGCTAAGGGGTGAAATAAGCACAGGTCTGAGGTAGAAATCAAACACAAGGTCACTTCATTGTCCGGGACTGGAGGAGTCGGAAGGATATCTTCAATGACATGGGTTGTGTTTTGCAACGTACCTGATGATTGTCCCTGCTCGGTGGAAATAGAGTTACCATAGAAAAGGGTATGGTTTATGTAATAAACAATCGAGGTAATGGACAACTTGGTAGCATCATGGATGCGTGCCTTATAAACAGCTCGAAAGAACTGATCACGTCTTGACTGTAACCTCAATTTATTCTTCCTATAAAAATTGGGACCCATGATATGATGAGGGAGCTCTTAAGTCGGGTTAGATTCTCTCTACAGCTACTAGGGATTGTCCATTCATCTACTGTCACCAAGCAGCGGGTGAGGACAAACTCATGCAAGTGCACAAGTTTGGAGTATCAAGAAATTTGAGGCTGAGGTACTGAGTAAAATAAGAAACACATTGATATGAGTTCATCCAATTGAAGATGGGATAGATCAACTGTTTCACACTCTGAAATGTACTACAGATGCAGATCCAAAAAAATCTACAACTTTATAATTCGTATTACAGGTGCAGATTCAAAAAAATTGCAATTTTATAACTCGAAAATTGCCAGATACTACAGGAACAATAGGGAGGTGGCTTCTTTCAGATACAATTTATAGGCACCATCCTCGATGGTCTTCTGTCAATGTGATATGCTGCATACCCTCATATCCCTCTCCAGGTACTCTGTTTCTATATACAGATCGGATGTTGAATGTGTTTTTATTTTGGTTATCAAGCGAGCCTGCTGTTCTTAATTAAACACATGGAATGATAATATTATCGCTGCAAAATTTCACTCAACGAGCTTGACAGTAATCAATATGAATGGTCTCCCCTATTCTTTATATTTGGACGCTGTAGATGGTTATTGGTATCAAGCGAGCCTGATAAACTTTCAAGCGAGCCTGTAAATTACTCACATGGAATGCTGTTTTATTGGGGGCCCGCTTTTATAATATGCTGTTATCCGCACAGCGAGACTGACAACGCTCCAATAGGATCATTTCTGTCTTTCACATGACCGGTGGGTTTCCCTCTGCATACTACATAAATCGTTGCTGGTCAATGGACTTATATTGTTTATTTTTTAATGGAATGGATCAATATGGGCACCTGTTTTCTTCTGTTATTTCCCTTATCTAGTTGTATAAGCGTCTTGTATATGTTTTTCCATATGACATATTTGGATACCTCATTTTGCATAAACATGAGGTTCATACTGTAAATATAAACGATTTTACTTATCGTTGATATGGGGCATTAAAACAATTGTCGGATATGGGGCATTAAAACAATTGTCGGATTGTCCTTATCTTTTAGAGGGTGAAAACCTTATAGTTAAGTCCTTTCTGCAAGCACACTGGTAGTAATGCTACTGCTTGACTATCATTACCATTCAGAGAACAAAGACTTGTAGTCATGTCCATTTTACCTAACTAATTTCCAACTGGATTCGTGGGAAAACAATTGGGTCAACCTTTATGTCTCATAATTTTACATTGTAGACATCAACATTATTTTTTGAGGACATCGTGTTTGTCACACAAATTCAACTGTGTCTTGTGGTTCGTTCCAATATGGTAGTTGGAAAGCACTCAACCAGTTTAAAATATTTTTTTGATGGTGGTGATTAACACTTGAAAGATCCAGTCAAATTTAAGAAATTATTGAAACAAGATTAAACTTGATTTTATCTTATTAGTCGATGTGGAAATTAATTATGGACTTAGTGGTTGATCTGTGCCTTTTATTATTTATTTAATTTGGTCATCATCAAGGCATTTCTTGTTTTGGTCCAAGCTAATTAGAATAACATTTTATTTAGTCTTTGTGATCAATACAACAAGTGTGAACGCATCGAATATTGATTTAATGGTGTTGAATGGACTGATATAGAGTATTGAGCCTCAATTTATATATGCCATGATTTTGGATAAATTATGGTTTTTGATAGAGCATGGGAAAAAAGTTTAAATGGTCTTTACCATGGTTTGAATTGAGGTTAGTTTCAATGCATCTTGTGGTGGGATTGAAGTATAGTGTGAAGAGCATGTATGTTCTCGTGTAGCGTAATCAGGATTGTATATGCTATATTTTATTGTTCATATCAGAGTGATGATGCAATTTGAAGAAGTCATGTATACACTAGTGCATATGAGATCTTAAAATGTGGCTGAAGCATCTTGTTCATGATAGAGTTTACTTCTATAATGAGCAAGAGACTAATAAACCGTTAGTTGTTTTGTGAATGGAAGAGAGCTAGAGTGGACTTTACTGCACAATAAGGAGATTCATCCAAACCTCCATCAAACATATCATTTAAATCCATTTGTTATAGCATCATAACGTTCTTATATGGGTCATTGGGATCATATGAATATAGCTTTGGTGTTGAAATTAAAAATTTAGATATGCATGCCAAACTTAACAGGAAAATGGAGGAAAAAAATTGATTGAACAACCTTGGAGTGCAATAAAATGTGATGACCTACATTCTGGAAGAAATAATGATGTTATTGATGCTTGTGGACTTATTTTCCCATTGTTTTCAAGTTATTAGTACATTTATCTACTCTAGTATAACATGTTGTTGCAGAATTGAAGCTCTTAATACTTTTTATCAAAGGTCATAATTCCCCCTGGTTTTGTACCATGGTGCAGAAATCAGTTCCTTAATGTCTTATGCAGTACTCCATTTCTAGAAGAATGTTGTAAAAGATATTGAATCCAGAAAGTAATCTTGTGTAAGGCAAAAATTTGACCTACTAAATTCCTAATGGTGTGTGCAGATCTGAGACAGAGTATTGAGTAAGATTGATGTGATACCATGAATTCTTGTTGATAATAGTTTATTGTTGCAGGAAGAGTATGGAAAATATTTTATTAATATCGTTGAGTCTAGCTTTGGTTGTTATAGAATGTTTATGGCCATGATAGAATTGATGTTTCTACGATGATTTGCTTATTTGGAATTAAATCATTATTGATGTTTGATCTCTTCCTTATAATTGTTTCTTGAAGATGATCATTCTCTAGCCTTATAAACAAGGTGATTATACTAAGGTAATAATTTTTTCTACTTGGAATTTGTTTGGAGATGAATTGTGCTTGATAACCCTAT
>CM076573.1:322683454-322820018 GCA_034641835.2 Pinus albicaulis
TGTGCCATGCATGAAAATCATGTGTCAGAACGAGCATCTGTCTTGCAACCATTGCATCAAGATAACTTGTGAGCGGACACGCATATGGAGGTAGGATCTATCCTCTCTCCAGAGCATACATAGGTGAACTAACGTTCACCCTTCCTATTCCATTTTCTCTTTCTTTTGGGGAGAGGTGATGTGGAAAGTGTTCGAGATCATCAGGACTGGTGCAAGCAAGTGGATAAACTTTAGTGATAAAAAATTCATCAGCAGCAGGTACATACATCGCCAGTCAAAGTGGTAAATCCGGTGCCTAATAAACACATATTTGCATTTATGATTTAAATTTTGAGCCCTGAGCTTGGCCAGCTGAAAACCAAAATAAGAGTAGACCCAGTTTGTGAAAGCTATCAAAATTAAGATTTGTGCATCAACATGAAACAGGCTAAGCACTTTCAAATCTAGAACATGAAGTAACATCAATCAACCTCCCAGGTCCAATTAAGTGTTTCACAAACAAAAACGTTTCATAAACAAAAACATGCACACCTGTAAAAGTTGCAGTAATGCGAATCCAATATACAGCCTCCCAAAGAATATTGATGTGGTTTTTCAAAAACAACAAAGCATAATATTAAAAGTAAACATGTGCATCTGATAGTACACAGGTTTTTTCTGTAAAGAAAACAACCTTATTTCATAGCCGCTTGGCATTTGCCAGTTGCCGCTAAACCTATATTTTAATTGAGATATATGCGATAATAGAATACATTGATAAATATTAAATTATAACTGTGGGCTATACATAAAATCATTGAAATAGTAGCTAGATTAAAGAGTTATAAGTAGGACCTTTGATATGCATAAACCCAAGCGAGACAACCCAACAAACGCACCAGAGACAAACATGTGAAGAAATTATCAGGCAATAAAGATCAATACCAGATCAAGAGGTATAAAATAACCCTCGTAGTACTGTAACATTACCTGTCTCAGTACTGCTCGACTCTCGCCAGTGTCTCATACAATGGCACTCGATGGGTATAAGTACACACACATACGGAGCAGTAATAAAACTTAATCTAAATATACATACATACTCAACACTAGTTACTCGACTCTCGCCAGTGTCTAATACAATGGCAGTCGATGGGTATAAATACACACATACTCAACACTAGTTAAACTTAATCTAAATATACATAACACTAGTCAAACTTATCAATCCAACAGGCGCTTGTTTGGGAGGCCCACGGAGAACCCAACCATTGTTCACAGGAAACAAACACATTAACATAATATAATGGCTAGCTTTGTCACACAACGCGAGTACACACAACAACATGGTAGGGACGTGGCCAAGGTAATTTTGCCTCAACACTAATGTTAGGTCATTAAAAGGTAGGTTCCGAATTGCTTTAATGAAATTTAAACTTAGATCTGCACAAGTTAACAAGATTCTTGACAGTAAAAACAATGTCAAATAACAGATAAACCAACAAATTTTTAGAGCTCTCAATTAGGTCCTGAATTGCTGTAATGAAATTTAAATTTAGTTCAACTCACGTTAACAGGATTCTTAACAGCAAAAACAGTGACAAGTAACAGATAAAGCAACAAATGTTGGCGGCTCTTAATCAAAGCACGGTACTGGGTAGCTATTGGGAAGTAGATTTACAATAAGAAACAAAATTACGATACATATTTAAGTGCACATTGCCAGTACTCAGAGAACAACATAAATGGGTAGCTATTGGGAAACAGATTTACAGTAAGAAACAAAATTACGATACATATTTAAGTGAACATTGCTAGTAGTCAGAGAACAACATAAATAAAAATCCTGAACAGAACTGCTGACAGAACAGAAGGTTACCGGCTATTCTGTGAAGGTGGAAGCCGGGCAGCGAGATTGAATTGGCAGGCATTGAAACGGAACGAAAGCAGTTGCGGGCGAACATATGAAGACCGAGCTAAGACGAACGCATTTAAGCATAGCCGTAGATGCCAGGTTTCAACATTAATGAGCGAGCAGTGACGACGAACCAGACGTATGGGCATATTTAACGCTGCAACAAGCGAACATTGATTCCATATCTCAGCGATTTCTCGGATTTTGGAAGTGTGAGCTGGTAAGAGGTTGAGAGGCGTTGCTGTCACGCTTCACCATTATCTCAACATTAACGAGACGCATGCCGAGTTGCAATGAGGGAGCAAGCGTCTAATCAACATAATATTCTCCATATCTCAACAATTAATTTGCAGAGTGCGAGCTGGTAAATCGTGAAACTGTGAGGTGGAAGATTCAGCAATTGAAAGTGTGAGCTGGTAAGAGGAGCAGGTGGCAAATGTCACATTTTCAGTGCTGGAAGGGCGATGAGAAAGCCCTCTCATTGGCTCCAGTGAACAGTGACATTCAGCCAAAGCCATCAAAAGGAACGCCTTTCGGCGTAATTAATTTTCAATAAACCGTTAATAAAAATAATTTTTATATATATAAAATGAACTAAATTCAACCACACAAACCATCATTAAAGAATTCAAAGTTTAATCTAAAAGATAAAAGTTCAATAAAGATACGCATTTATTGAATAAACTAAGGTAAAGATAATAAAAATTAGTTATTGATAAAGGATTCTTAAGAATCGCAATTTGATTTAATAACCTGATGAATTAAGTTCAATGAAACAAACGTATTTTCAGTGGACTCAGTTAGAGGTACTAGGAGATACTGGGAGGTCGAACGTGCACAATTGCACTCTTACCTCATGTGGACATTTTTTGATGCTAAAGCAAACAAGTACAGATGTAAATTTGATCATGTACAAATCAAAATAATGATGATGGACATTGTGGTCGGCGATCATTATTTTTTAGGCTATAGCTTATTTAATGTGATTGGGCAGTGTATGTTTATTGTAAAATTTAAATAAATTTAAATTTAATTTTAAATCTAATAGTGTTTAATTACATTGAATAACTTATAATTTATTTTTTAGGCTATAGGTTATTTAATACGATTGGACAATATATGTTTATTGTTAAATTTAAACAAATTTAAATCTAACATTGTCCAACTACATTAAATAACCTATAACTTAAGAAACTAACTTTAAATCTAAGAATGCTCAACCACATTAAATAAACTATAACTTTTTTTAAACTATTAATTATTTAATACGATTGAGCAATATATATTTATTGTTAAATTTAAACAACTTTAAATCTAACTTCAAATCTAACACTGCCCAACCATATGTGTTGTCATTGTTCTTTTTTTGGCTGCTGAGATTCTTACATGTAGAAGTGACAATTAGAAATATGTGTTGCCATTGTTCTCCTTTGGCAGCTTAGATTTTTACATGTGGAAGTGACAATTTTTTGGTGTGAGATAATCGAGATATAAAGACACGTGCGCGAGACATTATTGAGATTAAAATAAAAATTTGAAATACTTATTGAATTTCATAAAAAATATATTTACGAGTCTATCGAGTCATTAATATATACTTATTTCAATTTAACAGTAAATATATACTAACTAATAAAATTATAAATATTAGTTACCTTGAATTTCTGCCCTCTAAATACCCATTTTTGATATTAATGGTCTGGAAAAAAATTTCTTAACAAAACAATTTACCTGTAAAAATCCATGATGAGGGGTCAGGAGAGCAACACTAGAATAATAGAAATCCAATATACGCGCAATTCCTTGTAAATAATAAAACGTGCAAATAGGTGTCGTTGTGCCTGAATCTGATTTGTTGGGTACATCACTTTTAGTTTCCGTGCATGAGACCTTTTACATTTTATGGGATTTGACATATCCTTTTGGTTATCCAACTATAACTGAGTTGCCATACCTTTGGCATATATTAATTACTACTATGAGAGCAGACTGAACTGTTTTTTTGGGTAACAACTTCAATGAAATGGATGTATACACACCTTCCACGAAAGAAACTATATATCAAATAACATTTTTCACTTTTATTAATATAGACTATATAGATTATATTTGATATTAATAAAAATAATTTACATTTATAAATTATGTTCATGTTACCACATTTAAGATATTTGTGTTATTATATTTGATATTAATAATAAGAGAGGTGGCAGGGCAGCAAGCCCCTGCCAACGTTAATAGGAAATATAAAAGGCCATAGCAAATATGAAAGGCCATTGGGGAATAGGGGAATAAAAATAGGTTCTTTGTCATGTAAATATAACACAAATTGATCATTTAGAACAATTCTAATAGACTTTGTAATATGTAATATTCTCAAATTAGCAGTGAGTTAATTGGGATATTAATTTCGATAATTTTTTGCTTTTCCTAAGTTTGACAGGATATAAAAGGGTTAGAGGACCCATGAATAAAATATTAGATTAGAAGCACTTTCCTAAAGTCACTTGAGCACATATTTACTGGACAGCGTGGGGCCCAAGAGGGTGAAGTGGTAGCATGAAGGAAGAGGCAGCGTGGGCCCATGACAACGCAGTGAGAGAGGGACAACATAGTTTGGTGGGGCCCGGATGAGAGAAAGGCTCTCAAAGCATAAAAAGGGGAAGAGGCTTCTCATTCTCGCATTCTATTATGCATCTTTGATTTCTGTCTTTTAACATTGAGCACGCTTTTGCTGCTGAGCGAAGTTTGCAAGTGTTGTTCAGCACACCGGGTGTTTCCTAGCAGAAATCCCACCCTCATCCTCGGGGGACTTCGAGTTCCTACTCAGGAGAGGTTATCTTGAGTTGCATTACCACTATTTTGAGTTTGGCCAAACTTCAGTCTTCTTCTACAACGCAGTCTATTCCAGATCTGAGTTGTGTTGCAGGGTTGTAGAAGTGGAGGGTTGTAAAACCCCATTTTTGAGCTTGTTTTCCATTGGAGGGTTCATCCTTTCATCCGGGAGGCTTGTGAGAAAGTCCTTGGTGCATCATTTCCATATTTTGCAAGAGGCCAAGTAGCTACCCTCAGCTACAACGCATTTTCCCTCAAGGACTGCATTATTTTAGAGAGCAGCTGCAACAGTGGGTTTATTTCCCTAGTTGGAGGAGTTGTGTTTCCTTTGAGGGGATCAACCCTTCATTTAGGATATCTATTGGAGAAGGATAAACTATTGCATATTTTAGATCAGCCACCTCCTACCAGTGATTCAGTTGCAGTGATTATTCAGCCCTAGGGCCAAATCTGCTATTTTTGTATAATGTGTATTTCCGGAAACCTTTTCTGGGTTGTCCTAGAAATCTGTTTTGGAGCATAGATCTCTAGTCCTAAATATTTTGGAGAATTGTATCAACAACAATATATTTTTCTATCTTTCAGCTGTTACTTTCTCATAGACATCGCAGTTTTGACATTCCAGCTTATATTGTATTAGTTGCATTTCAGATCTAGGTGTATTCTTTCATGGGAGGCTTGTTTGCCCAACTTGAGTGATCTTTTCCTCAAAGTATTTGTACCTATTTTGCTGTTATAATCATAATGGAATGGATATATGGTTGTCTCATGTATTGATCTGTTGATATTTCTGCATATTTCCAGTTTTATGTCTTGTATTGCTGCTCTCCAACTGGGACAATGGTCTCTCCAATTGCTGGTAAGAGTGATGGCTGCTCTTCTATCAATGTACCAGCGCTGGAATCTACCTCCTCTTCCTCATGCATCTCATGAATCATGCACGAGACTCTATGTGTCAAGAGCTTAAGACTATCTTGCAAAGATGCAAGTGTCTCTCCTTCGAATACAAGTACTTCTGCAGCTGATAGTGAATGTAGTGACTCTTTGTCCAGAGTGACAAGAATGACATCCTCCTTTGTTTCCTTAGGAAATGTCTCTTTGTGATATATCTTTGGTTTTCTCATATCAAACTTCTTTCTCAACTTGTGAAAGAAATCTAAATATTTAGTCACCTTTGCATGCTCCATGTGACCAAACCACCAATCATTGGCTTCACCTTGAAGATGAAGTGCTACAATCTGAACAACCTCTCTCTCAGCTATAGGATGTAGCCTGAAGAATACATCTAACTCTTTCCTCCAAGCCCTTACAATGCTTGAGGAAGATCCATCAAATGTAGGCAAAAAGAATCTATTATGCCTCTTTCTTCTATTGCTACTATAGGATTTTATTTCTTCTTTGAGTTTGAAGAATTGTTGGAGAGTTAGATTCTCCTTAAATGCTCTAGACTGTGCTTGGTACTCTTCAAGATATAAACTGAGAGTCTCATGAGTCTCAGGTTCCATATTTCTTCTTTATTCACCTCTATACCATTCACCTCGTGACCCTTGTGGGTGTCAGCCCTATATGTGTTCCACCGAGAGGGAGTGGGGTGAAAAATAGAAAGATTGATAGAGAATGGTGACATCGTGAGATGAGAACATTCACGCCCCAACCACGGGCCCTTGGGGAAGTCAACCCATTGTATTATGGTGAGAGGGGTAGAAGGGATATTACATGGAGAGCCTAAGGTTGGGCTCCTCCATAACGCCTAAGTATTATAATAGAAAATGTTGATTTACACATAGAGTTAGACCTCAGTGGGACCCAGGATGAGCTATGGTGGTAGAATGACATGGAAATGTGATGATGTGGCGCACAAGTGGCGTGAAACATGGCAGGCATAATGGCCCTTTTGGAGGGTCAAATGGCATGAAATTGAGCGACACATTGCATCTTTGGGAAGGGTTATGTGGCTAGTATGATGTCAACACAAAATCACCTTAGGACCTCATGAGGTAAGAGAGGAGAATCATAAGAGGAAGCAAAAAATGACAGAGGATGAGGGACATGAAATATACCTGGAACTTGACAGGAATGTGTATATCTTGGGATCTCATACCTCAGGGTTCCTTGTTATGTCAGTGTGTCACAGACCTCGAAGGTTTCTTCTATGGTAATGCATGTGGTATAGGCGATCGTGGTTAATAACGTCAGGGAACGGTTGTCTTTCCCAATAGGTGATGACAAGATTTTTTTTCCTAGCTTAGAGGTTTGGCGTGATTTTAACGTTACAGGTGTGAAAGCTCTTAAAACCCTTATAATGTAATTTGGTTACAAAACTAGGTTAAGGACTAGTGTGGTTAGGCTCGATGTGAGGGGGTTTGGGGTGGCTCATGATCTACATGTATTTTAACACGTGTGGGGTTTGGGGTGGCCCTACAATTATATCCCTGAAAAGTTATTTCAAAGTCTTCTTTGGATGTTATTTTGCTTCAAGAAACCATGTGCATTGACTCTAAGGTCATGGAGTCCCTCTCCCCTTGGTTGAAGGATTGGTCCTTCTAATCCTTAGATTCAGATAGTCTCTTAGGTGGGCTCCTAAAAACCTAGAGCTATCGAATAAAGTTCCTTTCATATTATTTTCTGAACTCGGGACATCTTGGTGGAATTGAAAGAATAGATCTTGCTTCTTATTTCAAAATCATTAATCTTTATGGCCCTTATACTAACAAGAATCCCTTCAAGAAAGGTTTGAATTCTTCGAGGGTCTTAATTGATTCTAATATTATCATGGGTGACGAAATTAATTTACTCTCTCCCCAAGAGAAGTTTGGAGTGTGCACACATGAAGAGATCCCTTATAAAATTTCTACAATAATTCCATGAATATTTCCATTTGGAATACCTAGAACCTCCAAATATTCCATTGATGTGGATGAAATATGAACACTTATGGGTGCATATATATCATTTTGAGAGTAAACGATTATGAAAACTAAGTCTCTTGAATCCAATGTAATAAAAAATAATAACATTCATTATATTGATTTATTTTTATATTCTAATAATTTTGATTAAAAAAATTAACCCCTTTTTTGACACTACACTACCCAATTCATAGCCACGAAAAATACTTAGAGAGGCCATACATACAAATCGTGTTACAACACTAGTACCTACCATGTTCTACCTTTTATTATTTATTAAAAAAATTGCCGTAATTTGTTAGGTCCCTATATTACTACTATAGTCCCTTATTTTTGTTAGTGTAGCCCCCTTATTGTTATTGTTGTACCCCTGTAACCCCAATATTCTTATTATTGTGCTCTTACATTATTATTGTTAGGTCGGCTAGGATTATATTGTGACCCCATGGACTCCTATATATAGAAGGAGGTTTTGTCATTTGCATCATCCAAGAATTATTCATTTATGTAATGTAAAGGAGGTTTACCCCTCAAAGTGGCTTATTTATAAGGTGTTTATCTCTCTTTTATTCTATTTTTAGAGTTGGTTTCATAACATTTGGTATCAGAACTTTGGATTCTAAGGTTTCGCTTCTCCAAAAAGGTCATCATGGAATTTTCGCTCTAAATTATTTTATACGAAGGTTCAGAAGCTGAAATTTGTATCACGTGAAGCCAAAATCCTGAGGAATTTCGTGTAAAAAATTCAGATCTTGGTTTGCAATATTTTCAGAGATATGATCTGCAGAAGTTAGGGTTTTTTCACGCTCCCGAATTTCATCTTAAAGAGGTGACTGTGGGAAAATCATCATAACTCTCTCTATGAGCATCAGTTTGGAATTATGTAAAAGTGGCCTCAAGTACACGGAATTTAGTTTCCTGGGTATCAATTTCAGAGCCGAAGGAGGTAACAGTGACACGTGGCACGCTGTACAAGTTTTCTCTACTAAACCAGTCCATAATTAGGTCATTGTGGGAGATTGGGCATAAATTTGTCTTGAAGAATCCAAATCAGGTCAGACCTGTGGCATTCGAAATAAGATTCAGAGGGCTACTACAAGATAGAATTTTAGATATTTAAGGTCTGAAATCACAAAGATAATTCTGTTTCAATATCTAGCTCCTCAAAAGCAAGAAAAAGGTGTGTATTTTTTTTCTTCGAATTGCATAAGTCTTGATTGAAAAATAATTTTGAATTGATTTCAAGGGCATATTGTGGAATATATATTAGTATTGGGTTCTAAAATGCCCCCTAAAAATAATTCAACACCAATTAAGCCTTCAGAAGGCTCTACCATGAATCATGAAGACGAAGAAGTGAAACATGACATATCAAAATTACAAGAGCAAGTGCACCAAATTTCACTCTCACAAAGAGCAACAAAAAATGAAATGGAAGTTTTGAAGAAAGGCATGGAGGCTAAGATGGATGGTTTGAAGAAAGACGTGGAAACTAAGATGGATGGTTTGAAGAATGGAATAGATGGCATGGAAGCTGGCATGGAAGCTAAGATGGATGACATGGAAGCTAAGATCGATGAAAAAATGGAAAATATGAAGAATGATCTAAAAGCAGACTTGGAAGGTTTGACAAAGTTGATACAAGAAATGTTTCCTAATGGTGAAAATATAGTAGAGGAAACTCATGATGAGAACAAAATAATTTTTAATCATGATTTCACAAACTCTGATGTTGGATGGAAGACCCACCATATTCCAAAGATCGATATGAGGAAGTTTGATGGCAAGGATCCCGTAACATGGATACTACAGATGGAGCAATATTTTGAACTCAATAATGTGAAAAACACAGAAAAGGTACACATTGCAACTTTATATTTAGAACAAAATACATTTTTATGGTATCGATGACTTTTCTACTGTAAAAAAATTGTCACTTGGTCAATTTTTACGGAGGAAATAATAACACATTACGAGGATACAAAGAGCAACACCTTTTTTAGCCAATTGATAAATCTCAAACAAATGGGTTCAGTGGTGGAGGACATTGAGGACTTCCAAAATTGAATACAAGGGTAACTGATATTCGAGAGGAACATAGGAATGATGTCTTCATAGGGAATTTAAAGGATAACATCCAACATGAGGTTCGTTTTTGGGAACTTGATTCATTGGAGAAGGAATTTAGGTTGGCAAGAAAAAATTGATGTAAAATTATGGTGACAAGGAAGCCTACCACTGACATATATTTATATGGAAGTGTTACTACTCCTAGACTTCCACAACCTACAAGGTTGACACCACAATTGGAAGAAAAAAGAGCAAAAGGGCTTTGTTACTGTTGTGATAGAAAATACACTAAAGGTCATAAGTGTGCTGAGAAGAAATTATTTTACATAGATTGTGAAGAGGAGGAAGAAAATGAACAATAAACATCAAAACAAGAGGATATACACCAGGAACCAACCCTAGAAGAAGAAGAAATGAGTCCGACCATATTGTGTAATGCATTGGAAGGAATTACCATTCCTCAAACTCTCAAGATAGAATGACATATCAAGAAGAAAAAGGTAATAGTTTTGATTGATTCGGGTAATACCCATAATTTTATTCATTGTAAGGTAGCCAAGGAATTGAATTTTTTCCTATACCCAGCACTAGAATGTCAAGTGATGGTTGCAAATGGAGGAATTATAAATTTCTCTGGAAAATTCCATAATATCAAGATAACCATGGTGGAATATGTATTGAATAGTCCAATTCTTTCCATTCCAATGGAGGTGTTGATGTTGTGCTAGGAGTACAATGGTTACAATCTTTGGGGACGATAGCTTTTAATTTTAAAGAACTTTTCTTGAATTTTTTTTTGGAAGGAAAGGAAGTTGAATTACGGGGTATTGCAGGAAAGCCAGGAAAGATAATAAGCACTACTATCATGACAAAGCTTCTGAAGAAAGAACAATGAGGCGTAATTGCACAATTATGCTCACTAGAAGTTCCAACATCAAAATCATATATTTCTCCAGATCTCCAAAAAGTCTTGGACAATCATTCCAAGGTGTTTGAAACTCCCAAAGGACTCCCACCTATTCATGATCATGATCATGCTATTCATTTGATTCTAGGAAGTGTTCCTCCAAACATCAGGCATTATATATATCCTTATGTCCAAAGGAGCGAAATTGAACATATGATTGCAGAAATGTTAGAGGCTAGTATAGTTCAACCTAGTCAAAGTTCTTTCTCTGCTCCAGTAGTATTGGCGCATAAGAAGGATGGATCATGACGCATATGTCCAGATTATAGGGAGCTCAATAAGCTCACTATTAAAGATAAATTTCCCATTCCTGTGATTGATGAATTATTGGATGAATGACATGGAGAAATTTATTTTACTAAGTTGGATATTCATTCAAGATATCATCAAATTAGAATGAAGATTGAAGATATTCCGAAAACAACATTTCGAACTCATGAGGGTCATTATGAATTTCTGGTCATGCCTTTTGGCCTTACCAATGCACCTTCTACATTTCAAGGGTTGATGAATTCCATTTTCAAACCCTTCCTTAGAAAATTTGTGCTAGTATTTTTTGATGATATACTAATCTACAACAGGTCTTGGAAGGATCATGTTCAACATGTTGACATGGTGCTCAAACTATTGGAGGAGAAACAATTATATGAAAAAACATCTAAATGTTTCTTTGGAGTACAAGAGGTGGAATATCTGGGTCATATTGTATCTCACGAGGGTGTTAAGGTAGACCCTAACAAAATTAAATCATTAAGGAATGGAAATTCCCCACAACCATAAAGCAGTTGCGAGGATTTCTCGGTTAACAGGGTATTATCGCAAGTTTGTTAAGAATTATGGGAGAATAGAAGAACCTCTAACAACATTACTGAAGAAAGATGCATTTTCATGGACTCCTGAAGCAACTAAGGCCTTTGAACATCTTAAAGAGGCAATGTGCCTAGCACCGGTCTTAGCTACGCCAGACTTCTCAAAAAACCTTTATTGTGGAATGTGATACCTCATGAAATGGAATTGGTGCTGTTTTAATGCAAGAAGGAAGACCCATTACTTTTTAAAGTCTTCCAATCAAAGGAAAGTATTTACAAAAAGCTATTTATGATAAGGAAATGTTAGCAATACTACATGCACTAAAGAAATGACGACCTTACCTAATGGGAAGACACTTCAAGGTAAAAACTGATCATGATAGTCTTAAACTCTTTTTGGAACAAAGACTATCTTCAGAAGAGCAATAAAAATGTGTCACAAAGATGTTGGGTTATGAATTTGAAATCATCTACAAAAAGGGGAAGCTAAATGTTATTGTAGATGCACTCTCATGAAATAATGAAGAGGTGGAAGCATTGCTTTGTGCCATTTATATTATCCAACAAGATTGGTAACTGAAGCAAGGGATGAATGGAAGAAGGACGAAGAAGTGTGGACACTCATTCAAAAGTTGCAGCAAGATCCTAGTACATCTGATACATTTAGTTGGAAAAATTATTCCTTACGGTACAAAGATCACTTATATATTTGTAAGAATTCCCAACTAAAACAAAAGATTCTTTTGTAATTTCACACTTCTCCTTTAGGAGGACACTCAGGATTTTTAAAAATTTACCACAGTGTGAAGAAATAATTTTTTTGGGATGAACTTAAATTTGATATTCAAAATTTTGTGGCGGAATGTTTGGTTTACCAACAAAATAAAGTTGAGACATTTAAAACTCCATGTCTTCTACAACCTTTATCTATTCCAAGTCAACGTTGGGAGGAGATTTCAATGGATTTTATCACACATTTACCTAATTCCGAAGGAAAGAGTGTCATCATGGTGGTAGTTGATAGAATTACAAAGTATGCACAATTTTTTTCATTATCTCATCCATTTAAAGCAAGTACAATTTCTACTGCATTTATGGAAACAATTCAAAAGCTACATGGAAACCCAAAGAATATTGTAAGCGACAGAGATCCCATTTTTACTGGAAATTTTTGGACGGAATTATTTTCTTATTTGGGTACTCAACTAGCTCATAGCTCATGTTATCATCCTCAATTGGAAGGTCAAACTAAGATAGTGAATAAATGTTTGAAAGAATATATTCGTTGTTTTTTATTTGATAAATAAACACAATGATTCAAGTGGTTACCTCTCTCTGAATGGTGGCATAACACTTCCTTCCATACTACAACAAAAATGACCCCATTTATGGCACTTTATGGATATCATCCACCATCCATCACATCATCTTTAAGAGAAAATTCTAAGGTTCAAGCAGTGGAAGATCACATCGAGCATCAACAAGAATTTCTTCAACTCTTAAAAGATAAACTAAATTTGACACAAAATCGAATGAAACGACAGGGAGATCGACATCGCAATGAGAGAAGTTTTGATGTAGGAGACTGGATATTTTTACTACTACAACCATACAAACATATGTCCCTCAAGCAAGCTAAGAAGGATAAAAAATTATTGCCAAAGTACTATGGTCCTTACAAGGTGTTGCAAAATATTGGTACTATGTTATACAAATTGGAGCTTCCTGCTTCTTTGCGAGTGCATCCAGTTTTCCATGTTTCATGCTTAAAGAAAGTTATAGGTGAAAAACTTCGAGTTCAAACAATATTTACAGAACTTGACGAGGAAGGAAAAATCATATTGGAACCTGAAGCAGTCACGGAAACAAGAACTCGACAGCTACGAAATCGATCAATTTCAGAGTGTCTCATCAAGCGGAAGAACTTACCCACTGAAGATTCTACATAGGAGGATGAGAATTTTATACAGAAGCACCTAGAGCTACTCAAGCGTTGAGGACAACACCCTTTTGAAGGAGAGGGGCATGCTAGGTCCCTATATTACTAGTGTAGTCCATTATTTTTCTTAGTGTAGCCCCTTTATTGTTATTTTTGTGCTTTTGTAACCCCAATATTGTTATTATTGTGCCCTTACATTATTATTGTTAGGTCGGCTAGGATTATATTGTGACCCCATGGACACCTATATATAGAAGGAGGTTTTGTCATTTGTATCATCCAAGAATTATTCATTTATGTAATGTAAAGATGGTTGCCTCCTCGAAGTCACTTATTTCTAAGGCGTTGATCTCTCTTTTCTTCTATTTTGGGAGCGAGTTTCATAACATAATTCCAACATACTGAAACAAATTTCACCACACCCTACTCTTAAAAATGCAAGCTCAATTCACTTGGGTAATAAAATAAATAGATGTTACATGATGTGTTCTGGATATTGATGCCAAGCTAATCACTTCGTTAGGAATTTTCATAGATTCTACTCAATATGTCACATATATTTTGGTGGAAACAAAGGATATGCTATTTTCAAAGCATAAGGAAAGAAATGGTGCCTCGATCTCTCTCTTCATTGTTCTGTCACTGGCGAAGAGGCGAATATTTGTCTGGCGAACCTGGTCATGAAAAATCTGGCCGTATGGATTTTAAAATGAAATCATGACCAAATTCATCTCTTTCTTCCAACAGTTATCAAGGAGTCCCTATGTGGTTCGGAAGCGGCCAATATTTGTCTGCGAAAGCCGGTCAAATCAGTAATATTTTTGGTCAAATTGTAAATAACATCCAACCAACTTATTAGCAAAGCCTAACCTCAAGAGTCAATATATAGCTAATATCTAGTTAGTGACCTCGTATTAGTGAGAAAGATGCTTTAGCAACAGCAATTTGACCAATTGAAATAATCCTTAAAAAATCTATAAAAAATTAATTGTGATATTTTGTTATTTAAAATATATTTTTAACTACATAATATAAAAGAAAATGTCTATTTAAAAATATATTAAAATATTATGATTGTGAAGAGTGCACCATTCATAACAGTGACTCCTACAAATGCCTCCCTTACCAAAAAAAAAAATGAAAAAAGAGAAAAAAAAGAAAAGAAAACCAACCACAACTTGACCAAATAATATTGGTAATAGCTAAACTATTCAAAGTTAGGTTACTTGGCTAATTTCGTGGTTAGTATTCATGGTCATAACCTAATTCATTTAGATAACCCTTTAGCTCATACGATATCCATAATTCTTAGTTTATTTGAAAGAGTTTATGGGACAGCGGTACATTTAGATGAATGGGATCATTTTTAATTCATTTTCTCGATTCCAGAAACATAAAACAATCACTGCGTCCCAATATGAAACAAATATTGTGATACATTGAATACCAAAATACAGTGTGAAGTGGTTTAATATAACCCGTCCAAAATAACATTTGCGAGATTCGAATATGCAAGTAGGTCTGCCTTGAAGAATGGTGAAGAGAATTAATTTGCTATGAATGTTTGGTCCAGAAAATATTAAACTAATATCGCCACCACGTTCTATCCTTCATTGTAGCTTATAGCCCATCTCTGTCACTTACGAACCGAACCGCACACTGATTAACTTTATAAATACAAACGATCAAAAACATGTTTCATAACTTTATAAATATGAATCCTATAATACTAGTTTTGCAAGATTTTCCCCGTCCATGAACATCTCGCTAGTATGCCAGGTAAGCATTTCAGTAACTAAGCAGTAGTGTGCCATTATTCATGTCGGTTATTTTTTTTTAAATGATTAGAAATTTTAGGCCCTTTATTCATTCTCTTTTTTCCTTGAACCGAGTCTCTGGTCTATTCTAGTGGCTGTAAAATAGTAAAATATTTATTAAAAATCAATTGTTAAAGATTAGGTTAGAAAGGTGGCATTTAAATCAGGGAAATATAAAATTAAGTTTAGAAGCAAAAGAAATTAAGGTTTGCATGCGTATTTTTAGTTTTTCCTGAATTTCATCCATACCCGTGGTCCATCATCAACCAAAACTGCTAGAAATTGAACAAGTAAGAAAGGGTTCGTCAGAGAGAACCAGATATATGAAGATAAAGTAATAAGAAAACTAAGAACTATGTCAAACACCCAAGTAATAGAGAATTACTAACTAACTGGTAAGCGTTATTCTTAGTGCATGGCCCCAACCCTAACGTTGAAGAGGGCAGTGACCTAATGGATGTTGGTTTCATCCAAAACCTAAGTAACATAGCATTTTTGAGTACTTGGTAAGCGTTATTATCAGTGCATGTCAACAACCCTAACGCTGAAGAGGGAAGTGACCTAATGAATGTTGGTTTCAATCACCACCTGAATAATAGAGAATCAAAGAGTACCTGAGTGGTTCGGATTCGAATTCGATATGATCGAATAGAAAATTTTCAATTCGGAAAAAAATTGAGAGTATATCTCTTTAATATTTAAATATATATATTATTTTTATAGTAGCAACAATATCTTGTTATTTTCTTTCCATTTATATAGAAATTTAAATATTTTTTAATAATTTATCAATATAAACAATTTTTAAGTTACAGTTTACTTACCAAAACTACAATCACACTTCTCTTCTTTTCAAGATCTTTCTTCTTTTCAAAATTCAAAACTTCCCTCTTACTTTCAAATCTTATCTATATATATATATATATATATATATATATATATATATATATTTTTTTTTTTTTTTAATTAATATTTATTTAAAAATTATATATTCAAAAATCCAAACCACTCCTTAATTTCAAATTTGATCTAAATTTAAGATTTTGTTAAAATTCATTTTTTCCTAATTTTCTCAGATTTTTAAAAGCTTTTTAAAGCCTTTGAATTGAAAATCTAAAAATTTTCTCCACCCAAATAATTTCTATTTCCTAAATCCAGCATCCTTTCTATTTTCTACCTACGATCCCACAGCTATCTATTCTTAAAATTCATTTTTTCCTCTTTTTTTCAGACTTTTAAAAACTTTTTAAAACCTTTGAATTGAAAATCTGGAAATTTTCTCAACTCAAATAGATTCTATTTCCTAGATCCAGCATCCTTTCTATTTTCTACCTGCGATCCCACAACTATCTATTTCACTGCACTTACTATTCTCACGTAGGTAAATTAACCATGAAATTTCTATCATCCAAATACCCACAAGCAGGAAAATTAGGCAAATTAACTGTGAAATGTCTATCCCCTCACGCAGGCAAATTAACCATGAAATGTCTATCATCCAAATACCCTGAATCAAATCGAATTTTCATCGAATAATTCGATGTACGAATCGAATTCCCGAATTTCCGTATTTTTTTCTCCGATACGGGCGAATTTGGTAGCTATGATTCTCAATGCATGGCCGCAACCCTATTACTGAAGAGCGCAGTGCCCTGATGGATGTTGGTTTCATCCAGGAATGCTAGTGGAAGCCCTTATATTTTAAGAAAAACCGTGAGTTAATAACCGTCATACTAAATAATCAGGAATATAGGACAAAACGAAATTATATTTCATAAAATATGAATAGGGTAAAATTTTTATGTTCACAAAACAGAGAAATAAATAACACACAAACTCATGGTGTCGTGGCAGGAAAGGAAACCCTTAATAGAAGAATGTCAGTGGATGAGTAAGCCTCCATAGGAACCTGCAACGAATTTGAAGCACAAAATGTATATGACTACCTTACAAAACCCTTTGACAAACTCACCATCACAAATTTAAGAAAACTGAGATGTTTGGACCTTCAATGGCTTAGGAAAATTCTCACGATATTGTTAAAATCGTACTCAAACGATAGGATAAATTATGATCCATTTAGATCTCCACAGTTTAGTCAGAACTTAAATTTGGTCACATACCATCACATCACTGATTCACCGACTCATGAAAAATTGAACGGTTCCTGCTCTGGAAAGGCCAAGTAATATTCTCAAAACCACCTTTTTGTCTGACCATTTTACAAAACGTGCAAAAAACAACTAGTAGTTTCGAAATCGAAATTGAATGGTGATCTCCATATCATTATTATATTATTTATCTGTTCTTGAAGCTGAGAGACTCGGGAGGGTTTGTATATGAGTTGTCTTTAGTGTAAATTTTTGGAGTTTCTGGTGTCAGAATCTGGTGACAAAATTTGAGGTAAAATCTTGAATTTTGTTATTTAAACTGGTTTTTTGACTGTATATATGGATCCAAAACCTTAAAAAACGCTTAGGGCACTTAGATTGTGCAAGGTTACCCATCAAACTTATGTTTTCAATGAATTCCAGCCAGATTTTAGAGAAATTACACTAAAAAATCCACAGAAAAAGCTTTAAAAAATTGCACTAAAAACTACTCAATATATGTGTACCACAGATGGAAATGCTCCGCCCACAATACACTTTCCCATCCCAGAATGTCAGTTCAGAGACTCATAGCACTAAAAAATTTATTAGTTAAAAAATTAATTGGTAAGTGGTTTCGGTCATGTCTGTTCAACAGGTGTACTCAGTTGCCTACTCTGTAATAACGGAAGACGCCACATTTGTTGATAGGGTTTCGCTAAATGACGCAGAGCGCAAGAGGAATGTTGCACAGACGTTCCAAGAAGCCAACGAAGTCTTTTATTCCATACCCAAACACATTAAATGACCTGTATTCGGTCGCCCACTCCATAAATGACTTTTAATGGAATATGCGGCGTTTGTTGATACGGTTTCGACAGATGATGTAGACCGTAATAAAAAAGTTGACTTGACCAAAATCTAAAGGAATTGATTCAAAAGAAAAGTCTATAAACCTAAATATACCCGCAATTATTTGTAAATTCTAAGACGTGGAAGTAGATTTCGTTGTCGCTAAATCTGATTTGATGGGCACATTACTTTGAGTACATAACACCTTTTACATTTGATGAGTTTAGGATGTTATTTTCGTTATCAAACCATAACTTAGTTGACATATCCGTGGAAAAACATAGTTGGCATCTGATCCAACAATAACTTAGTTGGCATGCCATTTTATCATAGATTTCTTTATTACGCTGATAGGTGTCTTTTTGTTGGAAATTGCAACTTTAATAATTTTTTTAATCACAAATTCCAATCTGATGGTTGAAAATGCAATATGCTGGAATATTTTCGTCGTTGCCACTACATCAATGGATAAGATTGATGAACATAACTCCCTTGCATATCTAAATCAAGTGATTAAACCCCACTTAAATATTTTTTTTACCAAATTATAATTAAAATTTTACTGTGCCATTAATTATTGACCACGTATGAAGATTAATGCTAATTAAATTCACATCATTGAAGTTGTGGCTTCATGAAATGTCCAAAAAAGGCCGCCACTATTTGAACCACCATAAAACTATGAAACATGTCATATAACTACTATGAAACGTCTTATATAGCCACATGTTCATTCATTTTCATTTATAAGAGTTCAAAACCTGAAGCATATGCCTCTTCACATTCTGAAACGAGAAATGGCTCATTCACAATTAATGATATAGAATTTATTATGTTTTATTGTTATTTAAGAATAGAATAACACACCAAAGTGTTATGTTTTCTTGGTATTATATGAATTTATTATGTTTAATTTGTATGTAACAATAATTGTTTTAATATTTTAATCATTATTTATTGTTTTAATAATATTTTTTATATTTTAATAATTGTATGTTACATAATAATTGTACTTACATAATGTAACTTACTTCATGGCATGCAATGGAGCGCCATGGAGAACCACCATTGGACCTGTCTGTGCCATCATGTTCAATATTCTTTATTTATTACACTTTGGTTTAATTGAGACGCCTCTCATTCAAATTCCACAAAACAAATTCAATACAAAAATAAGTGAAACTTATTTATAAAGAATTGATGAGATGCTGCAAGTTTCATTTGATAAACATGTTGTGTAGGTGTATTGTTTCTTCACAAGTTTCAATTTGATATCAAGGTTAGTTTTATATTTTGTTAATTGGTTTTTTTCAATGCTGTAGAGAAATTTCCTAAATTTCATACATTGAATGGTATCTAATAGATTGACTCTGTTAAGCAGGTACGCGACGCTTCTATTTGATCCTAGGTTCAGTGCCATATATTCGGCCTCTATTAAATTGTTCCAGTCTCAATAGAAATTGGGAGGTATGTAAAACTTAGGCCCTCGATGTTTTGGTACTCATGCTAAATAAGCCATGCAACTAGAGAATAGAAGGATGCAAATATTAATCACAGATGTAAATTATAGTGAAAATTTTGGATTAGGATTAAAATCATACTAGTTACAAAACAAATTTTATTAACAAATTTTGTTATGATGTAGATCTGAGCCTTAGCATCGTAGCATATTGAGTAGGTTAAAAATGTGATCTGTTACCTAATAGATTGAGGGATTTTAGTGTATCTCTCTCTCTCTCTCTCTCTCTCTCTCTCTCTATATATATATATATATAACCTTATTTAAAAACTTGTATTTTATTGTATTGAATTGATAAATTTGTGTATAAATTGAGACTACCCATAACAAAGATGCATGGTCAAGTCAAGGTTGTAACGCTGTAAGTTATTCATGTCAATAAGTTACTGTTCTCAGATTAGGTCTTTCTTGGTGTTAGTAGCAGCTTGGTGTTTCTTTTTGGTTTGAGTCATTACTTTCAGCTCTCTATATTACTTTATGGCCTCATCTAATCATAATCATGGGCGGTTTGTTTCACTCCCCTCTTCTCTTCTTTGACAACAAAAATGTCAAACAAATTGACTCACTCATATAAACTTTAATTGTATTTTAAATTAACATTTTGGCATTTATTTATTAATAATATTTCATAATTAAACATTGGCAAATTTTAATTTTCCCATTTGATATAAATAGCCAATTCTCTTTTCGTGACTTCCTCCGCTCTTTGTAATCGTGCCTTTCCTGCCCTCCATATATATCTTCGGTTTTGGAAGGATACCAACGACTTAGGTTTTTTGTTTTTTATTTTTTAATAATTTTTCGAAGGCAAACTTCAAGGATACTGACAATTTAGGTTTTCTTTAATAATTTCCAAGACCTTTGATTTAAACAAATTACACAATTTAGGTTTTCTCAATTTGGATTTTCTCCAATTTCAAAGTCGATTTAGAAAAATTACACAAAACCTATAACTTACAGGATACCAACAATTTAGGTTTTTTGTAATAATTTCTGAAACTACTGAAAGCTAATTCAATTTCAATTTCAAATTCGATTTAAACAAATTACATAAATCTTATATAAATTTAACTATTTTGTTATTCTCTATTTATCTTGCAACAAATTTATTCAAATTTTGTAACTTCAATTTTTTTATATTAAATTCCATAGAACCTTGTTAATATTTACAGTGTTAATATAATATAATTAATACAATTAATATAATTATTATTAATATATTGATACATTGATATAATACAATTAATATTTTAAAATTTCAAAATAATTCTTATATAATATTTAGTGTTTTTAAAAAGTAATGCATTCACATTTAATAAAATTTTAAAAATAATTAGACATTTAAAAGTCATTAGTTTGAGATGTCGATTTTAATAGGAATTTTACATGTATCTCAGGAGAGAAATTGGGTTTGAAATAAATTTGATAAAAAAGAGTGACTTTTGGTGGTTTTAGTAATAGAGCAAATATTATATTTTTTATCCTCAACCTTCACCTTCATTTTACATTTCTTATTAAGGCTTGTATAATTTTTCTCTCCCTTTAATTATGGGTATCATTTTGAGAGTATTTTTATTTGTTTAACCACATTTATTCTTTGGAGAATTAGAGAGAGATAAATTATAGTTATTTTATTTTTTCATTAAAAATTATTCTTTTTTGAAATTGTAACCCACTCTTAGTGACATGTTAGTCCTCCGCATCCACACTTAGTGCAATTATAGTATACTTTATATTGAAATTGAAAAGAAAGACTAAGATTAAGATTAAATACACAAGCTCCTAAGTTTGTAGTCCAATTTGAGAAAAAAGAAAATAAAAACTAAGGCCAAAAACTTTAAAAATTAAGGAATGAGAAACTATACAACTGAAATCAAATCAGAGGAGACTCAAAGCCTTTGTGGGTATTCACAAATTTGTACTTATATTCATTTTCTTTTTCTTTTACAACTCTTCTAATTATTCAAATTCCAAATACAATATTTAACAAAAATTCAATAATGCAACAATAAATTTTCACTAAATTTTCACCAGATTATGGTTTATTTAGAACAAATAATGTGTTTGTATTTTCTGCTTTTGTAATTGTGTTAAAATAGTAAAGTTTTGAATTGCGGTTAATATTGAATTCTTGATAATTCCGTAATTGGATTTAATAGTGAACATATTGAGCATTCTTTACTGAGAAGATACAAATTTTGAATTATTGTGCTTGATTTATCTAAGAGTCAAACTAGGTGTATGCCCAATCTCATTGCACCCAAGAAATCAAGTTTTAATGTGGAAGCGGTTTTGTAAACCTCGGACGGATTCATCACACAACTTTTAAGTGGTGGGTAGTAAATTTTGTAGTCCATGCGATATGCGTTGGTGAATGACACGTGGTTGTTTAAAACCACTTATATCGTGTGCTCTCCAAAACGTTAAAGATTGGATGAGTTTGAGTGCGATTACCATCGGATCAAGAAGTTCTAAGCCACAGGTTGCGATAACCGTTGGATTCGTGGAGGGTAATTTTTTGTGGTGACGTGTGAGGGACGAGGTTCTAGAACGATCAAAGGTTGACCACTTTATTAATTGGCTCTTGTATTTAAAAAATTGATATTGATTGGGTCTGATATATATATGTCTTTCGAGTGAAAGTTAAAACGCATATAAGGATTGATAGAAGTGAGTGTTTATATAGTTTGATTGGATCATGAGTAGGGGTTTACTCAGATGATAAAGAATATTCAAAGAGAAATGTATTATATGGTTAAAATTTGTTGAATTCTCCAATATCAAATTTGAATAATACTAACGTTAATATAAATAATTAATATTAATAATAATAATATTAATAGTAACTAAAACAACAATAATAATAATAATATGTTAATTTAAAAACATTTATGTTTATCAATACTTATTAATTTTAATAAAAAGCATAAATATTTAACTTAATAACAAATATGAATATTGAAAAAAATTAAAGTTAATAATAAGAAAACTTACCTTGGGTTATAAAATAACATAATGTTACATGGACCAAATGATATGAAAAGGCCAAATTTTTTAATTCTAATGTCATTGAACCTAAAAAACATTAAGTTAAATTCCAATGTCATAAAATCTATGTAAACCTAAAGCTAATAATCCCCCATTTTTTTAATTAAATATCTATATTGATGTTTAACCTCAATATTCACATTAATATATAAATGAAAAATTTATTTTTTATAAATTTATATGTTTTACATTAACATGTGTATTTATTATTAATATTAATTAACATTAAAAGAGATATTGAAATTTAATTTTAATATTAATAATTTCTTATTTAATTTGAAATTTTTATATTTATTATTAGTGTCAATCAATATTAATTTGAATAATACTAATGTTAATATTAAATAAATATTGTTAATAATAATAATAATTAATTTAAAACATTTATGTTTATCAATACTTATTAATTTTAATAAAAAGCATAAATATTTAACTTAATAACAAATATGAATATTGAAAAAATTAAAGTTAATAATAAGAAAACTTACCTTGAGTTATAAAGTAGCATAATGTTACATGGACCAAATGATATGAAAATGTCAATTTTTTTAAATTTTAATGTCATTGAACCTAAAAAAACATTAAGTTGAACACTTATATTGTTTGAACACATTACTTTTTACAAACACTTATATTATTGTATAAGGCTCATTTTGAAATTTTGAAATTTAATTGGTTGAATATACATAATTTCAAATATATAGATTATTAATTTGATTAAATCATTGGAATAAATATTAGAGAACTCCTAAGATTGAATTACATACAATTTAAGTCAAAGAAATTTAAAAAAATAATAATAATTGAGATATTGATTTAATATTAAATCAATTATAATTGTTAGGAAATTAATTTTAAATTTGTTTCTCAAAGGATTCACCACAAGCTTCAATCAAACTCCATTAGAATTAAAACGGCTCAATCCTCTCTTTACTTCAAGTTCATCTACATATTCGAATAAATTTTATATTGTATATGAAGAACAATAGTCTTGGTATACAAGAAAGTGAATATCATTGTAATATGGAGACATTTTTGGAAGGAGATATTGTTCTTTATGTTATGGTTTATTTTCTTAACTCCAAACTTGGTTTATTCTTTCTCTATATACATAAGAAACAAAAAATACAAAGTAATTTCACAATTTTAAGTTATAGTTTTATATTTTATAATCACAAATCTAGTTTCTTATTAAACTATTTTACACACATCTATTTATTCAAATAAATGATATTGTGAATATGTTTTCTCCTATTATTTGATTAAAAAATTATTGTACTTCCTATTAATTAAAACAACTATATTAATAAAGAATTGAATGCCAAAGCACTGATTTTATGATGTATAAATTATTTGTTTTATTATTTCATTTCCTGTGAAATAATTTAATAAAATATATTCCACATGAATACCATGGGTTGTTTTATACACCTAAAATCAATCTAACTTATTAAAAAGAAAAAAAAAAAAAAAAAAAAACTAACATTATAAATATATATATATATAACTATTTACTTGTATCGTCTAGTGTTTGATCCAATGGCTCAGTTGTTTTCAAATAAGGTCAATACCATGGGTTGTTTTTATAGTTTATTATTATTTTTATTTTTATTTAATTTACTTTTATTTTTATTTTTGTGTAATTTGACATAGTCAACATGTTAAACATGACATTACAACATTTCTATTATACACCTAAAATCAATCTAACTTACTATAAAAATAAATAAATGCCAAAAATAAGACCTAATCTCGAGAACAATAACTTATTGACATGAATAAATAAATAAATGTTTATGAATATCGACAAAGAAATTTTGGTTTGAGTCATTACTTTCAAATTTCTCTATATTACTTTCTCGCCCCATCTAATCATAATCATGGCTAGATTGTTTCACTCCCATTTTCTCTTCTTCGATTGTGCCACAAATGTCAAAACAAATTGACTCACTCATATAAACTTTAATTGTATTTTAAATTAACATTTTTGCATTTACTCATTAATAGTTTTATATTTTATAATTGAGGTTAAACATCAATATAGATATTTCATTAAAAAATATGATTGATAACTTTAAGTTTACATAGGTTCTATGACATTGGAATTTAACTTAATGTTTTTTTAGGTTCAATGACATTAGAATTAAAAAAATTGGTATTTTCATATCATTTGGTCCATGTAACATTATGCTATTTTATAACCCAAGGTTTATAAGATAAAGCTTTTTAATATTAAAAGATGTTTTAAGTTAATATTTATATTGAGCATCAAACATTTACATCAATATTAAACATTAGAGAAATAAAAAAAATATTTATTAAAATTAATAATAAATTGTGAGTTCTTTTTAACTATTGTAATAATGTTCTTGTGGCGCATATGATTTTATACATTATGTATATGTGCATTTTACTATATTTGTAGATGGAAAATTGCTTATGTATGTTAATTTTAATTCTATTCACCATTAATTGAAAATTGTTTTGTTGATAACATGTGTGTTTTCTTTTATGTTTGGTGTTTTCCTTATTTTATCATGGATCCAGCTATTTGGAGTTGTATTCCATTTTAAATTCTTGAAATTGTCTTCCTCTGGCTCCCTTTATCGGTTGTGATATAGTTTAGCACTGCTTATAAGAAATGGAAGAATGTTTTGAAAAATCCTTCTTTCTTATTGCATTGCAAGCATATCTGTACAAATGAATTTGGATTTATGGTTCCTTTCCTCAATAACGAAGACAATTATTTTGTTGTTGAATACCTTAATCAAAATGGGTGCATATCTCGTTTTCATTTGTGATTCATAGATTCAAGATACAAAATAGAGTCTACTATTGGACCAATGGTAGTTTTATCCTTACCAACAAAATTCTCCCATTCACGAAACTATTTTGTAATGAATACATTTACAAAGGCCTTAAAAAGAATTGGGCGAATACAAATTGGAGGCTGCGGATTCTTTTCATTATTGGAAAATGTAAGCAGTAACAAATATTAGGTTGTTCTAAAACATATCTATGATAGAATGTAGTCTAAATTTTATGTTTACAGTCATCTTGATAGGGTTTGGCGAAGGGCTGATCTTCCATTTGGTGGCACTTCACCCCCTCAGAATGGAGTGTTTTATAAAAGTAAATTGTTTTGGCTCTATCTTCACACAGAGTATGAATATTATCCTCAATATGGGTATACAATCTACTGGTTTAATGTAATAAAAATGAATGGGGTTTTTCATTTTTTCCAATCACTGACATAAGTAGTATTTCATTAGCAGTATGCAAGAATCAGTTGATATGTCTTATCAATTATGGCTCCACTTCTGTATGGTCAATTGAAGAAATAGATAATTTCTAATTCGGTCACCCATGTGTTGAACGAAGAGTTGACTACTTTGAGGATGATTGGGGCTTCAGATGGAAGTTGTTGGAAGAAATGTCTACAGATATAAATATCAAATGTCCTAGTTATCTTCCATTTCGAACAGTCCAAGGTGTGGCTCTTATGTGAAAATGCAGTGAAGTTCCTTTCCTATTATATGACATGATGACTGGCCTCTTCTTCCCAACAAATATTGATAATTCAACTAATCAACAGATGCATGGATTTTGGACTCCAACATTGCAGGAGTGCAACGATTTGATCGAGTCTAGGAATGTTTTTGCAATTGCTCCCAGTATGGATTCTATTGATGTGATTCCACCATTAGATATGGACATGGAGTCTTATGATATTAGTCATTTAATATTCTCTTTGTCGTTGTGGAAAATATTTCCATTTTTTTTTTACTTTACATACTTTTGGGTATGTATGCTAAGACTTTAAAATTACAATTCTATGGATATTTATATGGCTCCATTCCGAGGGGGTGTCTTCTATATGTGTATATATTGGATGTTGGAAATTTAATTCCATTTCAATTTGCTCAAAAATATTTGTTTTTGTGTCCCCTTTAGTTCTCTTAATTGCATTTGAATGTGTTTGGATGTTATCATTTTTCTTTGTTTTTATAATTATAATTACTGTGACTTATTTTATACATGGTGTTTGCATTAGTTTTTTCTCATTGATTCTCAAACAATTTTATATATTTAGGTTAATTTTATTATTTACATTTATATTTTGATGGTATACAGTTCCAAATATTTTGATATATTTCCAATTCATATAATTATTATAGTATTTTGTTCCAGTTATATGGATTTTCCATTACAATTATAATAAGAGACATGAAATTTTATCCTTTTTTGTTTTTTCCATTTGAAAAAATCCATTTTTATTTTCAGCCATTTGTAAAATTCATTTTATGTTTTCATAAATTTATATGGTTGGAAAAATAGCTTATACGATTTTAATGTTTTTATGTGGTTGGAAAAAAAATGTGTTCCTTTTTCATTATTTTGTGTTTATGTATATTGGATATGTTATATGTTCTATGTTTATGGTTCCATAATAAATATTTTATTATGCGTTGTAGACATGTCATCTGAAGGCACAAGAAAGCGTACAAGAAAAAGGAATCAATCACCAACATCGCATGGCAAGTCTAATGAAAGTTGTCGTTTACGGTATCAACAAAATAAGGACACAATAAATGAGCATAGGAGAGCTACATATCATAGAAGAATGAGTGAAACAACTCTTCAAAATGATTTTATGATTCCTCGTAAGTATCGTACTATGGATGATATAATGGAAAGAACATTTCCCCTTAATAGTTCATTGACAGAATATGCTCCTCGTCAGCATAATTTTGTTTTCCAATGCTCTCCTGACAATTTTCATAATATTTGGAAAACATCTCGCAATAGGGAAGAACATCATATTGATAACGTGGATACAAATGTTCACCCTAACCCTTCTGTCTCTGCAATTGTATCTTGTGAGAAATATCAAAGGTTGCAAAATATCCATGGTGGAGGAAATGATGACATTGTATGTGATGACTTGGATGATAGTTTGATTGGCCATTTGTTTGATAATTTGGATCCAGCTAGTCGAAACATCATATCTTCCAATCTCCCTTCTCAAAATAATGTTGTCCCACGAACGAAATCAATCATCCCTGATAGGATTTTGCATGGAACAATGGAGGTAACCCAATGATATTTTTACAGTTGCTGCAATAGTGGTTGTTTTATTACAGTCCTCTATTTACATATTTTTTACTAAACTTATAAGGTATTTTATTCTCTTGGAATAGGATACACCTCATTTTAGTAGAGGTCTAGAAATTATCTCCCCAAGTCTTCCATCTACTAATCTGAGAATTGAATATGAAGCACGTCATAACCTTCCACCGCATTCTCCTCGACAATCAAATTAGAAAACTAATGTAAATTTTCAATGTATTTGATTTTATTTTTCATTTTTTGAATTTTTAGTACATTGGACATGAATTTTATTGCATAATTTATTTTCTTCAAACAAGACACAACTCATTTCAATAGAGGCATACAAATTAACTTCGTAGATGTTCCGTCTACTGATGTTATAAGTGAAGAGGAATCATCTCATAGCGTTCATCCACATCGCCAAAAAAATGTAAATGTTGAATGCATTTGATATTTTCCTCCTTTTTTCATTTATTGTTAGTTGTAATATTTTAAATCTTTATTTTTTGGACATTTAGTTTTATAATGGATTTTATTTTTTTTAAACAGGAAAAAAATCATTTGAATAAAGGTGTCAAAACTAACTCCCCAAATGTTCTATCCACTGATGTTAGAAGTGAAGAGCAACCATATCGTACCCTTCATCCACATCGCCAAACAAATTTAAATATTGCATGAATTTGATTTTTTTTTTTTCATTTTTTCAATTCTAATTATTTGGACATTCAATTTTTAAAAAACTATGCTAAAGAAACCTTATCATCCTCTCAGGTTCTAGAAATGCAGACCATAAATTTGGAAAGACCATGTCATAGATCATAGATTTGTTTAACATGTTTCAAATTTGGGAAGGGAATCTCATGGTGTTGAAAATCAAGTACATTTTAGAAGAAATTATACTCTTCCACATCGTTCTCCACATGGTCCAACCAATACAAATCATATTCATTTTGATGAAAACATGATTGCAGTGCATAAAAGTTTTCGAGAAAAGATACATAGCTTGTCAATTGTCCAAATGTGCCACATCTGCCAAGAATCATATTCCGGAATCCAGGTTCTGAGAGATTCTGAAGGACCTATTTGTAGACGATGTAAGAATGAAATAGGTTCACATCTTTTTTCTGGATATAATAACATGGATCCTGGTGAGCAAACTCATATTTTAAGAGTTCTTACTCAAGTTGAAGAAATGTTAATAGCACGTGTAAATCCTATTTTACAAGTGACACATGCTTGAGGTGGGCAATATAAGTATAGCGGACACACAATTAGCTTTCCCCAAGATATTTCCACAATTGCACAAAGTCTTCCCCGACATGTTGAAGATCTTGACTTTTTGATGTGAGGAGACATGTTGCTCAATCTAAATATTATGAATGTTATGTAAAAAGATCTCGAGTTATGGCTGCATTGGTTTTCAAAATTGAACGTGATCAATATTATCAAGATGTTGTAATTGACTATGATTCAGTGAATGCCCTGCCCGAAAGATCAAAAAATGTCTCCTCCAGGCTTAAATTTGTTTATTGTGATATTGCAGAATCTGAGATCAATGCAGCTAATAATGAAGGGTTTCCTCTTGAGCATTTTCCCTCCCATCCTTATTCTTTTGTTGCTCGCCTACCCAATGAACGGAGAGAAGTGGAAGAAATTAGAGCATTTCTTGATAATGTTGATTCTTCACATGTTCAAGAAATGGATTGGCCCAGTATTGGAACATCTCTGGTGAATGAATATAATGCTGAGGGGTTATTAGATATGGCATTTCCCACATTGTTCCCCACTGGTGATGTTGATTGGTTGCAACCACGCATTTGTACTGTTGAACTTCATGAGTATGCATTGCATATTCTTTGATACAATGATCAAAGGTTTGGAAGCCATCCTCGCTTCTGATATTACCTATTGAACATGATAATGCGGCATTGTAGCCAAGCAACTGCTTCATTTTTTGTGAAGAAAAAATTACATGATAACTCACCAACAACAATTGAAAACTTGCGTCACCAACTTTCTGATTTACTAAATAATAAGTTGGCTGAGAATATTATGTGGTTTGGGTATTCTCTAAGAGGTAAAAGGGCATACTGGACTAAATGTCGGGTTGAATTGGCTGACATGATTACTCAGTTTGGATGTCCATCTTTGTTTTTTACTTTGAGTGCAGCTGACACAAAGTGGCCAGATCTGCATAGCCTCATGCCTGTACCCTCACATTCTCGTTCCTTAAATGAGCATTGTATGAAAATTGAGAATGTTATCCAGTACCCTCATATTGTTGCCACATTTATGCACCATAGATTCAATATATTTCGAGAGGAAGTTATCCAAAAATATCTTAAAGCGAAAGACTTCTGGTACAGGTATGTTTTTTTGAATTTATTTTCTATTCATTGTCCATTTCTTATTATTGTTCTATTTATATTTTTTGTAGTAACTCTGTATTCATTTTCTTCAGATATGAGTGGCAACATAAAGATTCAACACATATCCATGGTTTCCTATGGTTTCAAGGAGCTCCTGACATGGAAAGACTTGATTAGTCAAATGATTGTGATTTACAACATGCAAAGAGATTCTTTGACAATTATGTAACTGCATGGAATCCACGTGAAATACATCGTCGCAATATAATGGTTCCAAGAAGTCTCAATGATGACCCTTGCCTATTGAATACTGATCAAATTTTCTCTTACAATCCTTATAATGATTATGAAGGATTGTTGAACCGTGTCCAAAGGCACACAAAGTGTAGTGTAGATTCTTGTTTGTGCAAAAAGGGCACTATTCTTGCTTGTTGGTACAATTCTCCATGGGATATTTCTGAGGAATCAAGATTGTTCATAGATGATCAAGGAAGAAAAAAATAAAACCCGACAAGAAATGATGATAGGCTCAATGTACATAACATTGACCTTTTAACAATGTGGCGTGCAAATGTTGATTTCCAACCAATGCTTTCTCAGCATGTTGTCCTAAAATATATTGCTAAGTATGCATCAAAAGCAGAGAAAATGTCTGAAAGTTATCATGATATGTTAACTAGAATTTCAAATTCTATTGCCTCTGAGGATCATGCTTTATGTGCTTACAGAAGGTTTCTTGCAGAAACAATTTTTGAACGTGACATTGGAGCACAATAAACATGCCATATGTTTCTTAAGCTACCTCTTGTTGTTTGTGGTCAAAAATTTGTTTCATTAAATGTTGGAAGAAATGTTTTCAGGAAAATATCAAGGGATGGCATGCAATGTTCATCTGAAAATACTTTTGTTCAACATTATCAGAAGAGGAATTTTTCCTTGAACATCTGTCTTTGATAGAAACATCAAGATCTTGGACATTTGATAGCAAGCGTAAAAAAGATCCCTGGAAGCCTAGAGATGTTCATGCGATTGTTCAGGTTTGGCCACAGTTTTATTCTATTCCTAGTGAAGGTTCAGACGAATTTGAAACCTTTTGCTGGACAAAATTTCTCTTGTACAAGCCATTTCGTGACATTTCTGTGGAGATTTAGCTTTCAACTGAAATTATTGTTGAACATTGGAGGAATTTCCGATATCGAGCATGGCATGTTGATCGAAATTCATCAATTGTTGAAAATATTGAAGATGGAGAAGATGGTGATTTTGCTAACCAGGAAATGAATCTTGAAGATGATTTTCAAGAATGGAAACTTTTCTCTCGCTTGGTTCCACCAAGTAATGTCAATGTTTATGATCTTCACACCCTTGGTCGAAGGGATTTTGATATATCCTTTGTCTGGCAAAGTACAACTATTTCTAATGATGTGGCTGAAGAAGATATTAATTTTATAAGCAATGGAATATCAAGGGGTGATACTATTGACCTTTCATATAGAACATTTGTCTCTCTAGATTCATTGACAGAAAAAAAAAGACTTGCTTTTGAAATTGTTTTAAGGCATTTTGCTGAATATGAGATTCGTGAAGCTCTTCTTATGATTGTTCAAGGAATTGTAGGCACTGGAAAGTCTTTCCTTATCCATTGTATTTTTGAATCTCTTTCTAATCTGTCAAGTAATGGAAAAATTCTGTTTCTTCTTCTTTCCCCAACAGGAATAGTTGCTTTTAATATACATGCAAAAACAATACACTCTGCTCTAAAAATTCTGATTAAGGATATGAAACCACTACAGGGTCAAACATTGACAGTATTCCAGGAATAAATGAGGCATATTCAATATATATTGGTTGATGAAATGAGCTTTTTAGGATCAAGGTTATTCATGCAAAATAGATGCTCGATTGCGAGAAGCATTTCCAGAGAAATATAATTGTCCTTTTGGTGGTAGATCCATCATCCTTATGGGTGACCTTGGCCAGCTACCTCCTGTGAGAGATAAGCCTTTGTATGCAGGTAATACAATAGGGAAAGTCTTGTGGAAAAAATTCAGCATTGTTGTCACTCTTGACACAATATTTCGCCAACAAGGAAATAATGAGAAACAATCTTATTTTCGTAGAGTCCTCAATAACATAAGAAACACAAAACCTGTTCTTGATGATTGGGAATTTCTTATGTCGCGGGCTGATATGAGGTTGCATCCTAAAGAAAGGGATTTATTTAATGTAGTAGTTCACATGTTTCCAACAAATAATTTGGTCTCCTTCCATAATAGACATATGTTGAAATCATTAAATTCTCCAATTGCACGATGTATTACTGTGAATTCAAGGCGTTCAGAAATCAGTGGTGCCGATGATGATCAACTGGACCGTGAAGTTTTGTTGTGTCGTGGCCAACATGTTATGTTGACATGTAATTTGTGGGTTGAAGCTAGTTTGGTGAATGGTGCACTTGGGTATGTGAAGGAAATATTTTATATGCCTACCTCTAAGCCACCTGAGCTTCCAATGTTCACAACTGTTGTTTTTTATAAGTATGTTGGTGTTATGTTTGATGAAAGCAATCCAAACATTGTACCTATCACACCAGTGATAAGAGGAAATTGAAAACAAATTCCTTTAAAGATGGCATGGGCTCTTACAATCCACAAGTCACGGGGTTTGACTTTAGAACGAGCATCAATTGATATCGGGAATAAAGAACGGCAAAGCCTGACCTTCATAGCCATATTTAGAGTGAAATCAATAGATGGTTTATGCATTGCATCGCCTTTCTCTTATCAGCGTTATGCCAAGATGAAAGATAGTGCATATGTTACAATTAGGAAGAAAGAAGAGGAGTGATTAAAGTCCATGTCGTTATGACATGCAACTAATAGTATTGTGACATATTTATAGAATGTTTTTTAATTGCTTTTATTGTCCTCTCTATTTTCATTTAGTATAATAATTATTTTCATGTATTAATGAAATGAATACATTAATGAGATCCAATATAGTAATATTTGAGAAAGTTCTTACATCGTTTTTCATGTTGTTCAATTTACCTCTTTTTTTTAAGTCGCTATTGTTATTTTGTTTACAATGAACCATTCAGACATATACAACCAGGTAAATGAGTCAATCATTAAAAATCAAGATTGAAGTCCATATCCCTATGACATGAAACTAACCATATTTATTAATGTCGTTTGCAAAGTATGTTGTGGTTTGGTTCAATGACAACATATTTATATTTGATAATAATATTAAACTAAAATTAATATATACATTAACATTAATTTAAATTCAAATATAGAATTACTAACATTATTAATATTTGATTTTAAACATTAAGTTTAAAAATTTGTGATTTCTTGTTGATTATTGTAATAGGGGTCATATCACTCATTTCATGTGTACAATATGTATTTCTAATGAGGTTTATATTTGTAGGAATTTTATATCATTTGATTCATGTACCATTAGGTTATTTTATAGCATGACATTTTTAAGATTAAGTTTTTTTAACAACAATACAAATGGGGTGTTCCATATATATATATATATATATATATATATATATATGCCTAGATGTTTCTATCTCTTTGTGTATTAATTTTCATTTTGTCGTTTTTCCTTTCAAATGCAGATATGGATAATAATGATGGCATCTATTATAATCAAGCGGTGGCAAATATTTCTAGACTAATTAGTTTTCTTTCGTAACTTTGGAACAAGCTCGATAGAAAACATGGCTTCCATCCTGCTTTTATTGATGAGCATCTTCGTGTGCTAGATGAAATGAAAATGAATGTAAAATACTTGTTGCATGTGCACATGAGGGTGGCTGGGAGAAAAACAAGAAGGGATTGGTTGGAAAGTGTTAAGTATCATGATCATTATCATGTTGATTTGAATTGGTGTTCCTTTTGTGGTAGGTCTGGTTCTGTTCTTGCAGAGGCTATTTGATAAATGACCCTTGATGGAAAGTTTCGAGTCCATTTTTGTAGTGGGATTTCTTTATGTAAATACAACAAAAAAAGATATGTTATTTTTTTGGTTTCACTGATGGTGGAATTGAATATCACTTTAGTTTATTAATTTATTCGGTTTATAATATTAACAATCAGTAAGGTTGATTGATCACTTGCGGTTTATCATAATAATAATCATGTTAATATAAAATTCCTCAATGTTTAAAATATTGGATAGTATTCTTTATTAAGCTCTTGTGTTTTTAATATTGTTTCCTTGGCCTTGTTGATCCCTTAGGTTATTAATATTTTTCCCTTGGATTCACCAATTCCTTTGGTTTCTAATATTAAACCCTTGGGTTATTACTTCTTTTGGTTTATAATATGAATAATACCTTGGGTTAATTATTAGTGTGTATTAATTTCTTTGGTTTTTATATTGTTTTTATTAATTTTATTGGTCCGTCGACTTTATTAATCACTTAAGTTTATTAATAATTTTTATTTCTAATACAAATTTGTTGGGTAGTATTTTTCCCTTGGGTTCACCAATTCCTTTGGTTTATAATATTAAACCCTTGGGTTTATTAGTTCTTTTGGTTTATAATATGAATAATCCCTTGGGCTAATTATTAGTGTTTATTAATTTCTTCAACTTGAGTACTTTTTTTACTAATTTTATTGATCCTTCGAATTTATTAATCACTTGATTTTATTAATAATTTTTGTTTCTAATACTTATTTGTTGGGTTTATAATATTAATAATCCCCTTCCCCGGATGCGGGTGCTCAAGTGGCTTAATACGTGGCAGGGAATGTGGGTTGGCGCGTGGGCTATTACCACCGCCACCCTTTCCCTCGTCCTTGCCTTCATTTATTTCACCTGCCCTACTGCATTTACGCAGCGCAGTCGTCCTAGCCGTTTCATCTGGATTATGGCTTCCTCTGGAAGCTTCACCCCTGCTATGTTGCATTTGCACTTATTCTTCTCCCTGGTCGTCACAGAGCACAGCTCCAAAACCGGCACTGGGCGTCGATGCTCTATCTCCTGCTGTATTGAACTCGCCCCGGGTTATCACATTTCGCAGAGCTCCCTTTGTCAATGGGGGCTCTGGCCACCCTCTGATTCTTTCTCTGCTCTGCGTGCCCATCCTCCCCTAACCTCTGTTCCTTACCATCCTATTAGCCATTTTCGTCACCCTGCCCTGAGTACAATGCCCCATCTGCGTCAGAGGATGCGGTGTTGTTGAGGCACCAGTCGTGGTTGTCCCCCCCGCCAACCTTCCACCACCTCTCCGATCTCTTCGTCTCCTTCTTCGGAAAACTCTTTGGGTCGATACCTTATCACCAGGAGTGGTCGTGGTCTTAGCATTAGGCGTGGGCTTTCTCACCTAGCTAGGGGCTTGCCCAATCTTGTCTCCGGTCATCTGCACTCCGCCAAGCTTCGCTTCCCTTGTTCTCTCAACAAGTTGACTATAATTGCCACCATTACTATTGAATTCAAGGAGGAGCCCCCTGAATCGATTATAGTGCCTCCGAGTGCTGATATGCAGCATAGGGTAGCTGAATGGCCCAGCTCTCCCACCAACGGCGGCCAGAAACGAAAAGCGTTAGATTGCAGCACTTCACAGGACAACAAAGTTGAAGCTGGTTCAAGCGACACCAAGCGAGGCTGCCATAGTGCTACAGTAGATAAGCAAGACAAGGACGACCCTTATGCCTACACTTGTCGCGTGGTCGAGGAATCTCCTCCCTCCTCTCAAGAATCTTAAAATGGTTAGTCTCCTTCTTCACAGGTTTTTGGTTGGGCACCAGCCCAAGTTCGTTATGGTAACTTGTTCGCTGCTTTTGTTTGTTAATTATCAGAATTACAATTTGTTAATTAGTCAGTTTCCCCTTCGCGGGCGGCTTGGTCTTTTGGTTAGGAACAGTTATTTATGCGTATATGCTCTTTGCCATTGTTTATGGTTAACTGTAGAAGTTTCATGGCCGGTTTCCCCTGCGAGGGCGGCACTTTCTTGATGGTATGCTTGATGAATTCTGTTAAAGATGCTAGTCTGCTAAAAAATTTTGGTCATGTTCGCTGTATCAGAATGCCTATTCCATGGGCCAGACCAGTTGAGGCCTCAGCCTCCATGTAACATTTTTGTATATTAATAGATCAGTTTTATTCAAGAAAAAAAATATATTAATAATCCCTTCGGTTTATTCATGTTTTTTGTTTATAATATTAATAGTTCCTTTGCTTTATTGATGTTTTATGTTTATAATATTAATATTTCACTGTATTTGTTGATCCATTCGGTTTATAACATTGATTCCTTAATTTTTCAAATTCTTTCGGTTCATGATAATATTCCCTTCAGTTTATTAAATCCAAATATTGGGGTTTAAATATTATTCCTAGAGTTTAATACCAATGCATTGTCCAATGTCACGTTATAAAAAAACATTGACTCAATATGAAAATCAACCATGGGAAACCATTGTTAATTAGCGTTAGTCATAGTTAATCAATGTCATCCATGGTCAAATGTCACATTCTGACAAATATTGTCTCAATATGAAAATCACCCATAGCCAACCATGGTCATAGTTGGTCCAGACTCGCATTGTGACAACAATTGTGTCAATGTTTAAATCAAACATGGTAAACCATGTTTATTCCCCTCGGTTTATAATATTAATAATCATGTGACTTTATCAATCATTTTTATTTAAAAATTTGATTCCTAAGATTTATTAATCTCTTTATTAATCATGTGAGTTTCTCATTCATTTGTATTTAAAATATTTATTCCTAGCCTTTACTAATCTTTTTTGTTTTTTATATGGATCCATTGGTCTTATTGATCTCTTATGTTTTTAATATTTTTCCCTTGGGTTCCCCAATTCCTTTGGTTTATAATATTAAACTCTTGGGTTTATTAGTTATTTTGGTTTATAATATTAATAATCCATTATGTTTATTAATTAGTTGATTTTAAAATATTGATTCTTAAGGTTTATTAATTTATTAGGTTTTTGAGTTTAAAATATTTATTCTTAGGGTTTGTTACTCTCTTGTGTTTTTAATATTGTCGATCAATGTCATCCATGGTCAAATGTCACATCCGGACAAATATTGTCTCAATATGAAAATCACCCATGGCCAACCATGGTTATAGTTGGTCCAACTTCACATTGTGACAACAATTGTGTCAATGTTTAAATCAAGCATGGTAAACCATGTTTATTCCCCTCAGTTTATAATATTAATAATCATGTGTCTTTATCAATCATTTTTATTTAAAAAAATGATTCCTAAGATTTATTAATCATGTGAGTTTCTCATTCATTTGTATTTAAAATATTTATTCCTAGCATTTACTAATTTTTTTTTTTTTTATATGGATCCTTTGGCCTTGTTGATCTCTTATTTTTTTAATATTTTTCCCTTGGGTTCCCCAATTCCTTTGGTTTATAATATTAAACCCTTGGGTTTATTAGTCCTTTTGGTTTATAATATTCATAGTCCATTGTGTTTATTAATTAGTTGATTTTAAAATATTGATTCTTATGGTTTATTAATTTCTTAGGTTTTTGAGTTTAAAATATTTATTCTTAGGGTTTGTTACTCTCTTGTGTTTTTAATATTGATCCCTCAAGTTTTTAAAAAATTTCCCTTAATTTTTTAATATTGGGGTTTAAATATTAGTCCTAGAGTTTAATACTAATGCATGGTCCAATGTCACATTATAAAAAACACTGACTCAATATGAAAATCAACCATAGGAAACCATTGTTAATTAGCGTTATACATAGTCGATCAATGTCATCCATGGTCAAATGTCACATTCTAACAAATATTGTCTCAATATGAAAATCACCCATGGCCAACCATGGTCATAGTTGGTCCAACGTCGCATCGTGACAACAATTGTGTCAATGTTTAAATCAAGCATGGTAAACCATATTTATTCCCCTCGGTTTATAATATTAATAATCATGTGACTTTATCAATCATTTTTATTTAAAAAATTGATTCCTAAGATTTATTAATCTCTTTATTAATCATGTGAGTTTCTCATTCATTTGTATTTAAAATATTTATTCCTAACCTTTACTAATCTTTTTTGTTTTTTATATGGATCCCTTAGCCTTGTTGATATCTTATGTTTTTAATATTTTTCCCTTGGGTTCTCCAATTCCTTTGGTTTATAATATTAAACCCTTGGGTTTATTAGTTCTTTTGGTTTATAATATTCATAATCCATTGTGTTTATTAATTAGTTGATTTTAAAATATTGATTCTTATGGTTTATTAATTTCTTAGGTTTTCGAGTTTAAAATATTTATTCTTAGGGTTTGTTACTCTCTTGTGTTTTTAATATTGATCCCTTAAGTTTTTAATATTTTTCCCTTAAGTTTTTAATATTGGGGTTTAAATATTAGTCCTAGAGTTTAATACTAATGCATGGTCCAATGTCACATTATAAAAAACACTGACTCAATATGAAAATCAACCATGGGAAACCATTGTTAATTAGTGTTAGCCATAGTTGATCAATGTCATCCATGGTCAAATGTCACATTCTAACAAATATTGTCTCAATATAAAAATCACCCATAGCCAACCATGGTCATAGTTGGTCCAACGTCGCATTGTGATAACAATTGTGTCAATGTTTAAATCAAGCATGGTAAACCATGTTTATTCCCCTCTATTTATAATATTAATAATCATGTGACATTATCAATCATTTTTATTTAAAAATTTGATTCCTAAGATTTATTAATCTCTTTATTAATCATGTAAGTTTCTCATTCATTTGTATTTAAAATATTTGTTCCTAGCTTTTACTATTTTTTTTTGTTTTTTATATGGATCACTTGGCCTTGTTGATCTCTTATATTTTTAATATTTTTCCCTTGGGTTCCCCAATTTTTTTGGTTTATAATATTGAACCCTTGGGTTTATTAGTTCTTTTGGTTTATAATATTAATAATCCATTGTGTTTATTAATTAGTTGATTTTAAAATATTGATTCTTATGGTTTATTAATTTCTTAGGTTTTTTAGTTTAAAAATATTTATTCTTAGGGTTTGTTACTCTCTTATGTTTTTTAATATTGTCGATCAATGTCATCCATGGTCAAATGTCACGTTCTGACAAATATTGTCTCAATATGAAAATCACCCATGGCCAACCATGGTCATAGTTCATCCAACATCGCATTGTGACAACAATTGTGTCAATATTTAAATCAAGCATGATAAACCATCTTTATTCCCCTCGGTTTATAAGATTAATAATCATGTGACTTTATCAATAATTTTTATTTGAAAAATTTGATTCCTAAAATTTATTAATCTCTTTAATAATCATGTGATTTTCTTATTCATTTGTATTTAAAATATTTATTCCTAGCATTTACTAATCTTTTTTGTTTTTTATATGGATCCCTTGGCCTTGTTGATCTCTTATGTTTTTAATATTTTCCCCTTGGGTTCTCCAGTGCCTTTGGTTTATAATATTAAACCCTTGGGTTTATTAGTTCTTTTGGTTTATAATATTCATAATCCATTGTGTTTATTAATTAGTTGATTTTAAAATATTGATTCTTATGGTTTATTAATTTCTTAGGTTTTTAAGTTAAAATATTTGTTCTTAGGGTTTGTTACTCTCTTGTGTTTTTAATATTGATCCCTTGGCCTTATTGATCCCTTAAGTTTTTAATAATTTTCTCTTTGGTTCACCAATTCTTTTGGTTTATAATATTAAACCCTTGGGTTTATTATTTCTTTTGGTTTCTATTATTAATAATCTCTTGAGTTTAAAATATTAAATACTATGGTTTATTAAATTCTTAGGTTTTGGGTTTAAACTATTAATTATTAGTGTATATTAATCTCTTGAGTTTAAAATATTAATTCTTAGGGTTTATAATACTAATATTTATCACTTAGGTTTATAACATTTTTCCGTTGGGTTTGCTAATTTCTTGGGTTTATAATATTAAATGCTTGTGTTTATTTGTTCCTTACCTTTATAATTTTAATAATTCCTTTGGTTTATAATATTACTTATTTTGATTTACAACATTAATAAATCGTTGACTTCATTAATCTCTTGAGTTTAAAATATTAATTCTTAGGGTTTATTAATTTCTTAGGTTTCTGAGTTTCAAATATTAATTATTAGGGTTTATTAAGCTCTTGTGTTTTTAATATTGATCTGTTGGCCTTATTCATCCTTTAGGTTTTTAATATTTATCCTTAGGCTCCCCAATTCCTTTGGTTTATAATATTAAACCGTTGGGTTTACTAGTTTTTTTTGTTTTATAATATTAATAACCCCTTGGGTTTATTAATCTATTGAGTTTAAAATATTATTTCATAGGTTTTTTTAATTTCTTAGGTTTTTTAGTTTAAAATATTAATTATTAGGTTTTATTAATCTCTATTGTTTTTAATATTGATCCCTTAGCGTTATTGATCCCTTAGGTTTTTAATATTTATCCCTTGAGTTCACCGATTCCTTTGGTTTATAATATTAAACCCTTGGGTTTATTAGTTCTTTTGGTTTATAATGTTAATCACCTCTTCGGTTTATTAATATCTTGAGTTTAAAATATTAATTCTTAGGCTAAATTAATTTTCTTAAGGTTTATTAATCTATATTGTTTTTAATATTGATCCCTTGTCCTTATTAATCCCTTAGGTTTATAATATTTATCCCTTGGGTTCACTGATTCCTTTGGTTTATAATATTAAACCCTTGGGTTTATTAGTTCTTTTGGTTTATAATGTTAATAATCATGTTGGTTTATTAACATCTTAAGTTTAAAATATTGATTCTTATGGTTTATTTATTTATTAGGTTTTTTTAGTTTAAAATATCAATTCTTAGGGTTTATTAATCTCTTGTGTTTTTAATATCAATCCCTTGTGTTTTTAATATTTATCCCTTTGATTCACCAATACCTTTGGTTTATAATATTTAAACCTTGGGTTTATTAGTTTTTTTGGTTTGTATTATTAATAATCTCTTGGGTTTATTAATATCTTGAGCTTAAAATATTAATTGTTAGGATTTATTAATTTTTTAGGTTTTTGGTTTTTAAATATTATTTCATATGCTTTATTAATCTCTTGAGTTTAATATATTAATTCTTAGAGTTGATTACCTTCTTAGGTTCTTGGGTTTTAAGTATTATTTCTGAGGGTTTTTAAATCTCTTGAGATTAAATTATTTATTCTTAGGGTTTTTTTATTTCTTGGTTTATAATATTGATATTTATCCTTTGCTTCACCAATTACTTGGGTTATAATATTAAACCCTTAGATTTATTAATTCTTTTGGTGTAAAATATTAATAAACCCTTGAGATATTAGTAAGAGATATAAACTTATTACAATATTAATAAAATATTATTATTATGTTATTTTTGAATTATATTATAGTTTGAGTTAAAACTATTAATATATTGAAATAATTTAATAATGTATTTTTATTATATATTTTACTATTGAATAATATAATATTATATATTTTAATATATTATATTCTCATATATATATATATATATATTAAGTTAATATGTAGTATGTATAGAGTTAATATTATTAATATATTATAAGTAAATATATAAAATATATGCTAATTATAATCATAAATATATAATATTTATTTTGGTGAAATACATGTGGTGGGTCATGGATATAGGCTTACCGGTGTATAAGCCTATCGTTGTATATCAACCACATTGGTAAATGTGATTGTGCTAGTTATAAATGAGTATGTGATGTGAGTTTGTAAACGCCATACAAGTAAGTTATGGAATGACAAGTGAAATGGATGTCAACTGTTTATTTTTTTATTTTTTAGATTCTTTAATGATAATTTTTTTGGAAATATTAAATTATTTATAAAGCGTAGAATATAATTAATAATATTGATGAATAAAGTTTTTTTTTTGACATCTAAATTTCAAGGTTTAGATATCTTAAACTTCATTAACATTTGTTAGATTTAAGACTTTTGTGATCTATAATGTAGATAAATGTCTTTCTGCGAAAGACATTTATCTTCATTAGCACTTATCAAACATAAAACCAATATATTATATAAGAAATTAAATAAATTTCAAAAATTGTTTTATAAATCTGGATTTTAAAAAATATTGATTCATTTAAAAAATAATATGAAATTTACATTTATTTTCCTTTATGCTCATATTGATTCATGTAACTAATAAAATAAAATTTACATTTATTTTCCTTCATGCTCTCCGCATTATGATGATCCCTTGGGATCGATATCTCTCTCTCTCTCTCTATATATATATATATAATTGAATAAATGATGATGAGGATGATTTATGGTTTACTAGACCATAAAAATGTAAGAAATTAATAATAAAAAAAATAGCATTTTATTCTTTATGCTAAAAAACAAGTAAGAGAAAGTTGGTAGTGTGAGAGATATATTGAAATTTAGAAAGCATGTGAGTATAAGATGGACAATTTAAGAGAACATGCTTTTCATTTTAAGACTTCACATGATGTTGAATGATTATTCTTTATACTCAATGCTAAAAAAAAAATATTTGTATATGTATGAAGTATGCATATATGCATACATTGAGGGATTCAATCCCTCTTTATGCATCATAAATCTAAAATTAAGATGGAGCTACATTGTTAAATATATATTCTTCTTGTAAATATCTTTATATTTCCATATGAGGAATATATAAGTTCTTAGAGGGATTGCTTAGACAACAAGGCTTGAAGCCACTACACAGACATACTTATTATAAGTTCAACAAGCCACATCACATGAACTTGGGTGTGGAGGAGAACAATGAGATGAAATGGAAATATTTACTTAAAGGGAACATTAAAGAGGACATTAAAATATTTTATTTTTAACTAATATTGATTTTTTTGAGTAATATATTTTCAAATGTCAAGAGCCAATTCCATTTTCAATTCAGAAATATTTTATTGAAATATTTTATTTATAATTCACATTAAAATATTTTTTTGTTATTAATAATTTTCCTACATTCTATCTATTAGTTTTTTTTTATGTATAAAATTGGTTTTGAAATATTTAATCTATAATCCACATTGAAATATATATTTTGTTGTTAATATTTTTAAATATCTCATGTTAACTCTAGATTGGAAACAAAAATATTTCTACTCAAGCATTATCAAACCTTTCAACCCAATAAATCATAATTTTTATATTAAAGTAATAATGTAGAAAAAAAAAATGTTAATTAAAATACCATGAGAAGAAATGTAAAACAGCATGTTAAAGATTATAAAATATAAGAAAGAATAGAATTATCAAGAAATATTATGTCTTTCCTTGTTGTCCATGGCACAAAGTAAAGGGAAGAGAATAAACTAGTTTTTGTCATCTTTTAAGTTAAGAGAATAAACTAGTTTTTGTCATCTTTTAAGTTATCTATCATGATGAAGCATGGAGTTGTATCCATTTTGAAAAGAGAAAAAGTCATTTGCGGCAGTGTTATTGACTATTATTTAGCTCAAATTAGTTTGAAATAAAGATATTTATGGATTTGTAGATGACTTGATATTGGCTATTATTTAGCTAAAATTAGTTTGAAATAAAGATTTTTATGGATTTGTAGATGACTTGCAAGAGCTATCAATGATTTCTCACCATTGTAGAGTGTGACATTGTTAATTCTTTACTTAACCCTTTCTCTTTCTTCTTCTTCTTATTTATTTATTTATAAATTAGTTTTTGTTTTCTATTTCATATTTAATTCCGACGTTATTACATTTCTTAAGATTATTTTATTATATTGAACTTCTCAAAAATTGATGTTTTAATGTTCAAAAAGAAAATGTCTCTTTTATTTAGAAATTAAATGGAAATTATACTTCCCATTTGCATACTAAAATGATGGATTTGATATTTCATAGTAGGTACATATCATTTCCATATCATTGAAATTTAGTCCTCAGTGCTACCTTTTTTTCTTTTGATGTTACAATCAACTTTGTGATGAAATTGAAATTTTGTTAATGTGGCACTTGATTTACTAACATTTAGATTTATTTTTCCATGAGGGTAAACCTAAATCTTAACATTGTTTTTCTTTATTTCAGATGTTGAGCAAATCATTTTTAGCCACCAAGTTTATCTAAAGCTAAGTTGAATAAAAACATGTTAGCATGGGTAAAAGTGTCCAACCTATTAATTAGTAAACAAAATCCCAACAAACATTAAATGGCAAAAAAAAATTATACAAGTTAATTCTTGCTAATGCGGATGCATGTTATAGTATAGATTTTATGTTAAACCATTATAAATGTCTGGGACTATTAGGGAAGAGATGAACAACCGCATCATGGAATGAGAGAGGGATAGGATTGTTGGTTGGTGATCTCCCCTATGATGTCTCAACGTCATGTGACATATGCTTTCATAACTTTTCACATGTTTCTTACCTATAAATTAGCATTTTCAACAAAAACAAACCAAAACAACATTATATTTGGCCAAAGCCTTAATTTCCTCTACAAGACTTCATGTAAGTTAAAATCATTCAAAATAAAATGTAATTTAGTCAAAATACCCAATTGAAAACAAAATAAGCCTTGTGATATTTCCCTATAATGTTTTTAAAATCTTCATTAAGAATTGTCTTTGCACTTAGAACTTGTGGTTCTATTACAAGAAAAGTTTGGAAATCCCTTTTGAAATCCATGGGACTATGGTTCTTTGCGATATATTATTGTATCTACACAAATACTATGCTCTTCTAGGGACGACATTGTGGTGCGACAATATTTCTCATAAGCATCATGGAATTAACATTGGTGGTATGATAATATGTTACTTAAGCATATGGAGTCTACACAAATTTTATTCTCTTTTATAATGGTCATTTTTGGCATGATGATATAGTACTTCCAACATGCTAGAACCGGCCATTTTTATTTCACTAATTTAAATTCAATACATTTCTCCTCCCCATATAGTATTATAAATTGGTAAGGTAATCAAGAGCGAAGAAAGTGGGTAATAATAATTCCTACAGTGACCATTTGAAACTCTACTAGCATGTGGACACCCATATATTTCTTCTCAAAAACACGCTTTCTTTTAATAAGATTGGTTTTCATGCATTGAACTATCTTCATCTCCATATGACCATCAATGTAATCCTTGTAATAAGGAAAAATTTGACTCACCCAAATATAACACTTTTGTAATCCTTGTAATAAGGAAAAATTTGACTCACCCAAATATAACACTTTTATAATGGGATCATTTGATATATTAAAGGGACAAAAAAGTTGGTAAAGTGTTAATGCGTTATAATATTCACAGTTTTGTGGACATGGTCAGATATATTTAGCCATATTTCTTAAAATTGATGCCATTCTATTAATTTTACTTAAATATCTTTATTATTCTCTTTGGCAAACTTTATAATGTCCATCAAGCACATTAACCCATTATCATAAAAACTACACACGTTTACAATATACCCACCATCTATTTCCTTCAGTGTCTCCTTCCCTTGCTCCGGGGTATGCTAGTTCTGTTTAGCCAACATGTACATGTTACTTATGAGTACGTGGTGGCCTTTACAGTACCTTGAAAACATGGCTATGATAACTTCATTTATATATCATGGTCTGTTGTGGTATGGAAACAAAGAACCCTAGATGATACCTGAATGTTCTATCAAAACGCAAAGTTAATTACTTGAATGTGAATAAAACTAAAGCTTTACTCATGATGGAAATGACGCAGAGTTAATTACTTGAATGTGAATAAAACTAAAGCTCTACTCATGATGGAAATGACGCAGAGTTAATTTCTTGAATGTGAATAAAACTAAAGCTTTACTTCACGATGGAAATGTCCCTTGGAATAGGCTAAAAAATTATGTATGTCAATCGGAGAAACGCAATCCTATCATGAGTCATTTCCCCATAAACTGCCATGTAATCTTTGAATCCGTTTGTGGAATAAGACTAGTTTGAAAATTAAGGATGATGAAAGTAAAACACTTAGTTCAGATATCAGTAGAGCTGAATGGGACGTGTTTGGCATAATTATTTGGTTGAGGAATCCGTATGCTTGGAATGTGATGGAAATGACATGTAGAGAACATAATTGATGATAAGAATTAGTATAGAAACAGAATGGTTTATATTGCAACTGTTTGCAATGCTGCCCCCAATCAAATGGATTATATTCTAGCGATAGAAAGCAATTGTATATCACTTGTGGATAAGATTCCAAAACTGAACAATAAATGCTCTGATATGCTTTCGTTATAATACCCAACAGTCTTAAATGACCATTAATGGTGTAAAGGACTGCAAATTGCTCATGAATGCTGGTCATAATTACTCATGCTCCTGGTAAATATGTCACCTAGTTATAAAATCTAGTAATATATTTGCTCGATGTTGGGTAGAACTGCCAAATATCATTTTAATCTATCCTTTTATTTGTTTATTTCTTTATTTTTGAAAAATATTTTGTTTTAGTTAATTTAATAAAAATAAATTCTAAACTTTAAAGACTTGCTGTCATGGGTAAGCCTTGAGATCCTGTGCAACTGCATGAGTGTTATTCAGGTGATGTATATTATGAGAATGACTTGAGAATATTGGAAAAAGGTGAAGTGAACTCATTAATAATTATGAGTTGAGTTTTGCACTGGCATCGGTTGTGTGTAATCATTGTTGTATTTAAAATATAAATATTTAGTCACGTTTTTAGTTCACTCTAGTTCACATAACGCTGAGGACGTTATTTTTTCCTATTAAATAAAGGTATCCAGAATCTGGCAACCGAAGAGAGCGTGAAACACTGAGCACAGGGTACTTTTTCTGAAATTATTTTGCTTTTTGAGCTTTCTGTTGAGTTAGAATTTACAATCCAATGCCAAATCCCATAAAGCATTCGTAAAGAATATTTTGATGACAAATGATTACATATGTAACAGAAATGGGTACAAGATCCACAGCTAATGTCAAGATTGTGTATATTATGAACAAGTTCTCTGTTAGCTGAGTATGACAGCGAATTTGTCATCTGCTTACTGTGAGTTGCTATGGTAGTTGGTGGAGTGAGTCCACAACATGACTGGATATACTTCAAACTAGGTATTATACATTACCCATCAAGCACCAAGTCCAAATTAAAAAGGAAACAAGCTTGAGATGTACTCAACCTTCCAATTTAGAAAATTTTCCTTGAACAACATCATAAATCATGTGTCAAAATTATGGATTGACCTTCCATATTTCAGCGGAGAGGCTCCTCATAGTGCTGCAGGCTACAAATTGCTGTTATTTTTCCTTCTATTTATGTTACAATTTCCACTCAACCCCAGCTCCCTCAACCAATAAATAAATACCTGTCAGGAAGAAACAATCAGATCTGCAGGAAAGGATGAATGCTTAGCTTTTCTTCTATCAAGTATAAAACCCCAAGCTTTATCCAATCAAGCTTATGGACTTTAACTATGTTCAGGTTTTGGCCTGTTGCACTGGAGCACATGCTTTGAGGCCACAATTTTCTGACGTAGATGTCTTCAAGTAAAATAGTTCAAGTCTACAACATCATGGATCTGAGCAGACAAAGGACCTGCGGGTCAGAGTAACTTAAACTTAAGAACATCACTTGAATTTCGTGATTTGTTGAGTTTCTTTGTTAGTCTTTACTTTTGGTCAGACATAGTAGATCATCCCCACCTCAATGAGAGAAATGTGAGGAATGTTGAAAGCAACATCAGGACCTCTGCAGTTCTTGCGGAGAAAATTGTAAGCAATATCAATGGCAAATTTCTTCAATATGGAAGATGACTTTTTGGCTTTCACATGTGAGTGTCCTAACATGTATGCAACACCTGCTTCCCTGGCTTCAACAAGATCTATAAGCTCTTGTCTCACTCTTGGATCTATATCAGGGCTCTTGAGTAGCTCAAACCTGACTTCTTTTTTCCTTGGTGTAAAAGAATCTATCTCAGATGATCTAACATGAAACTTGTGCACTGGGGATCGTTCATTCTCCTGATCTGAAAGAACTATCTTCATCACAGAATCAGTTGATGTACTGAATACTGCCATCCTAGTACTGCTACACATTTCAGTGTTATAATCAAGAGAATCCTCTTCCTTGTCCTTCTGTATAAATTCGCTAATGTTTTGAACTATCTGATTCTCAAAGTCATAGTTCTCTTGATGAACATCCTTGTAACCATACCTCACTATACACCTGAACATTCGGTATTCCTTTGGACCTATTCTACCTATCAGGTAACGCTCATCAGATGGGACATACGGAACTTGAACAGATTTGATGCACACAAACACAAGCACTCTGTGAAAAGCTGGTAAATTTGTAACAAAATGACCAAAGATAGCAGGCACTCCTGTTACTAGATCCGTGTAAATAAGCCCAATTCCAGGCACACGCACCATCCCAAGACTTGGCCCTAAACTTAATATTCTTTTCATTGAAACTTTGTTCTGGGAATCAAACTCATACTTCTTCGACGTTCCATAATGCCAAACATACATGATTGCCATGAAAATTAAAGAGAGTACCAATGGAACCCATCCCCCTTCAGGAACTTTGATCAGACACGTTGAGATATACAGGAGTTCAATAGATCCAAAAATTACCAAAAAGGAAAGCGCTACAAGAATATTCTTCTGCCATACAATGATGATCACCAAAGACATCAAGCAAGTTGTAACAAACATCACAGTAACAACAGCTAGGCCTGCAAAACAATGAAGAAATTCTGATCAGCCATGGCTGCCCACTTGAGATATTGGCACACATCATCCAGATTTTAAGAAAATGTCCATAGAAAGTTGATTCAACACATACCATAGGCATGGCCAATAAGATTTGTGTCTCGGAAACCAATGGTAACTGCTAGACATAGACACATGAGAATCCAGTTTACTTCCGGAATGTATATTTGCCCAAATATTTGATTGGAGGTGTGGATAATCTTCACTCGAGGAAAGCAACTCAGTGCTGAGCATTGACTGATAATGGAGAAAGTCGCTGAGATGACAGCTTGACTTCCCACTACGGATGCTAGAGTAGCCACAATGAAAACTGGCCAGAATACAGCTTCTGAAAGGAGGACACTGTAAATTCAAACTCTATACATAAAAATCTAGAAAGTACTTATGCAAAAACATATCTTTATTATAGGGGTTTGCATAAATGTAGAATTGTGTTTGAAATGGAGACATGTATTTGGCAAAGCAGATAAAATCAAAATTCCATTTTTTTAAGTTTATGAATTACAATATATACTTAAGAATAAATAATAAACTGTAAGGAATAATACCCAGTTATGCTTATAAGGCTTTTTGAATTTTTTTATGTTTTTGAAGGAGATAATTTTAGGAAAAAGCTGGGCAAAGTAACCTATTTAGGGCTGAGATGTATTCCTCAGACAGGAAGAATGAACGTTGCAGATGCATTTAATGAATCAAAGATTTATGAAAGAAGCCTGTCTCAAATACTGGGTGTATTCAGCCCCGGGTTTTTCAACATTTGGTACATGGTCCCACAAACAAAGGGTTGTCAATTTGGCATTTGGCTAGGCTGTGACCTTATATTATATTATTATTATCATTTAGTGACTAGAGGAATCGGCAACTAGGGTAGTCTCGTGTGACATGGGGTCAATTCCATCTGCTACCACCATAACCACTAGGTACACCGCGCTGCCCCCACTGCAGACAGGTAAATTGAGGGTATCAAACCAAGGACCTCATAATATTTACATAACAGGTTTACATGCTTTGCCCAGTGAACTACACCCCTGGGTTATTATTAAGTTTATCTATTATTTTTCTGGAGTTCCCTGCATTAAATGGTATCAGAGTAGGTTTTGATTTTCTTTGGGCAGCAGTGGAGAGGACTACAAATTGGAGTTTTGCAGGGATCTCGTCTGAAATACAGCAAGATGCCATCAAAGAAGACAGAAGAATCTACTAATGAAACTAGTGCAATTAAGACTAAGGGTATTTCTCGTCAGAAAACTTTAAATTTGCAGAATATGATGGCAACTATTCTGCAAACTCAGAGTAGCTTGAGCTCATCAACAGCCAGATGAGGTACTCTTAATAAGGGAGAAACTTCATCATCCCCAAAGCTCATCATCAAGAGGATTTAGAGAAGTGTTGAAACTCAAAACAAAAGAAGTCTACATCATAGGATTTTAGTAGTGTAAAAATTGTTCGTTACCTTCATTTTTCTGTTCTAGGAAAAGTACAAATTGGTATTTCAAAGATTGAAAGAAAAGAAAATGGAGGAAAAGTTACGTCATTAGACTAACCAAAAAGAATCAATCATTCTACAACATGGGGAGATTTTTTGGCATTAACAGACACATATTGGGCTCGAGATTACAAACAAGTTATATTCAAAAAAGAATAAGCCGATGGAGGACAACATTGTTAACTACCAGGAGGTGGTTTGATTTAAACACCTGAAGGATGCTTACGAGGATAATCTAGACTTCAGAGTAGTTCACGGAAGGGGCAAAGAACCAAGTATGGGCTACCCAATTAGATTTTGAGCTACACAGAGCAATTTTATTTCATCAGACACAATTATGCATTCCTAAATCCACCATGAAGCACATGCAGGAGGTCTTGGTGGAAATTTTGGGTAGCTAAAACTCTTAAAAAGTTTGCAAACATCACTATTGGCCAAGAATGGCTAAAGAGATACTTCAACATGTAGACATCACATTGTGTCATGTTTTGAAGGGTAAGCAAAACTAAGTATCAAATAACAATCTTTTCTAATTCGTGATAACCCATAACAACACATAAGCGTGAACTTTGTGTAGGGGTTACGGTGAAGTAAAAAGAAATGACTACATGTCTGATTGTTGTTCATCGCTTTTCTTGGATAGTGCATTTTATACGTTATAACAAAAATGGAGATGCCTCCCACATTCCTATGCCTTTCTTTGAAAAGATCGTTCACTTATATGGTTTACCTCCATGACCTCTGATAGGCACAACAATTTCTTGACCTATCTTTGGCAGTATGGTAGATATTGGCTACACAACTTCAATTAATTCTTCCGACCCTCTAGCTACAATAGTCCAGACTCCAGACTACTAAACTGGACACTTGGAAAGTTGTGGTAATGTCTCATCTAGGACTCACCAAGACGATTGGACCTAATGCTTCCTCAAGTTGAGTTTGCTCTTAACAACACTATCAAACAACTGGTTATTCAAGATAGTATATGGACACTTAGATAGTGAATGAATTGAGAATTATGCCATTGGATACTCCTGTTTCTACTAATGCCGAACACCATTGAACCAGGAAGTTCAAAGCAAGGCTTTACGACAAGGAGGGTTTGATGCAGGAACATATCATTATTATAGGAACTTGTGTGAAATTTAATTTTCCTTTCAGCTAGAGATTTGTTTTTGGCAAGCAGATAAGATTGAAATTTTATCTTTTCATATCCATGGATGATAATAAACCCCTCGGTATAGCAATATCTAATTATGTTTAGAAGACGGGCATTTAGGGAATTACATTCCAGGAAAAGCTAGGAAATATTCCAGTTTTAAAGGGCTGAGATCTATTTTTTTCTGACAGGTATAATGAATTTTGTATATATATCTAATATAGAAGAGATTATAGAAAATGTCTGTCTCAAATTTTGAATGTATTTAGATCTGGGTTTTCTGGTATTGTGTGTATGGTTTAATTCATGGTTCCTTATTTAGTTTGACTGCTATTTTTCTGCATTCCCCCGAATAGCCCACTCCAAATATATATTGACATTCATAAAATATGGATTTTTATTCCCATACAAAGATAAAAGAAATTGGCATCTGAGGCTTGCCTGGGATGGCCTTGTAGAAATTTCTTTGAAGGTCCCACTTGTGTTTGGAGAGAAAAGCAGCCTCACCCATGTATGCAAGAATCAAGCAAGGATATACCAGCCCTGTGAAAGCTATCTGCCATAACATACTAAACAATCAATGTATTGAAAGACAATGTAGATGCATGGAGTTATCCAGACAAGAATATTTACTGACCTTAATTGACAATTGGGAGAAATGTCCCAAATCAGCAAACATAGCCTCAGCGCCTATCAAACACACATGGAAAACAAATATTAATAAGCTAAAATTCTGTGTATTTTCATCCCGCTTGACCTCAAATTAATAAACACAAAGAGCCAAAAGGACAACAACCACACTTTTGCAGGTCAATTGAAATATGGGCACAAACCTGTGATACAGAGGACTACGCCGCCAAGTGAAACCCAGCCTTCTACATTTGTCTTTCTGAGGAAATTATACATATAATAAGGAGAAAGTGCTCGGAACACTTTTGGATTCCAATGTATAATATTGTAAATACCAATGCCACTGATACAGATAAGCCAGGCTATCACAACAGGTGCAAACAGAAATGCAACCTTGTGTGTGCCATAATGCTGTAATGCAAAGAGCCCCACCAAGATGGCACAGGCAATGGCGACAACATAATCTGCAAAAACAAAACATCAAATATGGAAATAAACATTAACATCTAAAGAGAAAAGTAGAAACTGTTGAAACATCTTATGGAGAGCTTCCTCTAAGTTCATTTTTAGCTATACAGAACTTTCTGGTTTGGATGTAATCTTTAAACAGTGCCAACGACGAATACACATAGAAGCATTTATAATTCAGGAACAAGTAAGAAAATGGCAAATCAAGAGAATAGTGCAAACACAAAGCTAACGCAACACATAACTAGAAAACTTTCTGGAAATTCTTGAAGTATGATTGGATGAAAGCAACTTTTTACTTACTCTCGTGTAGATTATGAATTTTAACTTTAACCCCTGATACTGCAGAAAGAACTGCAAAATTCACAAAACAAATTGCAGAATTAATTAGAAATCAGGATTCCAAGGCTGATGCTAAAATTGCAGCAACTGGTCTCACAGAATTCAAGTTGTTCTAAGCCCAAGGTATTCATCAGGCAAAACAACCTAATTGCACAGTTCCACTTCTCCAAAATAGACTATCCTCAAACCATCATGCCAATATACTAAGTGTAACCCTATGTGCTGAAATGCTATGCAGTCCTCTGATGTAAGGGATCCATTTATCATCCTCGAGGGAATCCTATCAACGAAAATCCATTGAGAGATATTGATACATGATACATCAATACCTTCAAGTTTTTGATTGGCGATCTTGCTTTCATCCTACCAAAAATATCATGCAACTGAAAAGGGACTCAAGCACGAAACACCATGCAACCTTTTAACAATTAACTTAATTAGACAAATGACAAACATATGAAGAAATTAATTCCTTAGTATATATGAGACAAACATATGAAGAAATTAATTCCTTAGTATAAAAGGAATTCTCTTTGAGAAAATGTAAGGAAAATGACATCTCATTAACAATTTCCTATTGATCAAGATTGCATAAGTGTTTAAGTAACAGTGACCAAATTACTCGTACCTGATATTGCTGGTGTAAGCACTCCATCCCCAATGACCATACAAGTTCCAAGCAGAACTACAACCAGAAGCACAAAACGGAACCTATGGTGTTTCTCAAAGAATGCCTTGACTGCTGAACTCAGAGGTGTCTCACAAGGCCTTTCCACTTTGTAGGTAGAAACTTGCTCATCTGCTGCCTGTTGGTTGGGCAGAAGGCTCATTTTAGCATGTCTGCAGAGTAACGAGTAGAGGGCAAATGTACCACCTGCAACGCAACACACGATTAAGGTACAATAGTTATCAGGCTTAAACTATTACCTGTATATTTCTAAGTTTAGAGAAACAAATTCTGATCTTGGGGTTAGTGGGGAGCAATTGATCACCAAACTCGAGGCCAGACAATGATTAATCTGATTAACTTTTTTAAATTTTTGACAGACAACAAGGTTTGTCTCAAAAAATAAATTTCTATGTAAGCAAGCTACAATCATAACTTCTGTATGCAACACCTAATAAATTCTAAGATTTTTTTTCCCTTGAAGATGACATTTATTTATCCACTTGTTAAACAAGACTTGAGATTGTATTCCATGAAGAATGACAAAAAAACTGTGACCCCGTAGAAGATACAGATAAACAAGTATCCAAGGAAATGCACGAAATCTTTGTATCTGTGGATTGGGATGGCAGGTCATTTGTTTTTACACAACTAGATCATGGATCTAGAACATTGCTACAATTTCTCCATCCATGGATTCTTCCAAGGGGATTATTTTTTCCATTTTGGATACCCCGGTGGATAGCCAATATCCTGATGTATGTACACCAAGGGTAAACAGGCTTCATCAGCTTTCATGTAAAATCCAAATTATGATTCTAATGAAAAAGCAATTCAAAAACTGAGTGTGTGTTTGTTTTCAGTTTGGCAAATGTACATGGGAAAATTAAAAATTTTACATCGAGTTGAAAACGCAATGTACATACATAGATGCTCCATATGCAAGTAGGAACAGTTTTGGGAATTCTCCCTTTTCTTTTAGACGTGGTATGTATCAGTTCAGGAGACTTGTATGTATAGTGCATAAGAGATGGATCCAAGATTTGAACAGCACCTAACCTGGTATCAGCCGTTGCCCCCTCGCAACAAGGGGTCAGAATCGAGCCTATAAGACTCACAGTAGGTGATTTAAAGTTTAAACAACTCTTTTTGACCACCAGACCATTTCTGTCCATCCTTAGTATTGGCTGATAACAGGAAAAGTGAATGTTGGGGACACTGTGTGTGTATATATATATGGGATAGTTTGGTTGGTTCAACCTTTTTTGCTGAGGATCCTCAGGGAGAATCCGGGATTTATTCCAATGTTGCGTCGGGATAAATTTGGCAAGGGTCCAAAAACCAAAATATCGTAAAAATCGGGAAAATATCGGTAAAAATAGGCAAACCGTCAAACATCGGCTAGGCCAAAAAATCGTGATTTCAAGATAAAATCGAGATGTTATCGAGATATTCACAACACTGATTCATTCCCACTGAGTCTTATGCAGTTGCTAGTCACTATTGTGACTGGTGGTAACACCACCCTTCATCTGATAACCCAAGCAAGAGGGCGAACCCGGGGGCAATGACAAAGCACCATTTTTCTCTCTTTGAATACACAAGTGTGGTAAGATAAGTAGAATTATATATATAAATATAGAGTACATGCAGCCATCGTTACATTAAAATAGTGTTCTCCCTTACCATCTATCCATGGAAGCAGGGCAAGTGCATGAGATCTTGTTTCTACATCTAGCTTATAGAATTATTTTTCTTAAGGCACTCAAATTAGTTGAGCACTCTATAACTATAGAATCCAAAAGCGCAAATTTGTCAATATTAGTTGCCTTTTCGGCAAATCAACAAACACTCTGGCACATCTCTTTGACTGACCATGCATGTATTCACCAAAGCAGGTAACATGGCATACTTGTACTCATAATTACTCGGCAACGTCAAAAAGAAAAAACCAAAGTTCATTTTTAATGGAAAAATCATTGATAAGTATCACAAGTATTGACACGGGATATTTGGCATAGTTGGTTAGCCCTTGTCAATACTCCCAAGTATGGTGAATATTGTGCTGAGTGCGGAACTTAGAATCATACAAGTACAAGCAGTAATGCTTGAGAATGTGATTATACAACTAGCCAGTGAAAATCCCGATTTCGTGCCAGGAACTCGAGTTAGATCTGTAGAGGCACTGAGTATCCAAGAGAACAGCCCAGTAGTGAGTTGCGACCAAAATATCTTTTATTAAAAAGTAAAGCATTTAAGAATAAAAATATACTAGGTAATGCTCCAAGGTTCTAAACAGTTGCACTGAGAAAATCTAGTTGGTCTATAGCTTCGGTGGGGTGGGTGGGCAATCCATCAACACTTTTGTGCAGCAGTGTATATATTTTATTTAAAAAAAGTATTTAAGAATAAAAATATACTAGGGAATGTTCCAAGGTTCTAAATAGTTGCACTGAGAAAAGCTAGTTGGTCTATAGCTTCGGTGGGGTTGGGTGCGCAGTCCATCAACACTTTGTGCAGCAGTGTATTGAATGTAGGTGGTGATTTGGGAGCATTGAATATAGACTCCAGGGCAAATTCATCTAAGCCCAGGTTTAATATGCACATTAAGATTGCAACGCTATCTCAAATTCACATTATGAAACCTCCAGCTTTGCAATTTTGTGGTACAAGGTAGACAGGTTTCGATGGATATGTGCAAGATAAAGTTGCAGGCTTAGATGGGTATATCAAATATAAAGATCCAGGCCTAGATGGGTATGTGCAAGATAAAGATGCAGGCTTAGATGGGTATATGAAATACAAAGATGCAGGCTTAGATGGGTATGTGCAAGATAAAGATGCAGGCTTAGATGGGTATGTGCAAGATAAAGATGCAGGCCTAGATGGGTGTATTCAAGACAAAAATGCAGGCTTAGATGGGTATGTGCAAGATAAAGATAAAGCTGTAGGGTTAGATGGGTCTGTGCTAGTTTATCTTATAGTTCACACCAAGATATACAAATTAAAGACGTGGGATTATTTAAAAAAAGAAAGATATGTATTCACCTATATTGTTCCAAAATTGCAGTTCATGTACTATTTTGGCTAAATATTTGTAAAAGAACTTTGAAAAATTTGTAAAAGAACTTTGAAAAAAAATAATGAACATTCTATTAGAAGAAGAAGAAGAAGATTAATATGGAACATAATCCCACAAAAAGATATGCCACTGTAAAGATAACTTATAATATCACAAAGATAACAACCACAATGCATGACATTCAAATTGAAGATATTCTATTAAAAGAAGAGTAGGAGGATCAATATGCAACATAATCCCCAGAGAGGGATATGCCACTGCAGAGATAACTTATAATGTCACAAAGAAAACAAGAAGGCACGGCATTAAAACTGACTGAGATGTTATTAATGGAGTATGGGAAGATGCTATCACACTCAAAGCCAACTTCAGGATTGGCAGAACTGTTGGTGTGGATAAGGATAGACAAGTTTGCTGATTTCCAAGTTCTTGGACAGTTGTTATCGAACCCCAAAAACATAAAACATTGACAATGCAAAGTTCAACATACAAACCCATCAATCAATATGGGTTTTATCTTTCTATCTTTCATTCATCGATTTTCCCAACACATACCTTCACCGTTATCGTCTGCATTCAAGACTATAAAGATGTACTTGAAAAGGGGAATCAAGGTGAAAGTCCAGAAAATAAACGAAAGAACTCCAAGAATCTCATCATCGTTCTCATGGAGCCTCAATTTCCCAGAGAAAGTGCTCTTGTACACGTACAGTGGAGAAGTGCTGAGGTCACCATACACCACTCCCAGGCTCTGGTAAGCCAGCATTAAAATGGTCTTGCAGGAAGCCTTCTGGTATTTCTGAGAGCACAACAACAAGATGCTCTAAGGATCGAATCCCATTGCAATACCATGACCCAAAAGCTCATTGACACTTCAAAAAAAAAACCAAGAGAGTCCCACATTCATAAGAGTAAGCACAAGCCGTACCTTGTTGTAAACGCCCGCCTCTGGATCCATGACAGGCGAGCGAATCGAGTGTAAGTGAAAAATAAGAATGAGAATGATCAGCAAACTCGAATGAGGGAGTGGGATTCGATAACTGAGGGAATTTGACAGCTTTTACGAGGATTTCCGACAATGGGTCTCTGCCGGGCTTCTTTACAGCGAAGACGGTGCAGCTTGCAGGGCGATAAGGGGGGAAGAGAAGAAGCAAAACCGTTCGCGGTGTAGCGCAAATCGTGTGGGTTGGGGGTTTCAGACCCAGCGGTTTGTTTTGGGCGGCGGAGGTTAGTTGATCCGCACATAATGCGCGCAGATCATTGAATAATGAATATGTGATGATGACCAGAATATTATTTTGCTGTTTAGGAAGCGTGTGGGAGGGCGACGTTATGATGATGAAGAAGATGGGACGAAGGGCCCGTACACTAACGTGTTCCTCGTTGGGGGAGCAACAGCACAGTACCGGTCCACCCCTTTGAGTGGGCACCAACATCTACTACCAGTAGCAATAAAAAACTATCAGGACAGAGAAGTATGTTGTTGAATTTGGTTTTTACAGTGATGTGAAGTGAATCATCATGTTGATGAAGTAATTCAAAGGGACATCAACGTCTACTACCAGTAGTAATAAAAAAATATCTGGACAGAGAGAAGTTTGTTCTTGAATTTGGTTTCTATATTGAAGTGAATCATCATGTCCCAGAAGTAATTTTGGGAAATAAATTATCTGGCTTCATATTAATGTATTAGTTTGAGTAGATATTCCATCCACCATCATTATGAATATATAAATTTATAAATTTTTGAAAAGAAATATTTTATCAATTAAATAATCTCATTTCATTTAGGTTTCTGATAAAATGATGGATGGTAATTGGATTATTATGATGTATATAATATATTTTTTTAATGAAATTTATTAAGGATAAGATTTAATTTTGTTCAAATTTGTTAGTGAAATTAAATTGTTATTATTAAGGTAAATTAGATTATTATTGTTGATGGAATAATTTTTTTTTGGAATTTTTATGGTATTATCATTAAAGTATTAGATTATTATTGTTATGGAATAAATTTTTTTTAAGCTTTATTCATTTATTATGGTAAACAGAATGCAATGTAAAATGTTTCATAAAACTCTATACAATTTATTTTCAATAATTACATTAACAACAAAAAAATAAGAAGTATTTTATGAATCAAAATATATTATTAATTCGTCCTTGAGTGGAAATCAAGATCTTTTTAGTAGTAATTAGACTATTTTTTTTTCAAATGAAAAAAACAATTGGTTTATATTACATACCACCGACATATAACAAAATATTCATTTACAAACATTTCAGTAATATTTATCACCTATGGAAAACCAGATCTACTTCCCTTCAAAACAAAATATACGGACCATATCATAATTTGTTCACTTATACCAGCAATACATCATGTAGCCTTATATGAAAGGTCTTATGGAACATTAACAACATATTACCAAAATTAAATTAAATAAAGACGAGTAATACTTAGGCAGTCCAGAGAAATGAATTATGTCAGTCTAATATCTCCTTCTGCAATGATAGTGTTGTCTTCCATGTGTGTATAGTGCATGTACCCCGCCTCCTCCCTCAGTCCTTGCTTTGATATTGAATCCGCTACTGTGTTCGATTCTCTGAAAATATGTTGAAAAGTGATATGTCTGAAGGCTTGAATGAGAAACTTTATATGTGTAATCCATCCATCTAGTTGGGGAGGAGAAAAAGTAGAAATTTGAGAGAACACATCTATGGTGGATTTTGAGTCGCCATAAATATGTATCCAGTCGATATCCTTCTCTATGGCGAACCATAGTAATCCCCAGAGCGCCAGAACCTCCCCCTTGGTATTTGTACCCATTCCTGCAAACCATGTCATCATGTAGTGTGTATTGTTGTTGATCTGAAGCACGCACCACATCCACATCTCCCAAGTTGAGCGACTCCATCAAAAAAACCAACTGGGAATGAATAGGGGGTGGCATGAGTCGATACGAGATATCCTTTGTGTGCATTATGTCTATTTTTTGTGAATCTAGCCAAGCACATACCTTCATAATGATCCAATAATAATCTGCCTCTTGATTTTGAAAGATGGTCTTATTCCTTGCCTTTTATTTCTCCCAAAAAACATATATAGGAACTGTTTGCATACTCGCCCCCTTTTAGACCACCATTGAAGACACTCTTCTATGGAGCCAAAAAGTCTTAATGGAATTTTGTTGTGCCTCATGATGTGATACCATACTTGTTTGCAATTGAGCCTTCTAGAAACAAATGTGCAATTGATTCCAAATCAATTTTACACAGGGCACATCTACCTGGGCCACAATAGCCCCTTCTCAACAAGTATTCCCAAGTGAGCATTTGATTTCATCATATCATCCAAATATATATAATGATCTTGTTGGGAACTTTATATTTCCATATTTTATAAAACCACATTGGATGATAGTTAAAATGGACAGTCATAAAGTACATGTAAACCTCCACGACGACAACTGAGTTGTCCTTCAGACAGCCGACCCATGAGCGTTGATCCCCTTTCGCCCTTATGCATAATCCAAAATGATTCAGTGAATTAATATATGAATCCCACTCTTTTTCCATTCCTTCTGTCAAACCCATGTGTATAGCTCTGCGCCAAATGGGTAACCTTCCTCTCCATTCGTTGATAACTTGTGATAGAACTATATAGCCCCTTGCTTGTAGGTCCCATAGAGTATGTTCATTTAATTTGTAGTTGTCTTCCAACCCTTTAATATTATCTCCTATCTAGATATGATTACCTAAACCGAATGTCCAAATGAAACGTTGTAGGAACCATGATTTAATCTTGTTGAATTAATTCCAAATACAGGATCCTTTCGCAGAACCAATTTGCCCATTATTTATCCATGCAACTGCCCCTCTCTGTTTGAGATATTCAGACTCCTTTATGTGTCGCCATATACCTTCCCCGAACAATGCCCTCCATATAGATTTAATAATAAGCGACCAACCAAAAAAAAATCCATTTAGAATACCCCATCCTCCAAGCTCCTTTGGAATCGTGATTTTATTCCAGCTGATGAGATGATATTTGTGACTATTTTTTGTTCCTTCCCAAATGAATTTTGCCATTATGTTGTTAATATTATTCTAAGATATTTGAAGGCAATATGTATAAGTGAGCCCAATGTACCATAAGTTGTTGAAGTACAGCCTCTGTTAATATGAACTTGCCTTCGAGAGATAAATACTTATTAGACCACAAATATAATTTCCTGTAGAATTTATCAACAATCTACTTTAAATTGGCAATACGATAACCATTTGGCTTCAATCAAAACCCCAAGTAATTAGACTATATGTATTTAAAAAAACAAAGTGTTACATAATCTATTTTCAAAATGGTTTTAAAAGTAAAGAAATAGAATAATTTACAACTATAGATAGTGAGTAAAAACACTTGTAACAAAAGTAAATAGTGATTAAAACACATGTGGCAAAAGAAGTGTCATACTTTACAAAAAGACAACATATATGAAATGACATGTTTTACAAAAGATAATATATAAAGTGGTATATCTCATATTCAAATAAATAGAAAATAACATAGGCATTAATCTAGAATCTCAAAAAGATATGACATTCAAGGAAATCGAAGTCTTGTTTATATTGATGGATTTTGGCTTGTTTATTATTTCTATTGAAATATTGAATATTTCAAATAATAGAAAATTGAGATAGATTCACAAGGCTATGGTTTAAGTGGAGAAGTGGTAAGATCATGGATTTTGGTTTTTTTATTATTTTATTAAAATATTGAATATTTCAAATAATAGAAATTTGAGATAGATTTACAAGGCTATCGTTTAAGTGGAGAAGTGGCAAGATCGACATTTTTAGTAGCTGATTGTGTTGAGAGGAGCATTATACAGTTAAGTGTGAGGGAGATGTGTAATGTTTTTTATACTTAATCTTGAGTTGGAAAATGTTTCTTTTAAAATGAAAATCAAATATATTATCTAAATTAAAACTAATATGGAATATAATAAAAACCAAAATGAATATGCAAGTTTAATTAGTTTTAATTAAAAGCATTATAAAATATCAATAATCTTACTCTCAATGTGCGTTGTTATTGTGTCGAAAGGGACTCTACAACCCAATATACTAGATATGTTGTAATGTCTTATTTAAGATTTCGACTTAGTTAAAAATAAAAATAAAATTTGATCTCTCTTGACACTTGGTAGATCCGGAGTTAAGATTCATATAGCTAGTTAATATTACAATCAAATATGAAGGAGATGTGATAAAAATGTTTCACTCTCAATCTCAACCATAAACAAAATATTCCAATGTCCATGTGAAATAACATAATTGTGTAGAAAGACTCTCTCGAACTAGTATAAAAGAGATGTTGTATTTGCACATTAGACAAAGTGTTAGATTTAAAAATAAATAAATAAAAATAAAAACAAAAAACATAATATTGGCACAATTATATTGTAATTTTGTTTTTATTAATAAAATTGCAAACAATTAAAAAATATATGATATGCATATCACATGAAAATAACTTTAAATAATAATGATTCAACTATGATATTTGAAAATATACCAGCCTAGATCCATCTTAACTTGGGATCTACCAAGCGCCAAGATGGATAAAATCTCTTTTCACTCTAAAAGAGGTTTGCATCTCAAGATATGTGTTTCCTCTTAACACTTGATAGATCTAGAGTTAAGATGGATCTAGGCTAGTTTAATTATTATTATAAATTTAATTATCAATTATCAATTGTAATTTATTTATTTATTTATTTATTTATTTTTTTTAAACTTGACCGAGTCAAAATGCTAAACAGAACATTACAACATCTATACTATACTAGGTTAGCGAGCTTCTTCGCATGATAATTAATAAAAATATGAAAAGGTGCCTAATAACTGACATATATATAATCAAGGTTTTAATATATATAAAAAATTGTAACTAGGTTGAGCCTAGGTCAAGGCCAACCTGCTTATTGGTTGGAAGAAGACTGACCCACCCACAATTGTATGCTTATCACCAGGATTGTATGATAATAATATTATTAAGAATCAATATAAATCCATCTTAACTTTGGATTTATCAAGCGCAGAGAGGAATCAAATCTCTCGAGGTGCAAACATTTTATCAAGTTTTGTACCTCAAAAAGAGGTTTACATCCTAAGAGATTTGATTCATTTGAATGTTTGGTAGATTAGGAGTTAAGCTAAATCTATGTTGGCTTTATAAATACTCTTACTTTTGAGTGTTAAGAAGATGTATAATTCTTGTAATTTAAAAAAAATATTTCAATATAGAACTTAAATAAAATATTTGAATATCCATGTTAACTAATTTATTTCAATATCAATTTGATATATATGTCTACATAGAAAAAAATCAAGCAAATTATTTTAATTTTGATTATAATAAAATATTTCAATGCACAAAGAAAATAAGTAATTGGAAGTAAAACAACATAGATCTATCAAGCACTCAGAGGAATCAAAGTTCTCAAGATACAAACCTCATATATATATATATATATATATATATATATATATATATATATATATATATATATATATTAACCCCTAATTACATATGGTATTTTTATTTAGCATGCTTTATAATTTGTATAAATCAATTTTTTAACGTGATACACATGCATTGATTATATACATAGTTTAGAAAAAAAATGTAGTATAAGTAAATAGTTTTTATATGTTTTTTAATTAAGTTTAGATATCCCTAGATGCAGTGATTAATATGGGTGTGGGGTGGGGTGGGGTGGGGGGGGGTGGGGGGTCGCGCGGAGGGCAAGGGCAACCAATAGGTTGGGGAACATGGCACCACGCCCTCGACAAGTGTAATGGAATTAACCATTGTAATAATGTCCCTCATGTTGGTATTCATGCAAGGGAAACGAGGAACGATGGGAAATGGCTTTGAGTGTGCGAGTAGGAAAGTGACAAGCATTAGATGTACAACTTATAAGAAATGTCTATGAGGCTCAACAATCCAGAGCTTCGGGGAGGAGGTTGGTTTAATGATTCGAGATTTGTTGGAGGACCGACTAGAGAATATTAATGGCAATAGGGTAATAAATAACACAATGAATGGTAGATGCTTAAGGTATCACACAGAGCGGGGTGTAAAATCATGGGAAATTTTGTGGGAGTTATTTTTTTGGCGTTTTGACAACAATAGTCAAAATAATAGTAGTGAATCCCAATATACAGAAGGGAAGAGAAGGTTGCTAAGTCCTGAAGCAAAAAAGTTGAAATCCATTCTTTTTTTTTTGGCTTAGGCCATAATATAGAGAAAGAAAGCTTTTGATATCCATCCAAGTAATAAATATTACTCTACCTATTATCTCTTGCCTAGGTCTGTGTATCGGTCATTTAATTTAGAAGTAAACATGGACTTCCATTTTCTATTGCTTGGAATTCGTTGGTGTTTATGTACTTGAAAGTATACATATGTACTCTGTTGGTCTGGGAAAGAAGGCCAAGGGGTATTCTAAGGGAACCCTGCTACTAGGATTATTTGGAAATGGGTAGAGGTTTTGGGAAGGCATATTGTCATCTATGCCATGGAAGTCAATGTTTTTCCCATGGAGTTGAATGTTGGTGGTCTTGTGCTAGATACCCTATCTGCTCTGATCCTCCAAAGCATTGTCTTTGGGCTGAGAGTGTGGCTTCTAGGTGGAATTATTCTTGGGATAACTTTGTGGGATTGGGAGGGCACCTCGAACCTAGTATGTTAACAAGGGGCGATAAGGAAATGGTGTCAAAGTATCATACCCACGGGCTTAAGTTTGCTCAACTAGTAGGAAAGAAGCGAGGGGTGACTGGTGTATGTATTCGAACTGTCAATAATAGGAGAATGTATACAGTTGTGAGTTTGAGTTTCTGGTGAATGGGCCAGATTCTCCTGCATATGTGGCCTTAGGGAATTTCTAAATTGGTTTGCAACATAACTAAGGAGAAGAGGTTTGGAGAGGAAAAGCCCTCGTGGGTCCACTACATATCATATTCTATAGCTCAACTATCAAAACCTGTTAACACCATGTCGAGACATAGAGGTTGTGTGAGATGAGGGGTAGCATACATGCAAAATACTCGCTTATAAAACCATGTAGAAGGCTTTGCAACATGATATAGGGAGCATATTCTGATGCATGTATAAGAGGAGCTGGTTCGGAATGAAGGGGAAGCTTCTTCCCATAAAACCTCCTTATCATATTCATAAGTAACGGTAGAGAGGTCAGGATGAATCCCTAACACAGAGCATACATGAGGTAGAGCCAATCAGTACCTCCAAATAATAGATTTGTACTTGAAAATTAAGCTCATGTTTTGATGAATTCTATTGGATCGTCAGGAGTCTAGGATAGACCTAATGAAATTCCTGGACGACATGCATGGACACATGAATTTTTATGACAATAGGCTAGACAAGATTGAACATAGATTGGCTAGGATCAAACAACATCTTGGCATCCCCTCGATGAAAACTGGACCCCCAATAGATCCAACAACACCTATTCCAGTGTTAGGCTCTAATTTTGAACCCCTCGCTTAATGTTTGTGTCTATGTTTAATGTAGTAAATTTTGTTGATGGTTTGAGCAAGTCCAAATGGGTCATCATCAGTTTGTATACTTGATAGTTATTATTTTTGTTTGTGTCAAACTATTCCTCCCAACCTTGCATAGGGTTCATTTTTTGTTATGGTTTGGTCACCCATCTGAGAGACTGACAAAACATTTTTTTCCAACAAAGAAAAAAACCACTAATTTTTTGCATTCCACATATAAATAAACCAATAATATGCAACGTTTGTTGACCATTTTCCCACCCAAAAAGAGTCAATCTACTTACATAGTATCCAAACAAAAATATAACAAAATTCCAATAGCATATCCCATATAACATAAGTCAACTAAAAACGGGGAGGTAATTAACTACCTTGCAATACCCTATAATTTCAAAAATCACAAAATAATAGTCCACTGATGGTTTGTTGTAAAAGATAAATGAGGACAAACTAAACCAATGAAAAACATCCAATATTAGTAGCTCCATCCTTGTATTCTTCATAATGTCAAGTTCCCAATTGCAAATTAAGTCCCTTCTTAGACAAGGAATTAGCTAAATCATTTAATTCCCTAAAAATGTTGTACATTGAAATGTCTTGGAAATATTTTAGAAGGTATATGCTCCCTCTGGTCCAATGTGTTAAAGAAAAAGTCTTAATGACAAATCCATATCTTACCCATTCATCTTCTCCCTTTGAATCACCAAATATGGACAAGAAGGGTAATTTGAGATGTTTTGTAATTAAAAGTAAGCCCCACTATGACACCAATTTAGCCAGCATATTTGTACCATTACCTTTGTACCAGTAAAGTTTGTAGAAGTGCCCCCTATTGATGAATCACACACCACCGTATCCACAAATTCCATTTTTGCTAGCTCTATCAAAATATGGCTTAGAAAAGTGTAGGGTATGGATCAATACCTGTATGTTCCTATCTATGCAAGGGATCGGGAGAAAACTATGTTCCGAAAAGTATCCAACTATCTTCAAGCAATTTTTTGCAATATTCCAATATTTGTATTCAAAAGTGAGCTTATTCCTGCCCAACCATCTACCCCCCAAAATGAAGAGGGGTAATTGAAAGAACTCCAACACCATTTGGAACCAATATCTTACGCATTCTTCAACAAAGCTAATTTTCTAACACTTACCTATCTATATAAGTTTTAAATTACCATCCCAAATGCTTTTCGAGAATGGAGTACATGTCAACATTAATTTAATAGTGGTCTCTTCCTTTGATAGGCACAAAAGACAAACCCCTAGTCCTGGGAGGCACCTCTTCAAAAGTTTCTCCCATGAAAGAATTTTATTTTTGATCACTAACCAACTAAATAGAGTAATATTTATAGGGAGATGTCATTTCCATATGTCCAAATACCCTCAAGATGGAGTATTTGTCGATTTGCCTTGAATGATGTGCCCATAAGCCTCAGAAACCTTGATAGAACCCTCTAAGAATGTGTCATTCCATAACAACTTATTTGTTATCATGTATAAATAGACCCCTACATGTAACAGGTCCAATTTGAGAGCTTCCTAATGAATAGCAGGATCCCCCCATAAACCAACATCACTAGCAAATATCCATCTTGATCCAATGACATTGTTCCCCACTTCCTTCATGATATGGTTGAGTAAATATATCCCCTTATCCCTGGTAATTCAGATAAGTTGTTCATTGAGGATTAAGGAATAGAGCAACCAACAATACGATCTTCTCCCACTCTAATTGACACACCATCCCCTACCTCCCACCTAAGTTTTTCAAGTAAAGATGATTTAGAACCGATAATGCTTCACCATGTAAAGGAACATCCCCTGAATAACAAGTTTTCAAATATAAGCAATCCATAATAGAAGTTTGTTTTGAATATTTCTATTTTTTCAACTTTTTCCAAATTCCCTCGTCAAAAAACACTCTCCATAATGACATTAATGTATGGCCCTATTAAAAAATTCCAGATTTAACAAACCCCATCCACCTGATTTATTGGGAATGCAGATATCCTCAAACTTTACCAAGTGTAATTTTTGTTTGCCATTTTTCCCTGACCAAAGGAACCTCACCATGATAGAATTTAGTTTTTTGATGATCAATTTTGGAAACTTTTCAATATGCATCCAATATATGGGTAGACTCTATAGAAAAATTTGCTAATTTTTTTTCTAACTTATCACATAACCATTGCCAATCATAAACTATATATTTAGTAGGATTCAAGTAAAATCCTAGATATCTGAAGCGTTGTGTTAAATTCTAAAATCCACTAAGAATGTGTCATTGATCTCATGCATCACTTCAAGGTCGAAATTTGAGTCCAATAACAATGACTTGTTATCACTAATCAATATACTTATAACTTTCTCAAACTTCTTGATCATCTGCAGGATATTTTTCCATTCTACCAAATTTCCTCTACCAAAAGTAGCACATCATCAATTAAAAATAGGTGTGTAATCATAAAGTTTTGTGCCACTCTAATACTCGAGATAGAATTTCTCCTTTTTCAGAGTAAATGTATCCACTAAAGCTTTCAATAACTAAAAGAAAAATTAAGGGTGAGAGAAAGTAACCTTTTTGAAGACCTATAAAATATATAAAGAATCTAGACGGAATACCATTGATAAGCACTGCAAATAAATAAATGGCACACATGCCATAACCCAATCCACCATGTCCAATGTGAGTCACGCTTTAAATGTCAGAGCCATCCTCAAAAAACCCCAATCCACACTATCGTAGGCTTTTCCAGGTCAAGTTTAAGGAACACAATACAATGTGTTTTTTTTTTTAGAGTGGATGCTCTCTTGGGCCACCGCAACAACATCATGAATTTACCTTTTTCAAAAACCCAAATTGCTCCAATGAGATGGAATCTGGTAATGTATCCCGAAGTCTCAGTGCAATAAGCTTAGAGATCAAATTGTACAATAGGTTGCACAAAGAAATAGACCTATTGTCCTTATAGGTATATGGATTGGAGGATTTCAATATGAAAGCGATAAAGTTCGAATTTAGAGGACTTGAAATTTTCCTGTGCATATGTAATTCCTCCAGGACAAGAAGTAAATCCTTCCTTGTCTCATGAAAAAAGAAGAGGAAGAGTTCAATTGTCCAACTATCAGGACTCGAACACTTTTCTTGTGTTAGAGCATGTTAATACTAAATTGATACTGATGGGCTGCTTCAACAGTCATCTCAGAGTAACTATTTCAAACCTACTTTTAGCTGGAACTTAGCCTTTCCAACCTGAGAGGGCTCTCTCAAAGATAAATATGATATTAGGTAAATGAATATCAACAAATGGCTAACTCTGAAATTGGCTTTAAATATATTTTTGTGCAGGTGAAATATGTAGACAAATAACTACCATTGGGCTTCTGGAGTCAGCATAAAAACTCAGTTGACATGTGAAACATCTCTCTTGGAAGTTGAGGCATGCGTATTATGATGAAACATAACATTTACAACAGACTAGACGTTTGAAGGAAGTTAGAGCATGTTGACCATGAATTCTAAGTAATCAAACAACTAGGATACTGAAGATAGAATAAAAAAACATAAAATACAAACACTCATAAGAATACCAATGAATCTCAGGTAAAAAGAAGTTTGTTGCCACTGTATATTACTGATACAAATATTTACAATACTAGTCTGTGATATAACATCCATCAACCTTTTCTCCACCTATACTCTACCTATTTATAATTTTAGGTACCTTTACAATGAGTCTGCTAGTAAGGCCAGATCTTCAAATGCATCTAATGACACCTTGACTAACCAAAAGCAGATTACAAGGAGAAAAAGTAGAGATCTGCTATTTTTAGGAATTTGAAACCTAATAGGACTCTAATACACTTTATTACATTTAATAAACTTTAAAAGCTCCACACTTTGCTGGTATACATCGTGTTGGAAAGGTAAATCTCCTCTGTAGATAGAGGTGATCCCTCTAGCCCTAGAGTGGGTCTAGCAACAAGGGAACAAGCTAATGTGTAGGTTCCTAGCTAGCAAATGGAATAAGTTGGGGTAGATTGTCCTACTTGGATTCCAACACTATTGTCGCAGTTGTAGTAGTGACAGCCTCTTGATCTCCATCCCGACAAGTTGCAGTCCTTCAGCAATGGTACTCGTATTCCTGCACAAAGATCAAAGACAAGAGAAATATATACAAAAAAATAATCACATTCGTATCTAACTTGTCAGTCAAGGAAGACTAAACGCATTGCTTAAAATAAGCCATATAAACACAAGATGGGAACCAGACAATAGTCATGTATATATAAATAGAAGAAAGAGATTACAACCGGAGCCCTGACGTTACAGCCTCCTTCAGCGGGTTCAGTAGAAGCGCGTCTCGAAGGATCGTTCGGGGAATTGGGACGAGGCGAGGACACAAGCCTAATCTCTCTCTCAACAAAAGTATCTTTCTCTGTTCTATCTCCCTAGCAAAATGTTCAGCGACTCTCTTCAGCCTTTCAACTATGATTGTTTAGCTAGTGTATCAATGGGAGATAGCTTTATTTATAGAGGGAAAGGAGGAGGTTGTTGGCAATATGTTGTCCTTGATGGCAACCTACTTGATGAAGTTGTTCTTGATGGAAACCTACTTGATGAGTTCCCTTTTGATAAGCAGCCTATGTGTTAGAGATGTAAAAATCATGTTTCTACAGGTATGTTCATATGTGACAGAGAAAGGAATTCTAGTATGAGCCACAGAAATGAAACAAGAATTATTCCTCAATATATACGCTACTTTTGTGAAGGCAACCCGCGTATGGATGCAATGTATACGCTACTTTTGTGAAGGCAACCCACGTATACATTCAGGATTAGTATATACACAATTTTTATGAAGATAAGTTGCGTATACACGCGAATACGAACGATCCAAGTCGTGTATGCCTTTTGCGCTCTAAAATTATGATACCAAGGGGCATTACCATGGTATTAGCCCACAGTATTGAGCGATGTATTATTTATTTGATTCCGTCCAAGAATGCCATTAGCAGTAGTGTGGTTTTGACTCATAGTATTGGTAAAGGCTAAACTTATATAAGGAGAAGAAGATCATAGTGCAAAGTGTGCATGAGTAAGGGTTATGACTGAATAATTTTCTCTAAGGGATATCTGCATGGGATGAACTCTGTTTTAATTGATAGATCTAAATCTATGATGCACCCATGGATACAATGATGGTTCTGGATCTCTATATCTGAAATGACTATGCAATTTTGTGATCCATTGAAGAGATGATTAGATCTATGACCTGGCGCAAACTTGCTGAAGTCAAGTGAAGAAATCTGGGTAATTTTTATGGATCTGTTTCATTCTGCAAAGTTTATATATACAGATATATACGCTATTTCGTCTCAGTAAAAGCGCGTATATACGCAGGTTTGCTTCAGAAAAGGCGCGTATGGCAGTTAGGGTTTTTTGAAGCTTATTGCAGAGGTTTTTCTGTTATTATTGCTATTTCTCTATTGTCTTTCAATGAAGTCTTCTTGTAGATCTGGGTTGTTTGAATACTGTATATGCTGCTAAGATGATTATGTACAAATATGGTCAATGAGAGAACAAACATGGTTGATGGTGACTAATTGATGAAGGGTTCTGCATTTCTAAAGATATCTGACTGAAAGACTCAGATCTGGATCTGTGACTAATTACATTCTGAAAAACAATATTCACAGAGCTATATGCAGGTTGGTGTGAAGGAAAGCACGTATACACGTGGGTTTAGTGAAGCGAAGTAGCGTATGCATTTTAAGTTGATGGATGTTCAAGGTTGAGTTTGTATCTGCATATTGATTTTGAAGTCTAGGTTAATTCTAAGTTCTGGTTATAGTGGTCTCACTGTTCTGATTGAAGTATTGGGTAAATTGTATGGTTGTTGATGTTTATGAAGAGTTGTGTTGATGTTGTTTAATCCAATGTGAAAATTGATGAAACCTGGTATGCAGTGGTTCTGAGGTTGAAGCCTTCAGTATGGAAGTAGAAGCTTCCTACCAGTAGAAGCTGGTGTTCTGATCAGGGGGTTAAAGCTCCCTTCCAGTAGTGTCTGTTAAATGAGATTAGGGGGTTGTAGCTCCCTTCCAATAGCAAATCGAAAATTAGAGAAGGTTGTAGCCTTCTGCAGGTAGATGCCTGCGTACTAATATGAGTCTGCATCAGTATAATATTGTAAACAATTTTCCATATAATAAATATTGAAGACAGAGATGACAACAGCAGTGGTTTTCTCCTAAATTGGGTTTCCACCTTAAATACTGGTGTTCATGTGTGATTCTCTTGTGTGATGATTTATACTGTTGTTACCACACATAATTATTTATTATCTAACAAATGCATGACTAGTAAACTGACTTAAAGATTGTTCCTGAAAATTTTTTCTAATCTGCAAAATTATATCAATATACGCTAGTTTCTTTTCTTATATGCGCATGTATATGCAAGTTGGGTTCATCAAAGCCGCGTATGGAATTATGTAAAGAAAAAGTTAAAATATTATCAGAAATTTATAAACATGGAACTATGCCCCCCTCTCTGGGTATTTTTCCCAACAGGCAATTTATCAGAGCGAGGTTCTTGAAGAAGCATGTGAAAAAAAGTCCCATTTAAGATTTGCAATCAAAGTGGGACCATTATCTATAGTGCTCCTCTCTTCCAACGAAACAGGCCCAATGCTAGAAGAGAAAGGACAATATCCTATCTTTAGTCTCTTGGAGCAGATTTATGGTCTATAGTTGAAGGAGTTTATCAATATCCAGCATCAGTTCCAACAGATGCAGCAAAAAGAAAGAAATATGAAACCAATGCAAAGGTGGTCAATGTTTTATTGGGAAGTTTGATTGAATCAAAATTTGTCAAAGACATGCAGCTGAATACAACAAAGGTGATATGGGACAAAATCATTCTAAGCTATGAAGGTGATACCAAGGTAAAAAGTGCTAAACTCCAAAATCTCAAAATTCAATATGAAAATCTCAGGATGCATAATGAAGAAAGCATTGCCAGTTTATTTTTACATCTAGATGATATTGTAAATCGTATGAGAAATCTGGGTGAAACCATAACTGACACTACTCTGGTAGAAAAGGTTTTAAGATCTCTAACTCCCAAATTTGAATCAAAACTGTCTGCTATTGAAGAGAAGCAGGATCTACAAACTCTTACTATTGTTTAACTTCATGGTATTTTGACTGCTTTTCAAATGAGAAAAGGAGGTCCATCTGAAGTCAAAGAAGTTGTCTTTAGAGTTGCTGCAAAAGGAAAATAAGTAGAAGAACAAGAAGAATCAGGGTATGGTTCAGAAGAAGATGAGATAAATTTTGTAAAGAAGCTACAACTTGGCACTGGAAGATTCAGAGGTAAGCTTCCTTTTAAATTTTTTGCTTGTGGAAGAGTTGGTCATTAGGCTGTTAAGTGTCCTCATAAATAAAAACAAGATAAAGGAAAGGAAGTGACAAAAGTAAATAAGAATCGGTTTATCAATAGAAAAAGTTATTATCAAATAGCGAAGAAGGAGAATCTGATCAAGATGTTAGACTTCTCATGGCTTTTGAAAAAGATTCTAGTGAGGCTAAAGATGCCTTTATGGATGCTCTAGAAGAGAATGATTTTTTTGAAGAAATTAATCAGCTCAAATATGTTTGGAAGAAAACAAATTTCCATAAATACTCTAAAGAATCAGCTTATAGAAAAGGAGAAGCACAATGAGAAATTAGAATGTGAAATAGTAAGTCTAAGAAAGGAAATTGAGAAAGAGAAAACTTTAAATCTTAGATTTTCTAAAGGAACTGAAACCTTAGATGAAATTATCAAGGTTCAACACTCTCCTTTTGTAAAGACAGGTCTTGGATATATCGGAGAATCCTCTTAGACTTCAACACCAAGCTATCTAAGTGTAGCTAAAGCCAGCCTACAACATTCTATCACTCAAAAAGAAAACAAAGAAACTTCACAGGTAAAGCATGACCACTTCAATACAAATAACAATAGCAGAAATATCAAACAAAGAAACACCAATATGCAGGTAAACACAAATAGAAGGTTTCATGATCGCAAAAAATTCTTCTTTAATGGGCAATGTTTCTCATGTCATAATTTTGGTCATAAAGTTGTTCAATGTGTTGCATACAAAACCATCATGACCAGAGAAGCAAGAAAGCAAAGAAATGAGACTGGAATAAATAAGAATACTTATAAAAAAATTTCTCCTCTTCAAAATGAAATTGAATGTTCTTATTGCAATAACTTTAGTCATGGAGAATCTGAATGCAGGAGCAAACTCCAACCAAAAGAGCATGTACCTTCAAATTCCAAGGTATGGAGAAAGAAGGACTTACAGGTTGAGAATTGTGGCATAGCCTTATTTGCAGAAGGGGAAGAAAATCAATGGTACATTGATAGCGGATGCTCAAAACACATGACAGGTGATAGAAATAAGCTCCTTGCATACAATGCTCTAGAAAGAGAAAAGAATGTTACCTTTGGAAATGATACTCCTGCTGTCATTAAAGGAAAAGGTTCTATTTTTCTAAAAGAAAAGGTAAAAGCTAACAATTTTATGTATGTGGATGGATTGAAACATAACCTGTTAAGTGTGAGTCAAATGTGTGATCAAGGAAATGAAGTTGTATTTAGTTCAAAAGAATGTGTGGTACGTGAACTTGACACAGGAAAAATAGTAATAAAAGGAACTAGAACACCAAGCAATTTGTATGTATTTAAAGGTTGCAAAAAAAATGTTACTTGGGTAAATATTCAGAAAATTGGTTATGGCACAGAAGATTGGGGCATTTGAGTTTCTCTCAAATCAGCAAATCTAGCAGACTCAAAGCAATTCATGATCTTCCCTGCATCACTTTGCCTGAAAATATCATATGCAAATCTTGCCAATTCGGTAAGCAAACCAAAGTGCAATTTAATGCCAAAGAAGGATAAGCAAGTAAGCCTCTTGAACTTATACATACTGATTTATGTGTTCCTGTAAGGAAAAAGTCACCCCGTGGAGAACAATACTATATTCTATTTATTGTTGACTTCTCTAGAATGTTTTGGATTGGGTTAGTAAAACACAAAGATGAAGCATTCGAAAAATTTCAGATCTTCAAAGCTCTGGTTGAAAATGAATTAGATCTAAAAATCAAATGTCTTAGATCTGACCGTGGAGAGGAATATATATCAGATGAATACTTTGATTTCTGTGAACAACATTGCATAAAAAGACAGTTTTATGTAGCTGGAACCCCACAACAAAATGGCGTGGCAAAAAGAATGAATAGAACAGTTAAATAGATGGCTCATGCTATGCTTGATGATTCTGGAACACCTGATACCTTTTGGCGAGAAGTAGCACATACTGCAGTAAATATTCTTAACAGGGCTCATGTTCGTGTGAATTGATAAAACTCCTTATGAGCTCTGGTATGGTAATCTTCCAACTGTAAAGCATTTTAGATTTTTTGGAAGCAAATGCTTTATCAAGAACAATGATGAAAAAATTGGTAAATTTGAACCAAGAGCAGATGAAGGAATATTTCTTGGCTACTCTTCAATAAGTAAAGCATATAAGTGTTACAATAAAAGACTTAGGAAGATTGTTGAATGTATTGATGTTGTAATTGATGAGTCTCTCTCAGCTCCAAAACCGAAAAAATCAATAACAAATGAAGATGAAGGTGATGAATATCTTCCTGCATCAAATAGCAACAATATAGAAGGTGAACCCAATGAAGCACCAGAAGAAGATCTATCTGAAAAGGCTCCATCCAGGTATGTTCAAAAGAATCATCCAGAATCACAAATTTTGGAAGAAAAGGGATCAGGTGTCCAAACAAGAAGAACTCTTGTAGGATCTCCTAGTTATTTAGCATTTCTATCCACTATTGAACCACATAATGTCAATCAAGCTAGCAAAGATGAATTTTGGATTCAAGCCATGAATGAAGAATTTGATTAGATTGAAAAGAATCATACTTGGGAATTAGTTCCACGACCTCATGATAAAAATGTTATTGGAAAAAATTGGATATTTAAAAAACAAGTTAAATTAAAATGGAGATGTTATTAGTAACAAAGCTAGACTTGTTTGTAAAGGGTATGCTCAATAATAAGGTATATAATTTGAAGAAGCATTTGCTCTTGTAGCTATACTTGAAGCCATAATAATGTTTCTTGCCTTTTCAAGCTTTCAACAATTCAAAGTTTATCAAATGGATGTTAAGTCTGCTTTCCTTAATGGTGATCTAGAAGAAGAAGTTTATATAGAACAACCAGAAGGATTCATTTTTGGAAATGATGAAAAACTTGTTTGTAAACTTAAAAAGGATTTATATGGTCTCAAACAAGCTCCAAGGGCATTGTACTATCATCTTGACAAATATCTTCATCAACAAGGTTTTTCAAAGGGATCTGCTGATAGAAACTTATACAAAAAAAATGAAAATGATAAACTATTGATTGTGGTTGTATATGTTGATGACATCATTTTTGGGAGTAATGAAGAGTCTATGAGTCAAAAAATTTCTTCTGTTAAGCAGCAAGAATTTGAAATGTATTTACTTGGGGAACTATCATTTTTTCTTAGCTTACAAGTGCAACAAACAACAAATGGCATATTTTTATCACAAGCAAAATATCTTAAGCAAATTCTGAAGAAGTATGGGATGGAAGATTGCAAACCTGTGAGTACGCCAATGGTAACTGGATGTAACCTCAGTTCTCATGATGATTCTCCCATGGTGAATCAACCAGAATATAGATCCGTGATTGGAAGTATGCTTTATCTAACCGGGACAAGACCAGACATTATGCATGCAATTGGGATTGTTGGATGATTCCAAGCTAATCCAAAAGAGTCTCACCTTTAGGCTGTAAAAAGAATATTCAAATATCTACAAGGGTCTCAAGACTATGGTCTATGGTATCCAAAGAATGATGATCTCACTCTTCATGCTTACACAGATGCAGATTGGGCTAGAAATGTTGATGATCGAAAAAGCACTAGTGGTGGTGCATTCTATATGGGGCCCCGATTAGTATCTTGGTTCAGCAAGAAAAACAAAGTTCCATTGCCTTATCTACAACAGAAGCAGAATATGTGGCTGCCGCATCATGTTGCACACAACTACTTTGGATGATGCAGACTTTACAAGACATTCAAATCAAATGTTCACCTCCCATCTCCATTTTGTGTGATAATACAAGTGCCATTAGTATCTTAAAGAATCTTGTTATGCCTTCCAAGACCAAGCACATTCCTATAAAGTACCACTTCTACGTGAACAAGTGCTTGAACAAAAGGTTAAATTGGAGTATGTTCCCTCCAAAGAACAAGTTGTTGATATATTTACCAAACCTCTTCCCAGGGAAACATTCGAATATTTCAGACAGAAGTTGGGAATTGTCTCTGCCTCTCTGATCAAATCTGCTTAATTTCAGAAGATTAAATTCGATACACAGGTTTCATAAAGGTGAATCACGTATATACACGAGTTTCGGTGCATAAAACCACATATGGTCTTTGCTGACAGAATTTATCTAGGTCAACGTTTCAGAACAGTTGTGGTGATGTTGGGTAATCTTTGTTGTTGTTTCTTTCTATACCATTCACTGATATTTTTCTCCTTGATGAAGACGCTTTGATGATTTGGTTGTTGAAGATGTTCAGGATGCACAAGCTAAGGGGAAGCACTTGTCTTGTGGAAAGGATGCATTGTTGGCATTCTGATTGGTTGTTGTTTTATGGTCTCATGTTTGATATTATTTGGTTTTGGTCATAAATAGTTATATCTGTAATTTGATGAAAAGGTCATGTTGAGACCTATGATGTAAAATTGTTATATTCAGTCATGTAAACCCACTTGGTTGGGAAGTTGAGTCAAATTTGTAATTCCACTTGGTTGGATCATTAATGTAAGTATGAGTCCTTAGTGATAAGAAAGGTCATACTTGGTTGAGTCATGTACTTCATGGAAAAGTTGGTTTAAAGATCCAGCATGAACTCAGAGGGAGCATGGCAAAATGAGCACACATCAGATCTTCAGAGCTCATCTTTCTACAAGGGAAGAGAAACCTTGTTTTGGTTTTGATCCACCCTTTGCCCTTGATGACAAAGGGGGAAAGTGTTTTGGTGTTTGGTGTTTGAATAATGGTTATATTAATGTACTTATATATTGTGATGATCAAACACCATCATGGTTGCCATCAAGTCCAAAGGGGGAGATTGTTGGCAATATGTTGCAATATGTTGTCCTTGATGGCAACCTACTTGATAAAGTTGTTTTTGATGGAAACCTACTTGATGAGTTCCCTTTTGATAATCAACCTAAGTGTTAAATATGTAAAAATGATGTTTCTACAGGTCTATTCAGATGTGACAGAGAAAGGAATTCCAGTATGTTCCATAGAAATGAAACAGGAATTATTTCTTAATGTATACACTACTTTTGTGAAGGCAACTCGCGTATGGACGCAATGTATACGCTACTTTTGTGAAGGCAACACGCGTATACATACATTATTAGTATATACGCAGTTTTTATGAAGATAAGTTGCGTATACACGTGGATACGAACGATCCAAGTCGCGTATGCCTTTTGCGCTCTAAAATTATGATACCAAGGGGCATTATCATGGTATTAGCCCACAATATTGAGCGATGTATTGTATATTTGATTCCGTTCAAGAATACCATCAGCAGTAGTGTGGTTTTGACTCATGGTATTGGTAAAGGCTAAATCTATATAAGGAGAAAAATATCATAGTGCAAAGTGTGCATGAGTAAGGGTTGTGACTGAATAATTTTCTCTAAGGGATATCTGCATGGGATGAACTCTGTTTTAATTGATAGATCTAAATCTATGATGCACCCATGGATACAATGATGGTCCTAGATCTCTATATCTGAAATGACTATGCTATTTTGTGATCCATTGAAGAGATGATTAGATCTATGACCTGGCGCAAACTTGCTGAAGTCAAGTGAAGAAATCTGGGTAAGTTTTATGGTTCTAGTTCTTTCTGCAAAGTTTATATTATAGATCTATACGCTAGTTCGTTTCAGTAAAAGCGCGTATATACGCGGGTTTGCTTCAGGAAAAAAGTGTAAGGCAGTTAGGGTTTTCTGAAGATTATTGCAGAGGTTTTTCTATTATTCTTGCTATTTGTCTACTGTATGTCAATGAAGTCTTCTTGTAAATCTGGGTTGTTTGAATACTATATATGCTGCTAAGATGATTATGTACAAATCTAGTTAATGAGAGAATAAACATGGTTGATGGTGACTAAATGATGAAGCTTTCTGCATTTCTAAAGATATCTGACTGAAAGCCTTAGATCTGGATCTATGACTGACTACATTCTGAAAAACAATATTCATAGAGCTATATGCAGGTTGGTGTGAAGGAAAGTGCGTATACACGAGGGTTTAGTGAAGCAAAGTAGCGTATGCATTTTAAGTTGATGGATGTTCAGGGTTGAGTTTGTATCTGCATATTGATTTTGAAGTCTGGGTTAATTCTAAGTTCTGGTTACAGTGGTCTCACTGTTCTGATTGAATTATTGGGTAAAGTTTATGGTTGTTGATGTTTATGAAGAGTTGTGTTGATGCTATTTGATCCAGTGTGAAAATTTATGAAACGTGGTCTGCAGTGGTTCTAAGGGTTGAAGCCTTCAGTATGGAAGTAGAAGCTTCCTACTAGTAGAATCTGGTGTTCTGATCAGGGGGTTAAAGCTCCCTTCCAATAGTGGCTGGTAAACGAGATTAGGGGGTTGTAGCTCCCTTCCAATAGCAGTTGGAAAATGAGAGAAGGTTGTAGCCTTCTGCAGGTAGATTCCTACATATTGATATGAGTTTGCATCAGTACAATATTGTAAACAATTTTCCATATAATAAATATTGAAGACAGAGACGATAGCAGCGGTGGTTTTCCCCCGAATTGGGTTTCCACCTTAAATATTGGTGTTCATGTGTGATGATTTATAATGCTCTTACTGCACATAATTACTGATTATCTAACAAATGCATGACTGGTAAACTGACTTAAAGATTGTTCCTGAAATTTTTTTCTAATCTGTAAAATTATATCAGTATACGCTAGTTTCTTTTATTATATGCGCATGTACGAGTTAGTTCACTTCAACCGCGTATAGGTCACAGCAAGAAAAATTAAATAATGTTAAGTTATAAATATTGATTCACCTTCCCCCCCCCCCCCCCCCTCTCAGTATTTTTCCCAACAGAGGTCGGGATCCCTACAATGATGGAAGGGAGGCCTTATCCTTTGGGAGGTTTCCCCAAAAGGTGGAAACAAGAGGCCAAAGGAGGGTGGTTGTAGTTATTCAGTCAAACCACTCAGGCTGAATCGCCCACGAAGTTGTTAGGATAGAAAATTCGCCTCTAAATTTAAAAAACATTCCAAAAACAGCTTGGCGCAGGTAATGCACTAGTACATAGTGCCAATGGGCGCGGGACCCAATATTAATATTCCTCATTGGTGCGAGGACATAATAGGCTACCAATGCTAATGCAAAAACATGTGTTTCTGATGGTCTACTCGGGGAATTTTCAACAGAAGGAATGTTGTCCTCATGGCAAGGGATGCAATGATGGTCTTTGCAAGGCATGACACTTTGTATTAGTCACAGAAATGGTCCTCCAATGTGCGAGATGGGGATTTCAGGGACGGTGACAAAATGTTGTGTAATAGATGCCCCCTAAAGCATGAGGTCTGAGAGAGAGGGAGGGGTGAAATTCTTTACGAGAACGTGTTCGAACCAAACACCACTGTCAGAAGACCTGCAATTACAAATACAACTGATATCTCTGATACATGAACATGTAGCATGGGCATAGCCATCCATAATAGAGTACATAAAAACGAGTCTGAGGTATGGACGCAACCATCCAGCAATAAGGACCAACAAATAGACTCAGGTATGGTTGCAACCATCCAATCAAAAGAGTCATGCAATAAGTCATGATAAACCAAAATATTCCGTAGCCTGGATCTTATCAAACTAAACCTAGGGTTTTGCACTCCATCTCGACCTAAACAAATGCAAATTCAAGCATGCAAATATGTGAGCTGTAGTTGAACATGCAAGAAAGTCACTTGATTACCAGCTAATGATGAAAAATGTTAACAGGCACGAGAAACCACCAATAATGACAATGGATCTCAAGGTACAATAGGTACAATCCACATAATGTGAACAGTGATATGGCGTCAAACACCTGTAGAATCACTCGATCGAAGGCCAATGATGTGGACATGTTGTCAAATGCGAAGAAATTGCCATGGAGGCATGCAAGCTCCAAGGTACTGGCAAGGAGTCTCTAGATCAACTTCCTGGATAATGAGTTGAAGTCGACAGCAAGTAACCCGGTCAGAGGAGGGACATAATGTTTCCCACATCATCGACATGAGACAGAGGAAAATGATGATAGTGAATCAGGACCGAATCAGAGGATCAGAGGGAGGTTGAAAATTGCAGAGGCAAACTTATCTTGAACATATCAACGACACGACTCTGGATTTGGCAGTATTTGAAATCATGGGATCTGAGGTCATGAAGATGTGGCAAAGAGTGGATGAGAGGTCAAAATAGATTACCCAAACCCATGGAGGCAAAAAATAATGAAATGAGATGTCCCCAACCCAACACGAATGTAGATGAGTGTCATGTTCAAGAGAGACATACTGCTGAAATGACTAAAAAGTGGTTCCATTTTCCCCCACCATTTCTAGCGAGTACCCCAATTATTTTTGAAAAACAAGCTTGAAGGGGATAACATATGCTTGTACTGTAAGTTTGTCCTTCGAACAAATCCATCCTAGTACATTTTACGAGCCCTAGGAAGGAGGAACTTGAGTACGTCATGGTGACGATTTCTGATGTCATCAAGGTTTAAGGAGTCTGAAAAAGGAAGAACTCGACATCTTTTCATGTTTAGAGAGTTTGAAAAGAAGAAGAAAAGAAAATTCCAGGAGGTCCCTTTTCGTAAATAGTCTCACATGTTATAAAATTAAATATTACAGAGCAATGAAACACATAAAATATGCGGAAAACATAAGCACACAAAACACATAAAACCAGTGAGACACAAATATACGTGGTTCACCCAGTTTGGGCTATGTCCACCCCGAATAGCCAGTCCTTCCTTTCTATTATCCAGCAAAATTAAGAGACACAACCTATAGCAGATCCACTGTAATATCCTTTGTTCTCTCTCACAGTCTCCCTATCTATTTCTCACTCAAAGAATACACATACAATACATAGCCGCAATACAATACCCTCATACAAGCGAGGGGTTTCCTTCTAGGTCAAAAAACCCTAAACTAAACATAACTTCTACTATCAAATCATCTGCCTAATGAGCAACCGAGATTGACTAGAAATTACTATACTTTTACAAGGCAATTTTACATCTGTTTTTAGCTTCGAGAGTGCTGTCCCCGAAACCCCCCGCTAGGGGGGGGTCCATAAAGTCGCAGCTGCCCCCCCTGGAACTTCCAGGCAGCGTTTAATTTCATGTGGTGTTGCCACCCCATTGAGGTACAGGGGTCCAACGCTGTGATACAAAATAAACAAGATAATCAGGCTCCACACCCAATAATCTCCCACTTGGAGACTAATTTTAGTAATTTCACTGCTGCTTCATTTGTTGGACAATGACTCCTCTTTGGACCTTGTTGTTTCTCATCTTCATCGTCATCCTTGAAGACCAATTGAAATTGAGCATAATCTCAGTTTCTCCCTGGTTACAACTTTTGTTAGCATATCTGCAGGATTATGGCTAGTGTGTATCTTTTCCAGCTTCAACTGTTCATCTTACAATACTGACCGTATGAAATGGTACTTGAGTTGTATGTGTTTAGTCCTAGAATGAAATGTTGAGTTATTTGCAAGATGAATGGCACTTTGGATATCGCTATATAACATGCTCATATCATGCTTCTTACCCAATTCATCCATAAACCTTTGTAACCAGATAATTTCTTTACTAGCCTCTGTAGCAGCAACATACTCTGCTTCTGTTTTTGAAAGTGCAACAATACTTTAGATTTTTGAAACCCAATTGACAACTGTTCCACCTATAGTAAATACATATCCTTTAGTGCTCCTCCTGTTATCTCTGTCACCTGCCATATCTGCATCAACATATCCCTGTATAGCAATGTTTGAACCACCAAAGCATAATGCCTGATTTGTGGTACCTCTCAAATATCTGAGAATCCATTTTACTGCCATCCAATGTTCTTTTCCTGGATTGTTCATGTACCTGATTACAACTCCCACTACATGTGAAATATCAGGCCTTTTGCAGACCATTGCATACATTAAGCTTCTAACTGCTGATGCATATGGAACTTTAGACATATAGTCCATTTCTTCTTGGGTCTTGGGGCACATCTCCTTACTAAGTTTGAAATGGCTAGCAAAGGTGTACTAACTGGTTTTGCATTCTCCATATTAAATATTTTCAACACCTTTTGTATGTACTCATTCTGAGATAGTGTAAATTTGCGCTTTTTCCTATCTCTAGTTATTCTCATACCAAGGATTTGTTTTGCATCTCCCAAATCCTTCATTGCAAATGAATTTTCCAATTTTCTTTTGAGCACATTTATTTCTTGCATGTTAGACCCTGCAACAAGCATGTCATCTACATAAAATAACAATATAATATAGCTGCCATCATTTTTCCTTTTTAGATAAACACAATGATCAGAGTGACATCTAGTATAACCTTGTTCAGACATAAACTTGTCAAATTTTAGATACCACTGCCTTAGAGCCTATTTTAAGCCATACAAGCTCTTCTTTAACCTGCACACCAATTTTTCTTTCCCTTTGACCTCATATCCTTCTAGTTGCTGCATGTATATCTCTTCCTCCAAATCTCCATGGAGAAATGTTGTCTTTACATCTAACTGTTCAAGATGTAAATCTTCCGCTGCTACAAGACTTAAAACAGTTCTGATTGAATTCATCTTAACAACAGGAGAAAATATTTCATCAAAATCAATACCTTTCTTTTGTGCAAACCCCTTCACCAAAAGTCTAGCTTTGTACCTCTGTTTTCCTCCATCTTCTTCCTTTAGCCTGTAAACCCATTTATTCTGCAATGTAGTTTTACCTGCAGGCAACTTGACTAAGTCCCAAGTCTGGTTATGCATTAAGGAGTCCATCTCTTCTTCCATAGCTAGCTCCCACTTCTTCCTGCTTTCAACCTGCATTGCTTCTTCATAACATTCGGGTTCACCAGAATCAGTCAACAATAAATAATATAATGAAGGAGAGTATCATTTAGGGGGTCTACTTATCCTGGTAGATCTTCTAACACCACTTTCGCGTGTTTGAGGTGCCTATTGCTGTTGTGGTGGTTGTTTTGTTGTGGCTCTTGATTATTATTATTTTTAGGCACCTTTACCTTTTCTGTGATCTCATCAAGAACTGTGTATTCTTTGTTTTATTTTTCCTATTTATTTTCCTACAACTGATTCTTATACAATACCTTTTCATTGAATATTACATCTCTTCTCCTAATGATTTTGTGATTTTCATAATCATATAAGCGATAACCAAAATAATTAACACCATATCCAATAAAGGTACATTTCTTTGATTTTGCCTCAAGCTTTGTTCTATTTTCTTTATTAATATGGACAAAGGCCTCACAACCAAAAGGCTTTAAAAAAAGTAGTTTACCTTTTTACCTGTCCATGCTTCCTCTGGAATACCACCATCCAAGGAACTTGAAGGCCCTCTATTTATTAGATAAACAGCAGTATCTACAGCATCTGCCCAAAATTGTAAAGGCAATCCTGCATGCAATCTCATGCACCTTGCACGCTCCATGATTGTTCTGTTCATCCTTTCTAACACACCATTTTCTTGTGGTGTTCTTGGAACTATCTTCTCTCTACGAATTCCATGCTCTGAACAGTACCTATCAAACTCTTTGCTGCAATATTCACCTCCATTATCTGATCTGAGACACTTCAACTTCTTTCCTGTCTCAATCTCAACCAAAGCTTTCCATTTCTTGAAAGTATCAAATACATCAAATTTATTCTGAATACAATAAATCCAAGTTTTTCTAGTTGCATCATCAATAAAAGTAACATAATAATGAGAGCCACCAAGAGATGATACCTGAGTAGGTCCCCATAAATCTGTATGCACAAGCTCTAATTTTTCTCTCTTCTTTTCTTTCCCAACTCTGAGAAATCTGACTCTCTTCTGTTTTCCATAAATTCAATTCTCACAGAAATCCAAATCAACATTCTTCAAACCCAACAAAAAATTTCTTGAGTGAAGAATTTTCATCACCTTCTCACTCATGTGTTTGAGCCTATGATGCCATAATGCTGCATCTGCTCCTTTGGAAGTTAAAGCATTAGCATATTTAGAAATACCATTGCATAAATACAATGTACCAACCTTTTCGCCTTTTACTATTACCAACGCTCCTTTGGTGACCTTCCAAGTTTTATCTATGAAATTTTTCACACAACCTTCACTGCCTAACTACCCTGTTGAAATCAGTTTTTTCTTCAGATCTGGAACATGCCTTACCTCCTTTAATAGCCATTGGTTTCCATTCTGTTTTTTTACAAGAACCTTACCCATTCCAACAATTTTACAGGGTTTATCATCACCCAAATGGACTTGTCCAAAATCTCCTTGAACATAGTCATGAAAATATTTCTTATCAGGTGTGGCATGGAATGAGGCCCCTGAATCTACAACCTAAGAATTAATAACATTTTCGAAAGAAAGAATCAAAGCGTCTTGTAACACATCACCTGTCACATTTTCTTCATGATTGTTTTCTTGTTGTGTGTCTCCTTCTTTTCCCTTCCAGGATCTACAGTCTTTCTTTAGGTGTCCTTTCTTTCCACATTTCCAGCACAGTATCCCCGAACTAGACTTGGATCTTCTTCTTCCCCTAGACTCTGCACTCAAAACATTACCTGATATCTCATCGAAGCTTTTCCTTCACATTTCCTCGCTAAGGATAGCATCGACAACATCATCAAACTTTGAAGTACTAGATCCAGAGATAAAGTTACTAATGGCCATAACTAAACCATTCCAGCTTTCTGGCAATGAGCACAAAAATAACAGAGCTCTAACTTCATCATCAAAGTTTACCCCTACAGAACTTAACTGATTGGTAACTGTATTAAAATCATTTATTAATTGACTGATTCTGCCTAACTATCTTATATTGAAGCCCATAAACTTTTCCATATCTCTGTTTGAGGCGGGGTTTTCATTTTTCATATAGTTCGCTAACTTCTGCAAAACCCCTGACATTGTTTCGCCAAAATAATATTTTAGGCTATGAACACCGCGAGCTGTCATGCGTTTCGATTCCCCTTTTCTGTCAAAAAATATACATTGTATGTATACATTGTGTGTTACTTTTGTTTTTTGCGCTCAATGGTAGAATCCTGAGGTCTTTTAGCCTGCGTCTTCCGCCACCATCTTCCTGGATGAGAGTTTGGTTAAATTTCTCGACCCTAAACTTACCATCGTCCGCCATTGCTCCCACTCAAACCATGAACCCTTTTTTCCTGCGAGTTTATCAGCCAAATATACCTTCGGCTCTGATACCAGTTGTTAGAAAATTAAATATTACAGAGAAATGAAACACATAAAATATGCGGCAAATACAAGCACAAAAAACACATAAAACCAGAGAGACACAGATATATGTGGTTCACCCAGTTTTAGAGATTTATAACTTTCACAGCAGGTCTTCTTTTTCTATTATCAGCTATGGAAAGGCATCCATGATTATCCCACCGAGTAGTATCCTCATTCTCTAATTCTTCTCTCTCTATTCACAAAATAGATGGCCACATACAATGCCTCATACAGTGAGGATTTCGCATAGAATAAAAAACCATAATAAACATAACTTTCCACCATCAGATCATCAGCCTGACATTCAAGTTATTTACAATTACTACTTACTTTACAAGGAGAAATTTTGTCTATTTTTAGCTTAGGGCATTTTAGCCCCTACGAGGGAAACCATAAAATGCTTGTCCACCTACTGGACCCCGGGCGGCATTTAATTTTTTACAGGCGGTGTTTCCTATTTGTTAAAATATGGCAGGTCCAACGCTGTGATACAAAATAAACAAGATAATTAGGCTCCACACCCAACATCACAAATCCGAAAATATATAAAACTATGTCTGAGAGATCCTCTTAGTTGCGATAGGCTAAGGTATTCCTTTTTTGTAAATAATCCATCCCAACCCGAAAAATGGGGTAAACGTATAATAGGTAGATATCGTTCCGTAGCCATTTAACGAGTTCAAAACGACAAGAGTCTCGGCAATCTTTTTAATTTTTTAGAGTCAGAAAAGAGTTAAAAGTTGACTGCTCCTAGAGGAACGAGTGGTATTAAGGGTAGCAGCTGGTTCCGGTGATGGCGGAACTACTTAGAACAAGCAAAGGTCAAGAGGTTGGCTAACAAGACCACTCATTGCAACGTTTCCTCAAGAACGGGTAAAACAATCAAGTGAAGGCGTATGATCGGCCAAGTAGATGGTAACGATGGAATGAGAAAACCAAGGCTCATCTGGAAAAACAGGTTGATAAAATGGCAATTACGAGAGGTAAAATAAGAATGGTTTCGTTTTTACACAAGCTTGAAATCAGGAAACTCTGCTTGAGGTTGGTTTCATTTTAACATAAGCTTGAAACTTTGTAGAAAACTATGCTTGAAACCGGTTTCATTTTTACACAAGCTTGAAATGGAAACAAACTATGCTTGAAAATTGGTTTCATTTTTAAACAAGCTTGAAACAAAGATAAAATATGCTTGGGATTGGTTTCATTTTTACACAAGCTTGAAACACAGATAAACTATGCTTGAAAAGGTGGGCATGCCCCCAACATGGTGACTCAATTCGAGGTACATGCCCCCTAAGCTTCAGTCCATCTGAAAGGCGGATGGAGTGAAGGTTCAATTACAAGAGGAAGAGAAAGACTGGATTGGGATTTTACGAGATATTAGCAAATACTTGAATTGAACGGGAACGTGTTTCATTGTTTTAACAAGGTTGAAACATTAAAAGAACTATCCTCAAAAGAGCTTGTTTCATTTTTTAAGGAGCTTGACACAAGAAAACGAACTATGCTCCGAAGAGCATGTTTCATTTTTTAAAGGAGCTTGACACAAGAAAATGAACTATGCTCTGACAAACTTTTACCATAACGAATAAGAGGTCATGGCCTCTAAGAGGTTCGCATCTGATGAAAGAACAATATCCTAGAAATCGTGATCGAATGCCCCCAGTAAACAGTACTCGAAGGTATTATCATTGGATGAGGGCAACGAACAAGTGGCCACATAATTAACCCGTGGCGGGGAAGATACAACCGACAGATGAAAATCTGACAGAGATGATGGTGGGCCAGTTGCCACCTCAAGACCAAAGAATGAAAGCTGATCAATGGTCATGATATGACCTTTGTGTGGAAAACAGATCACACGAAAGAGGGAGGATACAAGTGCACCCATGGAATAATCATAGTTGCGCCCCAAGAGTAAATTAAAATCCAAGGGACCATGGACCACCATCACGTCTATATAGACAATTTTCCCTCCCAAAGTAATAGGCAAATTTGGAAGGATCACTAATGGTTGACTAGTTCTTCTGTTAAACACCAACAGATTCTGCATAACAGGCACAAGCGATGGAGAACCAAAAGCTTGCCAAGTAGTTGAAGACATAATACTAAAAGATGGGCCTTCATCTATAATTGTGCTAGGTACGACCATATCAAAGGCTTATACCTTGATCTTAAAAGGCACATCAGAAGGAAGACGGTATCCCTCGAATCGAATCCAATCAAAGGAAGTGACCAAAATACTTGGAGGGGGTACCATGGAACTGAGATGGTAATCCCCTGGTGTTATGGGAGAAATAGGAGCATCCTCTGGGACCTCCATCATGGGAGCAGGAGGAGAAAATTATTGTAATATAGGGACGGGAGAGATCTTTCTCCAAGTCCGAGGAATCTGAAGAAACAAGAAGAATGTGAGGGGTATGTGAGCCACTCTCTACGGAAAAGGCCTAATGAACCATAGGCGAGATCAGGTCAATCAGTTCCGTGACCAATGGTTGGTTGGGAACGGACTCATGAATTTTAATTTCTGGGGGAACGGAATCGACCAAAGATGAACCTTGATCAATCGTTGGATCAACTAGCAGAGAACTCAAAGAAAGTTTTTGGTAACCAACCAGAAGGCAGGACGCAGAAACAATAGGGTTGTCCAATACTCTCGTGGCTTCATCCATGTACAGAAAAAGGTGAATGGGATGATGCCCTTCACACAACTTACATGGATTCGTGATCTTACCCTGTTTCTTACGAGTCTTATCAGTACTATTCGAAGATGTGTCACCAACATGACTTCGAGAATTCAAAGACAACGAAGGATGGCTATTGGACCATGCCTCGAGCACCTTGGGGATGTTAGGGCAATCTCAAAGAAGATGGTCACCCTTGCACATCTTGCAAGGGAATTTGAATTTTCGTGGAAGGTTGGATGGTTTATTGATGGAAGGTGTCTTAGGAACAATAGCTGCAGCATTAGCCTCTCGCTTATCTGAATTCTTCTTCTTCGTCTTCTTCTTCTTCTTCTTAGCCACTTGGTTACTAGAATCCAGACCTTCACTAGGCGAAGTAGAGGAGGAGGGAAGAAATAGGCGAAGAAGGGGAGAGGTCAACCTTAGAATCAACATGATGTTGTTTAGACGGAGGACATGGTTGAACAAAGGTCGGAGCACTCAGGACTACTGAGGTCGAAAATAACCACACAGGCAAACCAACAGTTAACCCAGGAAGGGACAATGTCGCCATATAAGGAGCACCAACATTTCCAAAAGCAGGAAAAGGACTAGGATTTCCTTCGGAGGGGATTCCTTGGTTGGTAAACTCTGAAACGTTGCCATTAGAAACAAACCTAAAAAATCACTAAGGAAGATAACTTGAACCAAGAATATTTCATGGGTAGTTAATTTTATGACATTGAAACAAAACTCTGTTGTTTCATGTTTTAAGACTCAAGAAATAGACAAAATATGACTCTAGTCACTTTCAGGTTTAAACGAGCGTGAAAGGACAAGTGATCGAGGATATTTTCACTTTTAGGGAGTCATGAAAGGACCAAAATGACTACTTAGGAAATCTAAGCAAAATGGTGTACCAAGTTTTCATGAACTGCAATATACACCTTGGTGATCAAATGAAAGATAAATGACCAAGAACTTGACGTATGTGCAGGCAGTCTCCCCGAATGTTGTGTTTGGTGTATCACGGTTACAGGGCGGCAGACTCAGCTTCCTATGGATAAAGGATTTGAACCTATGAGGGTCTCCCGTTATATACGCGATGGTATGGGGAGCACAAGTCTGTACTAGTGTTGTCTAAAGCCAAGCGGTGAATGATAGCTACTAGGTTTAACGACGTCGGAACACGTCACTAGCCTAGACTTCTAAAAACTTTTACGTTAGGTTCCAATGCTTCCTTAGTTTAATTGAATAAATTTTAAAGTTGATCTTGAATTAAAGTTTCAGTTTCAAGGCCCTACCGAATTTGATCTCAAATTTCCTATATGCATACTACATGAAAAAGAACACCATTTTCCATTCGATGATGCTAACTAAGAGAAGGATAGAGATCTTTCAAAAAATAACAATCAATGAAATCATGTGAAAAAGTCCCTTAATGCATATAATACAACCAAAATGAAAAATGAAAAATCTTTCCTAGTTCATCAAGCGCTAGTTATGCAAAAGAAATTTTAATTTCCAATGCAAACGAAAGAATGCAATTTTTGTTTTGTTTTTGAATGAATGAAGCACACAAATGCACTAATTACATTAAAAAGCAAAGTGAACACCAGCTTAGTACTACGAATGTAGAGATCTCAAAATGAATGATTCGAAAGCAATGCAGACATAAAACTGCACTAAAACCAATGATGCACTCTTTCAAACAAACGACAAGCTTTCAAAATGACCCAGATGAGCAATGTGATCTATGCTTGCAATAACGAGATGGAGAGTCAAACAAAAATGAACGTAATCATTCAACAAACCAAAACTCAAAGGATCAAGAAAGACTAATACAACTGATTAGGGAACTGAACTAACCAAAATAAAAAAGACTCGAACTTCAATCAGAAGGCTCAGTGAGCGAAAGACACCTAGAAACCCTAGGGCTGTGAACTACACCGATGAGAGAACAGAAAAACCGCTGAGAAGAGCAAGCCTACAGTAGTCAAAGCAACTCCAAAAGATCAATTTAAAATCAAGGAAACAATCCAGAGTCAAGCACAACTGACCAAAAACTCAGCAAAAGGGTTAAACCAAATCCTATAGGATTCAACGCGACTATGAGGCGGTAATCCGTGCCAAATAGGGGTTGGCCCTACTGTAACAAGCACCAATTTGCGCAATTTTTCAAGGCAAACTCGTGCCAAGTCAGATAACTATGGGAGGAGGGAAGAACCGGTGAGCATAGGTCAATATTGACACTCTGGAGCTGAACAAGAGAATTCTAATCAATCAAGCAATCGAAAAAAGACAGACAAGCAATGAAACGACCAAAGTCAAATTGACAAGGCTAATTCCAAATAAGCAATGAGATGACAAAACTAACATTGTATCCCTAGTGGAGTCGCCAACTTGTTGGAAAGGTAAATCCCCTCTATGGACAGAGGTGATCCCTTGAGCCCTAGAGTGGGTCTAGCAACAAGGGAACAAGCTAATGTGTAGGTTCCTAGTGAACAAATGGAATAAGTTGGGGTAGATGGTCCTACTTGGAGTCCAACGCGATTGTCACAACTGTAGTAGCGACGACCTCTTGATCTCTGTCCCAACAGTTCGTAGTCCTTCAACAACGGTTCTCGTATTCCTACACAAAGATCAAAGACAAGAGCAACATATACAAGACAATAATCACATTCGTAGCTAACTATTCAGTCAAGGAAGACTAAACACATTGCGTAAAATAAACCATATAAACACAGGATGGGAACTAGATAATAGTCATGTATATATAAATATAAGAAAGAGATTACAACCGGAGCCTTGACGTCATAGCCTCCTTCAGCGGGTTCAATCGGGTTCAGTCGAAGCGTGTCTCGAAGGATCATCGGGGAATTGGGACGAGGTGAGGACACAAGCCTAAGCTCTCTCTTGAAAAAGGTCTCTTTCTCTGTTCTATCTCCCTAGCAAAATGTTCAGTGATTCTCTTCAGCCTTTCAACTATGATTGTTTAGCTAGTGTATCAATGGGAGATAGCTTTATTTATAGAGGGGAAGGAAGAGGTTGGGATCCCTACAATGATGAAATGGAGGCCTTATCCTTTGGGAGGTTTCCCCAAAAGGTGGAAACAAGAGGCCAAATGAGGGTGGTCGTAGTTATTTAGTTGAACCACTTAGGCTGACTCGCCCACGAATTTTTTAGGATAGAAACTTCGCCTCTATATTTAAAAAACATTCCAAAAACAGCTTGGCGTGGGTAATGCATTGGGATGTAGCGCCAATGGGTGCGGGACCCAGTGCTAATCTTCCTCATTGGCGTGAGGACATAACGGGCTACCAGCGCCAATTCAAAAACATGTGTTTTTGATGGTCTGCTTAGGGAATTTTCAACAAAAGGAACGCTGTCCTCCTGGAAAGGGATGCAATGATGGTATTTGCAAGGCATGACACTTTGTACTAGTCGCAGAAATGGTCCTCCAATGTGCGGGATGGGGATTGCAGGGACGGTGACAAAATGTTGTGTAACACATTGAAAAGATCATGTTCCTGAGGTGGCAAAGACCACGACTGAACAATAAACACCCCCACCAAGATAGGAGGAGTATCTTCCAAGCTTTGAGGAGGTGATGTCATATTTGCTGATGTGGCTTCCATGATGAGCTGGTAGTTTGAACAACTTTTTCGAGGAGTGTGACTTCATCCAAAATTTCAACTAATGTTTTCTGACCTTTCTAGGTGGCTGACCTATCCAAAAAAGACAATTAAGACTTGAAAAATCGCAAAATTCCTCTTTGCTGCAAAAACAAAGGACTTATAGGCAAGTCGGTAATGAGAGTTCATAGTGTTTTTACTTTGGCCATTTCTGCAAATTGTTTTCCCTCTTTGCTGATTGGAGCATGTCTGGTGGGTCTAAACATCTAAATACATGCCTTCACCGTCCTTCTTTGTGACAAAATCTGTCATACATTCCCAAAAAACATCTTCAACGAGTTCATAGTGTTTTCTTAGCTTTAAGCTTGAGACACACTATGAACTTTCCTAATAGACAATAGGCTTGAAAATTATTGATTTCTTCTTCAAATTTTCTCATGGCTATGTAAGTGATTAACTATAATGAGGCAAAAAATGTTTTAAAATGTTTTTTATCCCCTTTCAAATAGCAGTAGCTTCACCCTTTGCAGTAGTGGTTTTAGCTTCAACAGGTTTATTTATCATTGCCATCTTTAAGCCCTTTTTCTTGAGTTTTGTTTGTACCATTTCGATTTGTACCTCCAAATCCTTCACTTGAACTTTGAGCCTCTTTCTCTCTGCCTGCAGCCAAATGTTCCTTTTCCTTGTGTGCTTCATCACTTTGCATAAAGGGAGGGTTCTCTTTAGCAGTTTCTTAGCATTTGTTAGGGCTTCATCATAATAATTAATTTGCTCATTCACTTTCTCCTTGAACTCCTCTACCATATTTCTTTCTTTATTAACGTCTTCCAACTCCAGATTTGTTTCAATGGCCTCTTTCCTAGCTTCCCTCAGCTGCTCCATTAAAAGCTCCACTTTAAATTTTTCAGTGACCTTCTCCTTGCCTTTCCTCTGCTTGATAATTTATTCTCTTTTGGGGGATAGGTCAATGATTTCTTCTACCATAGGTTTTTTCCCCTTTTATGTTTCTTCAAGCTTCTTATCAGCCTTGATACCTTTCACAAGTTGCAATCTAGTGAGAGGTTTACTTGGTTTAAAGACAAAACCTACATCTTCACCGGAAAAGTCAAGTTTCTTGGCAGTAAGGCCTTTATTTTTTTTCTTACCTCCTTTGACCTCCACAGCTTTAACCACTAGGGTTTCTTCTATATCTATGGCTTGTAAAATATCATCAAGATTACCTTTTCCCACTGTCTAGCTCCTAGTGATTCTTCTATGGCTCTTTTTGCTAGGTTTAGGCTTGTTGCTTGAAGGTGTGGGCTAAGGTATATCTATCTTCTGCAAGTGTTCCATTTCAATCTCCATGGGCTCTGTAATTGGCTGCATTTATCCTTCTTTTCCACCTTCTGCTTCAACTATAGGCTCATCATTCTTATTTTAAGGAATGGTCTTCAATTTAGGTATTTTATTAGGATTCAACACATCCATTTCATAACCACTTAAAACCAGAAATGTGGCCCAGTCCCTATTTAATTTTTGCAAATCTTCCATAACCAGAACCTTAATTAATTCTTGATGGAAGATAGAGGTTTCATTACTCTCAGGCCTAGCTTATACTTTATCTGAAATTTTACCTAGGCTTCTGAATAGGAAAAATGGAAGGTCCAAAAGCTGCTTACCAGTGAAATGGAGAAAAAGTCTGAAGTGATACTGATATATCATGTGAAACCTCCCTTCACATGTGAAATACTTCTGATCACCGACAAGAGTTCGAAGTAATTTTCTTTGAGACAACTTCTTGTTATCCCTGAGGTCATATCCACTCCTATTTGCTCAAGCTTTAGGAACTCATCACATTTCTGAAATATAAATTTGGTGGCTTTAAACCACTCTTCCCCTATCCTTGGAATTTTTGTAGCTTGGGCAATAGGTTCAAGAGAAACCACGAAATTTAGTACACCCACCTTTTGATCCGGATTTATGCAGGAACGCAACAGAATAAACACATAACCATAAATACAAAGATGCAACGAAAATAACACTTCATTTCATTAATATCAAAGAACTGAAATTTTCTTACAGACATAATGGAAATAAAACTAGCTAGGGCGCTGGTAGCTATCTATGAGAAGAGATGTGGCGGCTACAGGCCTCTGAACTGAGTTACAATGAGGCTTGAGGACCTATTTACTATTTAGAAACAATGGGAAATCCTAAACAACCAAAGCCCTAACCCTAGGAGATGAAGCGCCAAAACTATGGGTCCCGTTTGGGTAAATTGGTGTTTCAACTTCCCAGGGGTGTAACTTTGGCATATGATCTCCATTTGACGCGTACCATACCTCGTTAGAAAGATCTATCCGAGGACTACAAATTTTGAATGAGAAACATCGGTCCATGGCCCCATGTTGCTCTCTGTTTTCCCAAAAACGTCGTTTAGCGCCTCAAAACAACTCCATAAGTTCAAGACTCGAAAAAATGCTAAAAATAGTAAGTTGTGCCGAAACTGAAAAAATGAAAGAGACAATGGTGGGGCCCCAAGTGGAATAGGTGGGTGACCACCAATATCCACATGGATCACCTTTGATGCAGTGCCAACAAAATTAGCTGCAAAATCCTTAGAAACTTGGGCATGATAACCCTGCAACTTCTGACAAAAACTCATGCATCCAACACTGGTGAAGGCTGCTGCAAAACTTGGCATTGACCAATATTAAATCCATTGGCTCATACTTGACCACTGAGCCCCCTTTGTTGGTCCTTTTATGCATGGCGATTCCTTTCAAAACAACGATGGCCTCCCTGGCAATATGACACTTGCAAAATATAATTACGCACAAGAAGCAGCTTGCAAACAAAGGCTGAACCTTCCTTAAGACAACAAAAACAACTATACTCAAACAAAAGAGGGAAAAGATGGCAGCAAGCAGCTCACAAGGATGATTTGAAAAAGGTAAGTTTGAATGCGAGATGAAGGAGGCTAAATAGGGAAAGCAAAACAAAATTGTGGGATGATAATGGTGATCACACATGCACCATGAATCCAAAAAAATGATCACATGACCTAAGACTGAAATCTATCCATTTACAAATTGACACCTCATCCATTATCTTCCTGGTGCAAAAAAACATGAGTTCGCATCGTTTTCTATTATGATTTTGGCAGATTCGCTACGGACTTGTCAGGTGAGTCTGTAGCAAAAACAACATGTTTTCCATAGAATTCGCTGCGGACTCAGGAAAAAGTGGACAAGTGGCTTAAACCTTAATTTGAACCGATGCATGTGGATTTTTGGCATATTTTTATTGACATGACCTTGATGAGATGACATGTGGGGACCCTAAAGACTTAAGACTATAACCAATTCATGAAATTTCATCAAATTTCATGAATTAACTCATCAACACACTAAAAACTTATACAAAATGAATTTCCTAACCATACTAAATGTTATTGATGATAACAGAGTCTTCAACACATATTCAATATTAGAAAGCATAGCATTTTTGCCAATGAGACATGATTCATTCATATTGAATATTACAGGTAGAGTGTTGACCAAATCTAGCTTATGCTCAATCTCCAAATCATCTCTAACTCTACAAAAATTTTCAAAATTCCCCCAACTTCCTTTGAAGATCCTCTTTGGTGTGTAATGTATTTCCCTCCTAATCATTTAGCTTCTAGATAATATTTATATTTCATCTATGGGAAGTGAATCTTTGAAAAAAAATTGTATTTCTATTTCCCGCTCGAATCCAAATGGCACAACTCTTCAACCTCCACTCTTTGTCTTGTATTCTGAGAATATATTTTTGTCTCCTAACCAGTTCCATAAAAAACTATGTTTGTTCCAAAAAGAAGAAATCTAGAGAATTTGGGTCTTCCAGGAGTTCCAGTTTCTTACGAATATCCTCCAACTCTATCAAATGTTTCTACTTTTTGAGTCTCTCCCAATGTTTTACTTTGGTCTTCAGAATCTTGAGTTTATTAGTGACCTGGTCCATGTGAGACTCTAAATGTGAGCCATTGTATCTACTCCAAAGCTCTCAAACAATAAAATAAAAATAAATATCACCTAACCGATTATTGTTTAATTTAAATGAATACATGTATAGTACCAGATTCTCTCGCCATTGTAAAAAAATCGAGTGATGATCATAAATCCCAGACTAATGAACCCAAGAATGAGAAGATCCCTAGAGCTCCAACAAATCTTCCTTCACTAGGAAGTGATCCAATCACTTCTCAATACCATCCTCCCCACTATGACCATTCCTCCAAGTCAACATAAAAAGGAAATCGGCCATGTCCACCAGTTGATGAAGGCAAAAAAGTCCTTAAAAAAGTCTTCCAATAAATCCACTCTACTATGAAATCCCCAAATCTCTTGAGAAAAGAGGGTGAAATTCAAGTCTCCTGCCAGAATTAAATAATCCACTTATATGTAACCAATTCGTTCCAACCTTTTCCAAAACTATAATCTATCTTTGTAAGGACCATAAAAATTTATAATTTGCACCTTTTCCTTATGTCCCCTGAAATATCCAGATAGGAAAATGTCAGCAACTGAAAAAAATGGAAGGATATTTAATTCCAAAGGATTCGAAAAGACAACCAAACCTCTAAAAGGGTTGTGCGAATCAATGACACAAAGGTGTTAGCCTGGACAAATGCTCTGAAAAAAGGGTTCATCCTTCACCGCATTGACCATGGTTTTTTGGAACAAGACAACAGAAGGGTGATGTGTTGGAATGAGGTGTTGGAGAGAGGATTTTTTTAGAGCCTCCCCCCCGGGCCTTTCAAATTGATTGTCATCAAGAATCATGGGGGATTATCTACACAGGGAGATGCTCTAAGGGCCCCAAATTCCTATGGAGAAGTCATGTCCAAAGGAAATCCACCAGAATAAGAACTAATAAAAGATTCTAGGCTCCAAAGCCACCCCAATGCGATACTTCTTGCCTTTATGCCTAATAGTTTCATTTGCAGTAGCCAAAGGGGAGGGAATAGTAGGGGAAGGGGAAAACGTAGTAAAAAAATAGGTAAAGGCTCTAACTACACGGAAGGGAAAGGATATTGTGTAGTACCAAACAAATATGAGGGTGCAGTAGGAAATAGAAGCACAGAGGAGGGTAAGCTAGAAACGCTATGAAAAGTACTAGAAATATGAGGGAAAAATGGAAGACACCCCCACCCCCCCCCCCCCTTGCCCCAATGTGTCTCCTTTCACCTTCAATATCCAATTCATCCACCAACCTAGGAGATGAAGCATGTGAAATTTCTGGGGGGAAAGAGAGTTGCCTGAAAATTTAACCAAAAACCAAAGAAATATGGTCCATTATGGGAGAGACCCCTTCATCCAGGGTGGTAGGTTGACCTGAAAAACCACCAACAACCTCCACAAGTTTGAGAGAAGGGCATGAAATAATAGGAGGGGAGAAAGAGAAAGATAATTTTTCCATACCTAGGGAGGATGTTACAGAGGCTCAAATATCTGATATTTTCCCTACATCTGCCTGCACCAAATCTCCCGACGATAGCCTATCCTTTGATGCATGATCAAATCTTTGAGGGAGAAACTTATGTTAACCTATGATGTAATCTCGAGTTTAAGTTAATAAAATTTACCTTACAAAAAAATATGTTTAAATATGAACTTCTAAAATATAATAATTACGAGGATGAATCATCATTATTTTAATTTATATGGTAAAATGGATCTTATTGTATAACTACTATTTATTTTATATATAATACTCTATTTTCTAATTATATGTCTATTAATTAAATTTCAATATAAAATTCTTAAATATTATTTAAATTTATTATAATTTTTTTTTTCCAAAAAATGGTTTGTAATTTTATTAATAAAGACAAAATTATAATATAACAAATTAATTGAGTTTGACTTATGATTTTTATTATTACTTTTTTTTTACCATTTTTTTAATTGATGGGTTATTATGATAATAAGAGGGAGACGTGCAATTCATTCAATTCTTAATATAAAATAACATGTAGCATTTAAAAAATATTCAATGCCGCTCATAAATAAAATATGTCAATATCAACTATATATATATATATATATATATATATATTATAATAATAATAATAATAATAATAATAATAATTGAAAAGATAAATTCTTATGATTAAAGCATTTCAAGTAGTCTTACTATTCTCTATTTTTGCCCATTTTCACATATATTTTTTTTCGGTTAATTTTGTTTGAAATTTAGCAAAAAATTGTTGGAATAGTAAGTTTAAGCTATTTAGTTTATACAATTTAAGGGCCCAAGGGGATTTTTAAGGCATTGAATACATTTATGCATTAAAAAATGAAATTTAAACAATTAAAATACACACACACACACACACACACACACACACACACACACACACACACACATAGATATATATAGCCCTGAGATTTTGCTCAATTGGTCGAGTTCTTGTCACTAAAGCACCTTGCTATTGAGAGTTCTCCTCGATGCTCTCAAGGTTAGGCTCCATTCATGAGGCGACATGAAGTGATCCCTTCAAGTGGATCTTCTTGAAATAATGTTTCTGTGGACGTAACAATCACCAATATCTATAGTCTGTGAACCACATCATATATATATATATAGATAACCAGTATAGATCCATATTAACCACATATATATCGAGCACTAAGACGGATGAAATATCAAGGTGCAAACTTTTTTTCCAAGTTCTACACTTTAAAAGAGATTTACACCTCAAGATAGTTTCTCCCTCTCGAATTTTACTGAATCCATGGTTAAGATGAATCTATATTGATAATTAAAACAATTGCATTATGAGAAATGAGGTGTTTTATGTTATAGGTAGAAGGTGTAGAAATACAGTGATAGAATTGAAATTGCTCAAGAAATTTGTTCTAAAATCAAGAGACACAATTCTACTCTACTGCTCTGTGGAAATTAATTCGCAATTTAGAACAACATTCACAAACATGCAATAAGAAATAATACACATGCACAATATTTTTTCTATGGGAGCCTAACTCGGGAAAACCCCTCAAGCCTCTTTGCATTAATCATATGAATAGATAATGTATTACAATTGCTAGGTCACTCTGAGCTGAACCTGAAAGTGAATAACCTATCTCTCTGCTCAATGAGAAGCTCTAGCCTAGACTTGGTAAATTTCTGCCTCTGCTTGAGCCCCTATTTCCCTGCGTAAATCCAGAATAATTAACCCCTATTTTTTAGCATTTTTCCTCTAATTGATTGCACAATTCCCAATGATTGATCATCTAACTACATGCAACACTTATACACTCAAACTAGTTTACAATTGCTTGTTACACTTCCTTAGAATCTCCACCATAGTTGAGGAACTAAAATTCCTTGCATGCACTAGTTATTTTGAGTTGATTAATCATTTAATTGGATTATCTTTGAGTTAGACTGTTGTCCCACTACATCACTGACCTTCCACTATTTCTAAAAGCAATTAGAACTAGTTTAACTCAATGCAACTAGAAATAACTGAAATTGATTACTAAAAATTAGAAATCACACATGCTTAACTGAACTCCAGGAACACTAACTTGAATTTACTAAGCTAATTGAGTGACAAGAGCCATGTCACACAAGTTAATTGCCTCCAATTTGTCCGATGATGTGTAAATTTGAATTTTCTTAATTTGACTAGGGCAAAGTCAAATTGATCCTTTCTTGCTACACTTCTCAACAATCCCTCTTAGCGAGAAAGGGATTATCAACCACCCCTAACCTACACCTGTGGAATTCAAACTTCCCTCTTGAAAAGGCCTTTGTTAACATGTTAGCATCTTGTTCCTCTGTTGGAATGTATTGTAGCAACATTATCCTCATCTGCACACAATCTCGTAAATGATGATACTAGATATCTATATGCTTGGATCAATTGTGAAATACCAGATTCTCAGAGATCTTAGTGCAAATATGATTATCACAATAGATCATAATTGGATCCATATCCTGACCAAACAATCCCACAAGTATCTTTCTCATCCATATCACCTCACAAGTTTCTTGACTTGCAGCCATGTATAATGCTTCTGTTGAGCTGAGTGCCACAGGCCTTTGCTTCCTTCTATACCAGGAAATTGTTGCAGACCCAACACTGATAATTCCACCTATTATACTCATTTGGTTAGATGGACTCCCTGCCCAATCTGCATCTATGAAGCCACACAAATTCACTTAGTTTTTCCATTTGCACCCAAATCCATACGAGGTAGTGCCTCTGAGGTATCATAAAACATGTTTTGTTTCCTTCCAATACAATTTGGTCGACCTAACCATAGCTTGGCTCAATCGGTTGACTACATAGAACATATATGGTTTTGTGTTCACAAGATACATTATTGAATCCATTAGCTACTGGTAAATGGAAGCATCAACCTTTTCACCTGAAGTGGTATTCTCCTTCCTCTTATTGTTCACTAGAGGTGTCTCCATGGGATTACAAATCTCTATGGGGAATCTCTGCAGTATCTCAGCAGAATACTTTCCTTGAGACACAAACAATTCCCCATCACCTTTCCATACTTCTAACCGAAGGAACTAGTGCATGAGACCCATGTCTTTCATCTCAAATTCCCTTGCAAGGTCCTCCTTGAAATAGTTGATCGACTGCTCATCAATTGTCAATATTAAATCATCAACATATAAAAAAATGATAAATAATTTACCTTCTACCAAAATATGGTAGAGTTTTGCATTCACTTCACTTTTGGTGAAGCCTAATCCTCTGAGATAATTTTTGATCTTGGTCTACCAAGCTTGGGGTGCCTGTTTGAGACCATAAAATTCCCACCTGAGTTTGCACACATGAGACTCAATTAAGTGTCCCTAAAATTTTTGGTTTCTTGATGTACATTTCCTCCTCAATAACACCATTGATAAATTTTGTTTTTACATCCATTTGGTGGACCTTCCACCCCATGTACGCAACCAGTGCAAGAAATTATCTAATGGATGAATACCTTGCTACGGGAGAAAAGGTTTGCTCATAGAAAATTCCCTCAACCTGAGAGAATCCTTTGGCCACAAATTTGGCCTTATACTTCTCTATGCTTCGATATGTAGCATGCTTAACCTTGAAGATCCATCTCGAACCCACAACTAATTTATCTTTCAGTCTTGGTACCACTTCCCAAATATTTTTCTTCTTGATGGATTCGTATTCTTCCACCATTTCATCAACCCATACTAGTTTCTTAAATTCTTCCTCAAAAGATGATGGCTCAATCTCTACAAGCTCAGTCATTAGAGTCATGTAGCTAGTGTACCTCTCAGATGACCTCCTTTGTCTACACAAATTTGAATAAGCTCCCACATTTTCCCTCGCATCCTGCACTAATATATCAACTTCCCTGGTTCTTTTTCTCCCTTCTTTGGATGGTTATGCTTGAGTGTATTTCTCCACTCTGTCTCCTCTCTAGTCCTCCATTTGAGGCTAATCCACAAATTCGAGAGGCTCCTCCTACGACTCCTACTTTGGAAATAAAAGCTCCTCTTCTGGTGGGATCTGAAGTTCCCTTGAAAGATAACATCACATCGCTTTCTCCTCATCAAACTATACATATCTTCACACAATTGTCATTTTGAGGGAAGGTAAGTACACATGGTAATTGTGTAGAGTTTCAGTGTAACCCAAAAAAAATCCCAACTCTATTTTCACCTCAAGCTTCTTCCTCGAATATTTGGAGACATGGCAGTAAAAAGAGGCTCCAAAAATTGTGAAGTGAGACACATTTGGATTTCTCCCCAAGAAAGCCTCCTCTGGTGTAATCATACCAAGAATCCGACGAGGACTTTGGTTCCACAAGTTGACTGATATGTTACATGCCTCTACCCATAAATGCAGTGGTAGGCCTTGGTCATGTAGCGTAGCTCTCGTAGGTCCAATAATGCTTTGATTATTTATCTACGCTACCCCATTCTGCTACGGGTTGTGGGGTGTTTTCCACTCCCTTTGAATGCCTTCTTTCACACAAAAAACCTTGAAGTCATTCAAAACATACTCACCTTCATTTTCGCTCCTGAGAGCCTTCATATTCTTGTCGGTCTCTTGCTCAACTAGTGTCTTGAATTATACAAACTTTGAGAATGTCTCATCCTTCTTCCGCATGAAGAAGATCCAATACTTCCTTGAGAAACCATCAATAAAAATAAAAAAATATTTATGTCTGAGAGTGGAGGCTGTCGTGAAAGGTCCACAAACATTAGAGTGGACTCTTTCCAAGACTTCATGTGATTTTCTCTCTCGATCATGGAATGTGGATTTCACATACTTCCCCAAAGTACAACCCTTGTGGACATCCTGTTGCTCAAGTTCTCCTTTAGGGAGGCTAGTGGATATTTTTTGCATAATATTTAAGGCACCATGATACAAATGGCCAAATATCCTATGCCAATGTTCACCATCATGACTCTGCACTTTATTTTCCTTAATACTTAATACGACACAATATTCCACATCAATTTTATACAGGTTCTTCACACGAACCTCGATCTGCTTTACCTATCTCAAGAATGATTTCCCTTTGCCGAATATCACATGATAACCACGATCTTCCAAAATTGCTACAAAGATGAGATTTGTTAGGTCACTATAATACTAGTGTATCCCCTTATTCTTATTGTTAGTGTAGCCCCCTTATTCTTATTTTTGTACCCATGTAGTCCCCATAATTTTATTATTGTTCCCCATAGAAGCCCGTTATTGTTATTGTTGTGCCCTTACATTATTATTGTTATGTCGACTCTGATTATATTGTGAGCCCTTAAACTCCTATGTATAGAAAGGAGGCTTGTCATTTGAATCATTGAAGAATTTTTCATTTATGTAATGTAAAGGTGGTTTTCCCCTTGAAGAGGCTAATTTTTAACTCGTTGATCTATCTTTTCTTCTATTTTGTGAGCTGGTTGCATAACATTTGGTATCAGAGCTTTGGATTCTAGGGTTTCACTTCTTCAAACAAGTCATCTTGGAATTTTCACTATAATTTTTTTGCTACGAAGCTTTAGAAGATGAAATTGAAACCATGTAGAGTCAAAATATTGGTGAACATCATGTACAAATTTTAGATCTTGGTTTGATATATTTTTGGAAATATGATCTAAGGAAGTTAGGGTTTTTGAAGGCTCCAAAATTTCATCTCAAATAGGTGACCGAGGGAAAATCGTCATAACTTTTGTTTCAAGTATCCTTTGAATTATGTAAAAAGTAGCCAAAATTGCATGAAATTTAGTTTTTATTGTATAAATTTTAGAGTTGGATGTTTAAACCGTGACACATGGCATTCCTTACAAATTCGCTCTATTGAACTAGTCCATAATCAGGTCATCGTGGGAGATTTGGCATAAGTTTTTTTTGAAGATTCCAAATTTAGTCTGACTTGTGGCATTGGAAAGAAGACTTAGAGGGCTACCCTAATATTGAAGTTCGGATCTTGGAGACATGAAATCACATAGATACTACCGTTTCAATATTGAGATCCTAAAAATCAAGAAAAAGGTGTGTATTTTTTTTTTTTTTTTAATTGCATAATTTTTGTCTGGAAAATCAGTTTGAAGTAATTCCAAGGGAATATTAAAGCATATATATCGTTATTAGGTTCTAAAAATTCTCCCAAAAAAAATAATTTCACACCCATTAAGCCCTCAGAAAGCTCTACTATGACACATGAAGAGGAATAATTGCAGCATGATATATAAAAAATACGGGACCAAGTGCCACAAATTTTGCTCTCATAAAGAGCAAGCAAAGATGAAAATAAAAGGTGACATGGATGGTTTAAAATGAAACATGGATGGTTTAAAATCAGACATGGAAGCTAAGATGGATGGCATAGAATCTAAGATGGATGGTTTGAAAGCATACATGGAAGGTTTCACAAAGTTGTTGCAAGAAAGGCTTCTCGGTGGTGACAAGGTAATCCATGAAAATAATGACGAGGAAAAAAGGAATATGAATTGTGATTTTAGAAACTCCAATGTTGGGTTTAAGAAGCACCACATTCCAAATATTGATATGAGGAAGTTTTATGGCAAGGATCCGGTAACATGGATACTACAAATGGAGCAATATTTTGATCTCCATGGTGTGTAACACTCACAAAAGGTACACATTGCAACTTTATATTTAGAACCCAATCAATTTGTATGATATCGATGGATTTTTTCTCGTAAAACACTTGTCACTTGGTCAATTTTCACAAAGGAAATGATAGCACATTATGAGGATACAAAGAGCAACACCTTCTTTAGCCAATTGATAAATCTCAAACAACAGGTTTCAATGGCAGAGCACATTGAGGACCTCCAAAAATTAAATATTCCACAGGAGCATACGATTTATTTCTTCATAGGGTAGATAGAACATGAAAACTTTAGAATGAGCGCTCTGCAACTCTGAGATTTTAACCTAACCCTAGCTTCCATTGCCGACGCTGAGGGCTTCTACGAGCTCTGTCCCTGCAGCTGGCTTCCCTCTGCACTCCACAGGGCGCTCTCTGAGCAGGCCTGCCATGGAGCAGGCAGTCAACAAGGTTGACCCTTCTTTCAAAGAGCAGGTGGTGGGCTCCTCTCACGCACCTGGCTCTTCCTTATTTACTCGCCTTACTGCCTCTTCAACTGGTCCAAGGTCGGATCAGGCTATCATCAATAGGCCACAACACCATGAAAACGACAAAGCCTCTAAGCACAGGGGCTCTAATATGCAAGGAATAAAAAACACAGGGGCTACGACAGAGGTCTCTACCTCTCCCAGGAACCCAAATATCCCCAAATCGGGGATCAAAAAAATGGACCAAGAAAAAGTACAAACAATAAATTCCTGTCACCCGAAGGCTGCAAAAATTCCAGAGATAATCATACAAGAACCAGATATAGAGGTATATAGAGATTATATGAAAGAACATGTAGTTATTTGTAAGTTTATGGGGATTTGGCCCTTAGAGAGAGCTCTAAAAGGATGGATACAGGCAAAATGGAACCCAAAAGGGGCCATAGAATTGCAGCTTGGTTCGAAGGGCTTTTATAGTGGTGTTAGCCCTACTGGAAGACAAGGATCACATTTTTTAGGGTGGGCCATACTTTTTCAACTCTGCTGGCCTTTACATGACATTTTGGAAGGAAAAATTCATGCCGAAACAAGAAGATTTCACTAGATTCCCGGTCTGGATTAGATTATACTCTCTCCCAATGGACTACTGGGCACCATTTGTGCTTCAAGCTATTGGAAACGGCCTAGGGGAATACATAAAAATGTCAAAAGGTACTCGAAATGGCCACTACATTTCATATGCTAGAATATGCACCTACATAGATGTTTCAGGAGCATTGCCCGAAGCCATTAGCCTGAACTTCAGAGATGAAATATGGATTCAACCGGTGGATTATGAGCACATCCATTTCCGATGTAGGAAATTCCACGAACATAGACATCTCTTTCGAGACTGCCCACAGAACAAGCCACCTCCAAAAGAGGACACAACCGAAGCTAGAGATGATCAGGGCTTCACCAAAGTTTCTCATAAAAATAAGCAGCCTAGAAGGAACACAGTGGGAAAGGAAGAACCCAAATAGAACACGCATAATAGATATGAAATCCTCACATCTACAACATTGGAGAAGGGACAACCAAGCAATAGTGTAGAACAAACTTCAGAAAAGCACAAAGACCTGGACACAGACATGGAAAGCACCACTAACCTAGTTTCTTAGGAACAGGTCACTCTGGAGGAATCTGATATGGACTATACATAGGATCCACCTACTTTGGAGGAAAATGCTTTAGATGAAATACTGGTAGGAATGGATCTGCAAAAATTATCAAGGGAATGGACCTCCAAAGGTTTTGAAGATATCCTAGAGGACCAACTCAAAAGGATTGAACATGCATACAATCTTCAACAGACTTTCCAAAAGCAAAGAGAGAATAAAAAAAAAGGTGGGAAGAATCCATCTAGAGGCATCAAGGCGAACCTCAAGGTCAATACTCAAATTACCAAGGCTCAACAGAAGAGAAAGGGACAAAAATAAGCAAGTCAACACATAGTCGAACTAGGATTAACCCTCATTAATGCTGGCAAGGTAAAGGCTCTTACTCTCACTCCAAATATTTTGTCATGAATTGTACAACATGGAACATTAGGGGACTTAATAGCCCTTCAAAACGAAGGATTCTTAAATCAAAAGTAATCTCTGGGAAAGCTAACATTCTTTTACTGCAAGAGACAAAAAGTGGTCTTGCTGATACGAGAAGCATATAGCAGACCTGCTTTAGAAAACAGTATAGCCACATGGCCATTGCTGCTCAAGGCATGGCAAGAGGCATTGCCACCTTCTGGAAGGACTCCAGGTTTCATTTATTAGATTCTTTTGCTTCCAATCATGCCCTAAAAACTATTCTTCAGGTCATAAGAACTAAAGAGAAACTTTGTATCACAAATGTATATGGTCCCCATTCGGTTAAAGAGAGACTTGCTTGGCTCATTCAATTAAAACTCTACCTCCAATCCTTCAACCACAAGTTGCATATTCTAGCAAGGGACTTCAATATGATTCTGAATCTGGAGGACAAAATGGGAGGTCTCCGCCACCTGGACTTGGACTCCAATGCTTTCCAAAGTTTAATTGATGATCTAAATTTCATAGACACCCCCACAAAAAATGAAGTCCATACTTGGAACAATCGGATAGGGGGGGATTGCCAGATTTCCTCTAGATTGGATATATTTCTTCTCTCTGAAGAACTTTACCTATCCTCTCTGGAAACAGAGGCTTCCATAGCTTCGTAGGTGGGATCTGATTATTGGCCAGTTGTGCTTTCATTTCAGATTTCCTTAAAACCCAGAAATGCACCCTTCAGATTTGAAGCCTTCTGGTTGTCACACCCGGATTTTCAAGACAAGATAAAAGAATGGTGGTCTTCAGATCTTCCCCCTCAAAACAACAAGATGAAAATTTTCCACCAAAAACTCAAGTTTGTAAAACAAGAGTTAAAAAAGTGGAATAAAGACACCTTTGGGGACATAACCATTGAGAAAAAGGTTATAGAGGACGAACTGAAGGTTCTCCAACAAACTATCATTCAGAACGGTTTAACCAAGGAAACAAAACAAATTGAATAAGAGCTTCAGCAAGAGTGGGACCTACGGGCTACTCAAGAAGAGATTCTATGGAGATAGAAGTCACGTATCCAGTGGCTCAAAGAGGGTGAGCGCAATACTTCCTTCTTCCATAAATCTATGATTCAGCACATGAAGGTTAATAGAATCCTTAATCTCAAGAATGAACAGGGGTAGATGTTGGACACTCACCAAAAAATTGAGGAAGAGCTTCATAGGCATTTCTCAAGCATCCTTAAGGAAAGTAATTACAACAATGATGACCATATCAGAAAAATTACAAATCACATTCCTTCAATCTTAACCAAGGAACACAATCATATAATGTTAAAGAAGATAACTATGGAGGAGTTGGAAGAAGCAGTTAAAGCTATGCCAAATGGAAAAGCTCCAGGACTTGATGGATTCACCATCGACTTCTACAAAGTTTGCTGGGATACTATTAAGGATTCAGTTTATGAATTGGTGGAAGAATCACAGGTGAAGAAATCAATATGCCCTTCTCTCAATGCCACCTTCCTGACTCTCATCCCCAAATCGGAAAGAGCCAACACCCCTGATCAGTTCAGACCCATTGCCCTCTGTAATGTTATCTATAAGATAATTTCCAAAATTCTTACCAATCGGTTAAAGCCTCTTCTGCCTCTCCTTATCTCAGCTAATCAGACAGGCTTTGTAGAAGGAAGGAAAATAATGGACAACATCATTCTGTCTTAGGACATCATTCACACTCTCAAAGATCAAGGAAAATCGGGGATGTTGATCCAGTTGGACATGTCCAAGGCTTTCGATAAAATTAATTGGAATTATATCTGCCAGATGCTTGCGGCTTTTGGATTCAATAAAGATATCATAGCATGGATCATGGCCCTAGTCTCTGGTGCCTTTTTCTCCATTCTTCTCTATGGCTCTCCCTCTGCTATCATTAATCCCTCATGCGGCATAAGACAGGGAGACCCCCTTTCACCCTTCCTTTTTATCATTTTGGCGGAGGGACTAGGTAGATCCTTCTCAGCAGCCTCGGCCAATGGCCTAATCTCTGGTCTCAAGCTTTATCCACAGCTTCCACCTTCAACCCATCAACAATTCGTCGATGACACCCTCCTTATGGGACGCCCAACGCTCATGGAAGCCTTAGCCTTAAAAATAATCCTCAATGACTTTTCGTTAGCTTCGGGTCTGGATGTAAACCTTTCAAAATCCAAAATCTTCTTCTTAAATACCCCAACAGCCATCCAATTGCATATTGCTCGAGTCCTGGGTTTTCAAAGAAGCTCTTTCCCTTTCAAATATCTGGGCGTTCCCTTTACTGATAAGCCCCTTTCCTTTTCAAATTGGGAATCTCTCATCTCCAAACTCCGAAAGAAGATTTCAAATTGGACCTTCAGAGCTCTTAATCTTGCTAGGAGATTAATCCTTGTCAGGTCAGTCCTCCAAGCCATGCCCATCTATCTTTTCTTGGAAATTGCAGCTTTGAAATCAGTATCTAGCCAAATCAGAACAATCCAAAGTAACTTCCTCTGGAAAGGCAAAGCCATCAAAGGTAGATGGGCTCTGGTAGCTTGGGACAAGGTGTGCTCTCCAAAGCATGCAGGGGGTCTTGGTCTTAGAGACCCTGATCTCCTTGGAAAGGCCATGGGAGCTAAAACTTTGTGGAGATGGCTGAAAAACTCCTGAACCAATTGGGCTCTCCTTTGGAAGGCTAAATATGCTCCCACGACTCCATGGGAATCACTCATTAGGCTCTCTGGAAATCTCAAAGGGTCACCTATGTGGAATAAGGCTTGGGAAAATAGACCGATAATTCAACATCACAGTTTCTGGGAAATAGGCAATGGTCAGCATGCGCTTTTCTGGGATGATGTGTGGGAGCAGAGCCCAAGATTGGATAAAGAGACCTATAGACTGCTAAAAGAGTATCTGGAAGAGAAAAACAAAAGAAAAGTTAGAGACTACTGGAAGAATGACAACACTACTGATTGGAAAGAATGGGAGAATCTCAATGACTTCCTTCCAGTCCATCTCCATCAATCTATTCACTCCCTTAAGCAAGAGCTTAGCAAAAGGCAGATTCAAAAGGAGGAAGGCCTTGACATTCTTTGATGGGGAGAAAATACGATAGGAACCTTCAGCATTAAAGAAGCTTACAACCTTTTACAAAATCCGACCTCTATTCAAACGAATATTAAATGGAAAAGATTGTGGAATCGGAGGCACTGGCCAAAGATCAACCTCTTCATCTGGTTAATGGTGCACAAGAAAACTCTTACATGGGACAACCTTCAAAGAAAAGGTTTTCGGGGCCCATCAGTTTTCATTCTTTGCCTTTCGGATTCTGAATCGATAAACCATCTTTTCAATACTTGCCCTTTTGCCTCTAATATATGGTCATGGTTCATTTTAGTCTTCAAAACCTCGGACCGTGCTATTCACTCCATCCACACTACCCTGGAAAATTGGAGCTCTGCTTTCTCCAGCCAACCTCTTATCAATCTGGCTTGGAATATGCTCCTAGGCATTATTTGTTGGGAAATTTGGAAGGAGCGTAACTCTGGGATCTTCAGGAATGTGGCTTCCTTAGAAGAACAGAGCATCTTCAACATAAAGATCATCATGAGGGAATAGGCCTCAATTGCAAAGCTCCTTGATTCCCCTAACCCGCCTTCTGTGGCAGAAAGAAGGATTTTTTCCCTCCTTGATCTTCCAATTCCTAGCAGCGCTTTTTCTCCCATCTCTGCTTCGATTACACCCTCACCTATGAACGTCTGGTATCCTCCTGATCCACCTCTCCTCAAGTTGAACTGTGATGGGGCCTCCAAAAAACATTTGGGCTTGGGCGGCTTTGGAGGAGTGTTTTGCAATGCTCAGGGTATCATCATGTGGATCTATTATGGAAATTGAGGTCACACCACCAATAATGTGGCTGAGTTTCAGGCTTTGGCTAAAGGTCTTGACATAGCCAAGAAAAATAACTTCTGGTCTCTCTTGGTTGAGGGAGACTCTAATATCGCTACCCAAGCTTGTAGAAAACTCTAGCAGGGGAGAAAGGTGGAAAAAATCTCAACTGGCTGGCACATCAACAGAATCCTCCAGCGGATCAATGGCAATATTAAAGTGGCAAAAGGGATTTATTTCCATGCGTTCAGGAGGGCTAATAGACTGGCTGATTACCTGGCCAACCAGGGGGTCATAACGCATGAATGGCTCGTGTCCAAGGATTGGACCTCCCTCGAGTCAATCGACATAAAGGATAAGTGTAATGAAATATGTAAGAATGATCTGCTCAAGGCTGGCGTCCTTTCCCCCTCGCCGAATCCTGCCATCCACAATGATCATGTACCGAATTAAGGTTCTAGCATGTGATCTCACAGCGGGGAGATCTAGGCTTAGATCAGGATGGTCTGCCAGCCTGCAACCTACAATGAATATGCGTGATTCTATTAACTGGACCACCAAACGTCATTGTCCTCGGAAGGAGGCTTGTTTGCAATCTCCTCACCCTATTTATCTCCCCCTCCAGAAGCATTATTCTCATTCCGCTGTTGTTTGGAAAAGAATTTCCCCCTTCTCCTCTGTTCTGTTATCCTATGACTCCCCATAGAAGCTCTGTCCTGTTGATCTCAAAATTTCCACCATGGCTCCTCACCACAAACACCCCCCACCCCTCGTCCCCCTCGTCACTGCTACTCTTCCCAGTGGGATAACTCCGCCAGACAACCTATGACCAGAGCAGAGACCCTGGATAGAATCGCGGCTCGTCATTACAGGGAGGTCACCCTGACAAATATGCAGGATTTCTTGAAGGGTTTGGAAGCAGAAGTTGTGGCTCGGCGGCGAGCCACCCCGACGGAGACGGTTGATCACGAATTTCACTAGATCCCAGACCCTGGTCTGAACCGCAGCAGAGAAAATCTCTTCACGAGAGCGGTTGACCTTCATTCGAATACCAAGAACCTCCTCTCTCTTGCTCTGTAGGAACAAAATAGAATCAGCCAGAATTTGGAAAAGAAGATTCAGTCCCTCTCGGAGAATTTTGAGACCTTCGTCCATACGGTTCATCACCTGCGCTTTGTGGAAAGCTCTTCGCCGCACTATGAGCTCTCAAAGAACAGATCCAAGCTGCACCAGAATGCGAGCGTCAAAGCAGAGGCAGGCCCTTCGAAGCCCCCTCCTCAGGACGCAGGTCCTTCTCAGCGCTCCCCCTCTGAATGGATGGCTGGCATCCCTAAGCGGCCGATTAACATCGACGAGTATTTCAATGACGAGGATGACATCGTGGCTCAACTGGGGCTGTAATTCCTGCTGTTTTTCTTTTGATATGTAGCCTTTTTCCTTGTATGTTTGCTTTGAGCCTAAGAGCTCGTTTTTGGTATTTTCAAGCCTGCGCGCTCAAATTTTGTATATGACAGTGTTTTTGAACTCCCCACACAACTTCTCTTTCCCTAGGTGCGGGATAATTCTCATAATTTGCAGGTCTACGGATTGCAGCCAAGATGGCTCCTTTTTGTAACTCTATTTTGTCAATTAATGTGAATAATCCCTCCGAAATTTACAAAAAAAAAAAAAGATTTATTTCTTCATAGGGATTTTAAACAATAACATCCAACATGAGGTTCACCTTTGGTAACTTGATTCATTGGAGAAGGCATTCAGGGTGGCAAGAAAAGTTGAAAGAAAAATTATGGAAATAAGGAAGTATACCACTCACAACTATAAATATGGAAGTGTTTCTACTCATAGCCTTCAACACCCTACAAGGGTGATACTACAACAATTGGAGGAAAAAAGAGAAAAAGGGCTTTGTTATAGTTGTGATAGAAAATACACTAAAGGTCATAAGTGCATCGAGAAGAAATTATTTTACATAGATTGTGAAGAGGAGGGAGAAAAGCAACAAGAAACATCAAAAGAGGAGGATATACACCAGGAAGAAATGCCAAATAAAGAAGAAATGAATCCGAATATTTCTTGTAATGAATTGGTAGGAATTACCACTCCTAAAACTCTCAATATAGAAGGATATATATAAAAAAAAGGTAATATTGTTGACTGATTTAGGTAGTACCCATAGTTTTATTCGTTGTAAGATAGCCAAGGAATTGAATTGCTTCCTATATCCAACACTAGAGTGTCAAGTGATGGTTGAAAATCGAGGAACTATAAATTGCTCTAGAAAGTGCCATAATATCAAGCTAACCATGGGGGGATATGTATTGAATAGTCCAATTCTTTCTATTCCAATGGGTGGTGTTGATGGTGTACTAGGAGTCCAATGGTTGCAATCTTTGGGGACTATAGATTTTAATTTTCAAGAACTTTTCTTGAATTTTTTTTGGGAAGGAAAGGAAGTTGAATTATGGGGTTTCGCAGGGAAACCAGGACATATAATTAACTCTAATGTCATTACAAATCTTTTGAAGAAATAAAAATGAGGTGTAATTTCACAATTATGCTCACTAGAGGTTCAAACATCGAAATCATCTATTTCTCCAGATATCCAAAAAGTCTTGGACAATCATTCCAAGGTGTTTGAGACTCCCAAAGGCATCCCACCTATTTGTGATCATGATAATGCTATTCATTTGATTCCAGAAATTTTTCCTCCAAACATCAGGCCTTACAGATATCCTTATTCCCAAAATAGTGAGACTGAATATATGGTTGCAAAAATGTTAGAAGTCAGTATAATTCAACCTAGTCAAAGTTCTTACTTTGCTCCAGTAGTATTGGTTCACAAGAAGGATGGATCATGGTGCATGTGTCTGAATTATAGGGAGTTCAACAAGCTCACTGTTAAATATAAATATCCCATTCCCGTCATTGATGAATTATTGGATGAATTACACGGAGCAATTTACTTCACCAAGTTGGATATTTGTTCAAGATATCATCAAATAAGAATGAAGACTTAAGAAATTCCAAAAAAAAACATTTAGAACTCACGAGGGTCAATATGAATTTTTGGTCATGCCTTATGGCCTTACCAATGCACCTTCTACATTTCAAGGTTTTATGAATTCCATTTTCAAACCCTTCCTTAGAAAAATTGTGTTAGTATTTTTTAGTGACTTACTAATGTACAACAAGTCTTGGAAGGTGTTATCACACATAAATTTTAATTTTTGTTTCATAGGGTCATTAACCTAGATTTTATTTTGTTTCATAAGGTTGGTTCATGAAATTGATGAGAAATTCATGAAATGGTCTTTATCCTAAGACTAAAACACTCCATTAGTCATGTCATCTTAGTCATATCTATCAAGTTCCACCTTAGGCTCACATGCATTGTTTCAAATTGAGGTAGTGACCACCTATATGTTTTTTCACGGTTCTGCAGCGAATATAACTACAAATAGGCAGATTTCGCTACGGAATCACCTAACTAGTCTGTAGCGCATCTGCCATTTTTATAACTGAATACATTACGGAATCATGTTTTTCTGCACCAAAACAGAGGATGATGACCTGTTATTTTCTAATGGTTTAGGATAAAGGTGAGGTCATGTAATCAATTATCACAATCATCCAAGCATGAAAAATCGTAAGTACCATCCATAATTACCTTTTCATCCCTTCCATTTGTCATCATTCTTTCTGCATTCAAAATTCATTTTTAAAACTCATCTACAAAGCATCTCACTGTCATCTTCCCTTCGAGCTTTCCATGCAGCCACCGATTATCATATTCGAAGAGTCTAGCCTTATAGCAAGCAGCTTGTTGTTCAATCTTTTTCCTTGCAAGTGTCATAGTTCAAGAAGGCAACATGGTTATCAAAGAAGATGGCTATGAAGAAGAAAACGAAGAAAGGGTGCTCCTGTGTGAGATATGAACCCATGGAACTAAAGCTACTCATGAAGACCCCAACTTTGTGGAATCCTTCAATAACGTGGGATGCCTAAAATTCTATCAAAAGATCCAAGGTTTTCATGCTCAGGTATTAAAGGATTTTGTAGTTAATTTTGACAGGCACAACTTCGAAGGTGGGGGTTCTAAATTTTATAGTGTCACCTGAGACCATTTCTCAAGCCACAGAGATACCAATTTGTAAAACCAAAACATATTAGAGTTGACATGGCATCTGAGATTCCAAGGAGTTACGTGAAGGAGAATTATTCCAAATTGTTGTTTGTGATTTAAAAGTAATTTACTTGTGAGGGGAGATTTCGTATGGTTTACATGTACCATTTCAGGCTTTTATTGCACTTCACTAGTAAGCAGTCTCTTGATATTCCCTTTTTCTTTTTTAGGAGCTTAGGGAAAATGTCTGACAAGGTTCAATCCAGGGCAGAAAGCAGTGAGACATCAATTTTCCACCATGTTTTGATTAATCTCCTAGTGTTGGAGGAGTTGAATAAATTAAAAAAAGACTGGGCTATTTTTCTTTTCCATAGTGGTTATTAGGTTGATTCAGTGACACCCAAGAAAACTCCAAAGTCAAAAGCTACTCCATCAAATAAAAGTGATAAACATGTAGCTGAGATAGAGGGTTGCCATAAAGAAGAGTTAGAGCCCATTATAGAGCCAATGGATATTGAAAGAGAACCCGCACAAGAGGCAGAAATTCCACAACCTTTACCTACAAGAAACAAACAAAAGATCAGTAAGCAAGGCCACAGAAGGATAACCAGAAGTCAAACAAGTGGAAAGGGAAACCTTGAAGACATCCTTCAAGCTATAGATATTGAGGAAACTCTAGTTGTCAGAGCTGGCGATATTGAAGGTGACCAGAAGAAAAAGAAAGGTAAGACTGCTAAAAATCTTGATTTTGCAGGAGAAGATGCCGGTTTCATCTTTTAGCCAAGGAAACCACTCACTAGGCTGCAACTTGCAAAGGGTGTCAAGGAAAATAAGAAGACAAGAGATTTTGACAAAGGCAAGCAACCTATCACAAAATATATTATTGATTTGTCTCAAACAATAGAGGAATTATTTGTGCAAAGTAAATTTAAAGAGAACATGGTGCTAAAAACTGAAGTGCAGGTACTAAAAGAGAAGTTAAGAGAGGCCAGAGAAGAGGTCATTGAGATCAAATTAGAGTTACAGGAAGCCAAGGTAGATAGAAAGATGATGGAATATTTCAAATAAGAATTGAATGACCAACTAAACCAATATGATGAATCATTAACCAATGACAATAAGCTAATGAAAAGGACACTTCCTTTGAGAAGGGTAATGAAGCACACCAGAAACATAAACACATGGTTGTAATTTGAAAGGAAGAAGCTCAAAATTCAGGTCAAAGAGTTAGAAGATCACATCGAGATGATATAGTTAGAATTGAAGAAAAGAGGCCTTAAAATCACAACGATAAATGAACTTGAAGAGATTCAGCCTCCTACTACTAAAGATGAAGTTCCCAAAGCTTGAAGAGTAGACCTAACACATTTTTGACAATTTTGCAACACTCGGGAATCAACATTTCCATATCTAAAAGTAAAAATTTGAAGAAAAAGGAAAAAAATTGATTTTTCTGCCAATTAGGCAATTTCGTAGCGAATCCCAGGCTTGAAGCCTAGATTTCACTACGAAATCCCTATAGGTGACTTTTTGTTGAAAATCATAGTTTTGGTTGAAATCAAAAGGGGAGAAAGTTTTTATTTAACCTATTTTTTCCAACAAACATCTCCAAATTAGAAATGAAGGCTAAAAATTGGCATAAATAGGTGAAGTGGATTTGCTACAAAATCACGCTACGAAATTGCCTTGTTTTCCTCGGTTTTTGTAGCAAGCAACATTTGGTAGAAATTTGGTGTTTTGAAGTTTCATTGGAGGTCAGCCAGCCACATGGAAAGTTTAAAGAGTATCAGTGGAACATTCCAGTAGAGATTTAGTCTTCGACAAAGTTGTCTTTTTTACCAGCTCAACATAAAGATAGTCAACAAATAGCATGACACCACTTTCCTTAAAAATCGGATGACTGTTTTCCTAGTTTAATGGAAGCAGTAAGGTATTAATCATGGTTAGTGCCACTTAAGCACATAATCATCCTCGATTTAAATATCCTATCTTTCTAGTTAGTAGATGTAATAAATAATATGAAGAGTCCTAATAGGTCTCTAAGTGATAAAGTCATTACGTGTCTTTTTCATTCCCTAGTATCTAGTTTCTTGTTAAGATAGGTGTCAACACAAGTAGTTCGATGATCTAGCTATGTGGGAAGATCCAATGCAAGGTGACTAAAGCCTATTAACAGGAAAAAAATTGAATAATACAGGGTTGGAGAATGTTATTCTACACTACTGTTATTGTAAAGTTTTTTTTATGATTAGTAATATATAGTGACTGTGTTTTTATTCTTCACTTGAGATTCATTTGGTATTTCATGAGAATTTATCCTATGTATCTTATTATTTTGATTTTAGTATCTTGATGTTTAATTACTCAGAATTCATGTACATCATGCTCTGACTTCCTTTGAACATTAAGCTATTATATATCTATGTGTATTCCTTTCATTGAAACATCTACATGCCTCAGCTTCCACAAGGAGAATCATGTTACTAAATTTCTAAATATTGACTCCATAATCCCAATGGTAGTAAAACCTATACATTTTTCACATGCATACAAACACATTCAAGACACTATTACAAAGTTAGCCATTTGATTGAAATCATAATTACTTTTTGAGAGAGCCCTCTCAGGCTGAAAAGGATAATTTTCAGTCAGAAGATGGTTTGAAAGAGTTACTCTAGGTTGTCTGGTGGAGCAGCCCATCTGTACCAAATTAGTGATAACATTTGGTGTGTCTACCAGGAGTCTGAAGAAATATTTCCTGAATTTTTTGCGCAAACAGTGAAGCTGAACTCTTGGAGGTAGCAGGAGCTCAGAACATTTCGAGGCTGCAGAAACTAACTTGGTGACTCCACTAAATATCTTCATGTTTAAATATGGCTTCAAGCAAGAGATACACAAGGAGGAATCCAGATCCTAACCCACGTACAATTGTGGATAATCCAGAAAGGATTCTCAGAGGCATTGGAATCATCTCTTCAAAATCAGGTATTCCATCACATTCAAAAGTTTTGTCCTCTGAAATTATTCAAAGTCTTGAAGATAAACAATTTGATGATAAAATTGAAGAAGTATTGTTTAGGTCTAAGATTGAAAATTAACTGACTGACATAATACTAGAGCTACAAAGACTAGGTATTGACACATCATCCCTAGTATCAAAAGAAGAGAGAGAAGAATTCTGGAAGACTACCACATCAAAACTGGTGTTAGAGAGAGAGTCATTGAAAAGTTAAAAGAGTTGGATCCTTTTGAATTTTTTTTGAAGACAAAATCTGGTATAACTTTGCCTAAATGGAGTTCATTTTTATCTAGACTTAAAATACCATCTACACCCTCTCCTAACACTTCAGCCTCACCTACTTCCTTTTAAAAAATTCAGAATTTAAGCTCATCTATTGTCCTTCCACATACCACAGTTCCTATCATCATGGATGGAATTGTTCCTCCTCCTGGTGGGCCTGCAAGATATGCTCCACTTGCCCTTTGTGTTGTCCTTCATGACCTCCCAGATGGATGCTCAAATAGGATTAAAACCTTTGGGAGTGAAGAGGAAATATCAGCTGAAGACATGTAGACCAATTTAATGATTTCATTTATAGAGAGGAGGTAGACCATGAGGATGTAAAAATGAGATTATTTTCTCAGAGTTTCACTGGTGAAGTAAGAAAATGGTTTAAGGCCTCAACTCCAACAAGTTTGTAGAATTGGGACCAACTAGAAGATAGTTTTTTGACTAAGTGGGGGAGTAAGGTGACTCCAGTACAAGCTCTGACTGAGTATAACAATTTGAAAAGAGACTTAGATGAATCTGTCCAAGAATTTTATAAGAGGTTTAAGAAGGTCTATAATTCCATACCTGCTCATATTAAACCTCCTCTAGGAGCTACTCAATTACACTATGCAGAGGCATTTGATTATGAGTTCTCCATCTTGTTAAGGGAAAGAGAGTCTAGTTCTTTACTAGAGATGGAGAATGATGCAGTAAAAGTAGAGTTGAACATGGCAGCTTCCAAGAGGTCTAAGATGGGTAAAACAAAATTGAAAGAAGAGGAGAAGCCTTCTTCATCCTCAGATGCTAAGTTTGATTCCATGATGAAGACCATGGATAAACTTATGGACAAAATTGTTCTTGGAGCCACTCCTTTGCCTCCTGCACAACAAGATACACATATTAGAAATCCCCAATTTAGGAGACCTCAAATTCAACAAAGACAGAGATAAAACAGATATCAGCCTGACACACAAGTGAGGCCTCCTTTTCAGCATAATTTACTTGATGAAGAGGAAATGTAGAAATTATACAAAATTCTTGTATATCTTGGATTCACTTGATCTAACAATATGCTAAATTTTAATACTGAATCGCTTCTACAAATCTTTGTGGAATTAAAAACACAATCGCCAATTACAATATCATGAAGAAATATCAATCACACACAACACAAATAATTGTTGGAAATATTGTCATTGATGGCAAAGGAGGCAACATAACTCTAGATCTATCATGCACCGAGAGAGATCAAATCCCTTGAGGTGCAAACCAGATCTATCATGAGTCGAGAGGGATCACAGCCCTTGAGGTGTAAACCTTTCCTTAAATTCTACACTCCAAAAAGAAGGTTGGCATGTGGAGGGATTTTTTATTGTTTATTTATACCATTATTTATTTAATTTTTTATGAGCCCACATTATTTAAATGTTTTGTATAGTTATTTAAATTATTTATCTTTTTGATGATGGACGGACAACCTTGGGCTGCATACTAGGTTGTTGAATGTGCCTCTCAGTGCAATAATTTTCTTAAAATGATATATAATGTATACATAATTGATATTAAAATATTTTATATGACATGTATATAGAGACATTTTATTACACAAATTAAAATGGTTTTTTATTTTTAATGTATTTTTAATTATATGTCAATATTAATTCATATTAAAATATTTTATTGAGAACCCACATTGAATATTTTTTTATATACAACACTAAAATATTTATTTTAACAAATTTTTTTTCTATATATAGATATATGTGTAGAAATTATACATATGCTTGTATATCTTGGATTCACCCGATCTAACAATATGCTAGAGTTAAATATTGAATCTCTTCTACAAATCTTTGCTGAATTAAAAACACAATCGCCAATTACATAAGCATGAAGAAAGATCAATCACACACAACACAGATAATTTCCTGGGGAAAGTTTACAGCTAAAAACCCCACTATCTTCTATTGTATATTATATCATGGATCATGAAACAATTACATACAAAACTCCAATCACAATAGCTCTCACTACATCAACTAATTGTCTTACACTGTCATACAAAAATTGGCAAATCACTTGCTCAATTTACTGTCTCCAAACAGCCTGCCTCCACTGCACAATCCCTGCTGATAACAATCCCTGAATGAATTCAATCTTGCCTGCCTTGACTGTGCAATCCTCATGGGCACATCCAATGTGTGTGTGGTTGCATGTGTGCAACCAAATAATGTGACAACTGATAGTCAACTTCCCTTTCACCTAGAACTCAACTGGGTCTCCATTGGATCTGACATGCATGTAGTTAATAATAGTAAATCTTCAGTTGGATGTGAGACCACTGATTTTGAATTAATTAATAATTAATTCAATTGATCTCTCACTAGTGTATCTTCAGTTACAACTAGCACAACTAAGTTTAACTCACTTAACTGAGTTAAACTACTTACCACTTGCACAACTCGTGCACCACTGCACTTCCAACTCTGTTACAACTCGAATCACTCAGTTACAACTAAATTCAACCTACATGTCCCACCAACCAACCACTCAACTCGAAATTCACTTAGCTAACTGATTTTCCACTTCAGTTAACTATTTCCAAGTGCTCATTGAGAATAGATTATAGTTTATTGTCCATCTAAATTAAGGGATAATAAAGATATGCATGCATTCTATAAATAGATTATGCACATACATTTATAAATAGACATACACCTAAAAATAGATTGAGGCCCCATCCTAGTGTAGGTGCTTAATTTTCACTAGGATGTTCTTGTTGAATCTCAACACTCCCTCTCAACAAGAAAGGGATTATCCTTCACCCCGATCTTGTCTCCATGGTATTCGAATTTGCTCCTGGTGAGCACCTTCGTCAAAATATCTGCATCCTGATCTTCTGTGGGAATGTACTGAAGAAACATGATTCTCCTCTACACACAAACTCTGAGATGATGGTACTAGATATCTATATTGCTTAGATCTATCATGAAACACGGGATTAATCCAGAGTTTAATGCAACTTTGATTATCACAATGAATCACTGTCGGATCCATATGAGAAACAAACAAACCAACCAAATTTTTTCTCATCCAGATAGCCTCACATGCAGCTTGACTCGCTACCATGTATTCCTCTTCCGTTGAACTGAGTGCCATGGATCTCTGCTTCTTGCTGTACCAAGAAATAGTTGTAGATCCAATGCTAAAGATCCCCCCTGATGTGCTTTTTCTGTCTGTTGGAATTCCAGCCTAATCTGCATCTGTGAAGCCATACAAATTCACTCCATCTGTTTGTTTGTACCATAAACCATACTCTGATGTGCCCCTCAGGTATCTTAGGACATGCTTCCTCGCCTTCCAAAAGAGCTTGGTAGGCTTAACCATAGCTTGACTCAGTAGGTTAACTACATAGAAAATGTCTCGTCTCGTGTTCACTAGATACATTAGTGAACCCACTAACTGTCGATAGACAGTAGCATCCAATACCTCTCCAGAAGTAGTATCCTCTTTCCTTTAGTTTCCTGGAAGAGGAGTATCCATGGGTTTGCATCCATCCATTTTAAACTTACCCAGTATATCCTTTTCATACTTGCCTTGAGACACAAAAATTTCACCATCTCGCTGCCATATTTCCAATCCAAGGAAATAATGAAGGAGGCCCAAATCCTTCATTTCAAATTCCCTTGAAAGATCCTCCTTGCATGAGTGTATCAACTGCTCATCACCAGTCAATATTAAATCATCAACATAAAGAACAATCATTAAAAGCTTACCCTCCACCATAATTTGGTACAGGTTTGCATCTGCTTCAATTTTGGTGAAGCCTAGTCCAGTGAAATAGTTGTCTATCCGAGTGTACCAAGCATGGGGTGCTTGCTTTAGCCCATACAACACTCTTTTGAGTCAGCACACATGCAACTTGCTATTAAAGATCTCGAAACCTTCAGGCTTCTTTATGTACACCTCTTCCTCAATTATCCCATTGAGAAACGTAGTTTTCACATCCATCTGATGAATGTGCCAGCCCATCTGCACTGAGACAACAAGGATGTATTTTATGGAAGAGTACCTTGCGACAGGTGCAAAGATCTCATCATAATCTATCCCCTCGAACTGTGAGAAGCCCCAGGCCACAAATCTGGCCTTGTATTTCTCCACACTCCCATCAACGGCTTGCTTTACCTTGTAGATCCATCTCGAACCTACCACGGATTTATCAACTAGCCTTGGAACAATTTCCCAAGCACTTTTTTTGAAAATGGAGTCATACTCCTCCACCATTGCATCAACCCAAGTGGGCTCCTACACCGCTTCTTGAAAGGAATATGGTTCAGTCATAATACATTTTCTCATGAGAGCCATGTATCCAGTAAATCGGTCAGAAGATTGTCTTTGTCTGCACTGTGAAGTAGGGGCTCCTACATTTTGTGCAGCATCAATTCTCAGCCTATCAGCTTCCATGGTGTGCCTTCTGCCATTTCTGATAGATGGATCTGCATGAGTGTCTTCCTCCACTCCATGAACCTCCTCCTATGGTTGATCCACATCTAGAGACTTGTTTTTGGGAACCAGCAGTTCCTCCTCCGCATGCAAGTCCAACTCCGTCTCAAGAGACAAACACATGGATTTCCCCTCATCAAATTTTATATCCCATCGTACAACAGTCATTCTGTTGTTTGGAAAATACACATGATAATTATGGGGTGTTTATGTGCACTCCACAAAAATCCCAACTTCAATAGTCGGCTCCAGCTTCTTTCTGGCGTCCTTGGTCACATGCACATAAACAAATGAGCCAAAAATCTTAAAGTGTGAAACATCCGGTTTCTTACCAGTGAAAGCTTCTTCAGGTGTACTCATGTCAAGTATTCTATGAGGACAACGGTTTTGCACATAAACCAAAGTGTTACATGCTTCTGCCCACAAATGCATTGGTAGGCCCTAATCATGCAACATCGCTCGTGCTGCACCCACGATCATTATGTTCTTCCTCTCCGCGACCCCATTCTGATGTGGGTTATGAGGCGCTATGATTTCTCTTCGAATTCTTTCTTTGCTGCAAAAGTTCTTGAATTCGTTAGAGATGTATTCTCCACCATTATCACTCCTAAGAGCCTTCACTTGCTTTCCCGACTCTTTCTCCACCAATGCCTTAAACTCACAGAACTTTGAGAATGTTTGATCTTTCTTCTGCATGAATAAGATCCAGCATTTACGAGAAAAGTCATCAACAAATATTACATAGTACTTATGTTTTACTGTTTAAGAAACCAAGAATGGTCCACACACGTCTGTCTGAACTCTTTCAAGGATACTCGAAGCACGGTTCTCCTTCTCATGAAAGGTGGACTTTACATACTTCCCCATGGTGCAACCCTTGCACTGATCTAACTGAGAAAGTGTTCCCATTGGAAGTCTAGTAGATATTTGTTGCATGACTTTCAAGGCTCCATGATGAAGATGGCCCAATCTTCTGTGCCATAATTCACTCTCAACCCCGCTCACCACTTTTTCTACCTTGCCCATCATGGCAATGCAACCATCTACCTCCAGATTTTAGATATTCTTAACTCAAACCCCTATCCTCTTGGCTTGACCCATTGTTTTATGTCGCAGGAAATCTTTTCCATCACTAAAAACAACGTCATAGCCTCTGTCCTCCAACATTACGACTGAGACCAAATTTTTCTTCAGACCTGGTACATGCATAACATCTTTTAATTGTAATGGTTTACCTGAATCCCTCTGAAAGGTAATGGTACCAATCTCGGTAGAATTGTAGCGTCCATCGTCACCCATCTCAATATGCATCTGGAGATCTTTCTCCTCCAAGTCACTAAAAAGTTCCTGATCTCCCTTCATGTGAAAGGAAGAGCCACTATCCAAATACCACACCGATCCCAATGCACTTGACACCATGCATGAAATCGAGGAGAAGTCAAGCTCAAATTATGAGGCAAGAGCCTCATCATCTTTAGCTCCAGCAGCCTTCTTTTTCTTCTTCTTTAGTGGACAGTTAGTAGAAAAATTCCCATGTTCGTGACAGTGAAAACACTTCAACTTGGACATGTCTAGTTTCTTGCATTTATACTCAGATTTAGAATGGAATTTATTCCCCTTCCCCTTATTCACCTTGGCAGCCAACTCACAATCCACTTCATCATCATGATTTGATGAAGAGCCATCTCTGGTGTTCCGCCTGAAGTCCTCCTGCACCAGATCCGACCACAGTCGTTCCAAATCCAGAAATTTTTCCCATACATTGACAGAGTCTTCATAACTATGCCAAATCTTAGGAATTCCCAAGAGATCTAAAATCACCAAATCATCATCAGTGACTGTTATTCCCACGCTCCCCAATTCATCTCGACATTGGAAAAACTTTGTGAGATACTTTGGAATGGTGTCACCCTTTTCCATCTTGATCTTTCTGAGTTTATCTTTGAGCGCCAATTTCCTATGGTTGCTGCTGCTTTGGAATAGATCCATCGAAGCCTTCCACATTGCATATTGTTTGGCTTTCCCATGGAGGCTTGAGACAATGTGGTCTCGTACTCCCTCCAAAAGGATCATCCTCGCCTTTGCCACTTTCATTTTCCATGCATCGATATTGACAGCATCTGCAGCATCTCGCTTAGGAACATCTTTTCCAATGAATTCCTTCAGGCCATTTTCTTCGAAAACTGCCTCCATCCCGTCCTTCCAAGCAATGTAGTTTGAGCTGCCCTCGATTTCATACTCTAACCTCAAACCATTGAAATCCATTTCAATCTTGAATCAGTTATAGCACCAAGAAATTCTTTCTGCAAATTCTAATTCTATCCACTAGCAAACTCAACTCTTGCTTCACTTCTGCAATTTCCTGTGCTCTGATACCATGTAAAAAGTATACAATATTCTTGTATATTTTGGATTCACCCGATCTAACAATACGATAAATTTAAATATTGAATCGCTTCTACAAATCTTTGCTGAATTAAAAACATAATCACCAATTACATAAGCATGAAGAAAGATCAATCACACACAACACAGTTAATTTCCAGGGGAAATATTACAACTAAAAACCCCACTATCTTCTATTGTATATTATATCATGGATCATGAAACAATTACATACAAATATCCAATCACAAGAGCTCTTAGTACATCAGCTAATTGTCTCACACTATCATACAAAAATTGGCAAATCACTTGCTCAATTTACTGTCTCCAGACAGCCTGCCTCCACTACGCAATCCCTGCTGATAGCAATCCCTGAATGAATGCAATCTTGCCTACCTTGATTTTGCAATTCTCATGAGCACATCTAATGTGTGTGTGGTTGCATGTGGGCAACCAGATAATGTCACAACTAATAGTCAACTTCCCTTTCACCTAGAACTCAACTGGGTCTCCATTGGATCTGAAATGCATGCAATTAATAATAGTAAATCTTCAGTTGCATGTGAGACCACTGATTTTGAATTAATTAATAATTAATTCACTTGATCTCTCACTAGTGTATCTTCAGCTACAACTAGCACAACTAAGTTTAACTCACTTAACTAAGTTAAACTACTTACCACTTGCACAACTCATGCACTACTGCACTTCCAACTTTGTTACAACTCGAATCCCTCAGTTAAAACTAAAGTCAACCTGCATGTCCCACCAACCAACCACTCAAATTGAAATTCACTTAGCTAAATGATTTTCCACTTCAGTTAACTATTTCCAAGTGCTCATTGAGAATAGATTATAGTTTATTGTCTATCTAAATTAAGGGATAATAAAGATAGAAATGCATCTATAAATAGACATGGATTCTATAAATATATTATGCACATACATCTATAAATAGAAATAAACCTAAAAATAGCCCTAGGCCCCATCCTAGTGTAGGTGCTTAATTTTCACTAGGATCTTCTTGTTGAATCTCAACAATATGAAGTTGATATCGACATTAATTAGTTAACATATATCTTAAAATAGTTTATTTAAATCCATGGTTGAAATATTTTTGAAAAATATAAGATTTAAACATCTTACTGACACATTTTTTTTACTTCTAATTACTTTACGACATATTAATTTTTGTTTAGCTCACATTATTTTTCTATTTAGAACATAATTTTTGTTTTTTGTTTTTATTTTAAAGGGGGGTGGATGGATACACTTACACATCTCCCTCATACTAGGCTGTAGAATTAGCCTCTCGACTCAAAAACTGGAAGGAATTATTGATATAAAGGGTGTTGTCTACCGAGGCTACAAATTTGCCTGGAAAGTCATTTTTCTATGGAATTCCACGATTTGTTTTTCAAAAAATATAATGAGGAGTGTTTAAATTGTTTTTTTGATGGTGGGAATGGATTGAGCACCATCAAAAACCCCCTAGGCACCCAAAATTCTGAAGTTTGACAACTGTAACCCAAATTTCCCAAAATTTATGCGGGATTTTGACAAAAATCATGCCAGAATTTTCACTATTTTTTAGGAAAATTTGTGGACTCAGTATATCACTTTGATATAAAGGGTTCAAGTACACATTGATGGATGAAATTTAGGGTTTATTCATTCTCTAGCAAATGAACTCATCCCTGGAAAGAGCGTCAACATGTAGGATAATGGTCTTTTTAAGGAAGATATTTAAGCACGCTTAACCAGTTTTTGAAGTAGTAAGATTTATTATTTTAAATGAAAAGTAGTGACTCTTATGGTTATGAGGTATCAAAATTGAAGAGTAGGGTTTTATTTTAAATAAATTTTAATTATTCAATTATTAAGTTTCAAATTTGAAGAGTAAGGTTTTATTTCACTTCAAAGAAAGTTAAACTAGCAATTGCCCCTAAAGGTGCAAAATTACACCAAAAGAATAAAAAATTTAAGAATCCTCAATTAAATATTATCCTATTTATTTTAAAGAGTTTATTAACATAGCATCTATTTTTGGAACAACGTGGAAGCCAATGTTCGAAATATGGCTTCTGTGATCCATAGTTTGTACAAAGATATCTTTAGGTAATAATCACATAGCAAAGAATTTGGTCGACAAAGGAAACGACTAGTTTGACCGGAAAGAAGATTAAGTTAAAGGCCAAAAATTTAAATAATAATAATAATAATAATAATAATATATACATATATATATATATATATATATATATAATAAATTTTTATTAGTTGAATAAGTTATTTATTAAATTTTTATTTTTATTTATTATTTATTATTATGTTGTTTATTAATTTGACTAAAAAGAAATATATATTTTCCTAAGTTATCTAAAATAAAATTCTATTATTAAAAGAATAATGTTCTATTTAATTCATTCTATTATAATTAGAATGGACCAATACCATTTATTCTTTAAAAGATTAAAAGGAGGGAGGATTATTCGAATAAATATTAAAAATAGGGCTAATAAAAAACAAGAAAAAAGACTGAAAAAGGGAGAAGAGGCACCAACACTTAGGAGTATAGGGTAGGGATCCAACACCTACTAATACTCCAGCCATCATCTATGTTAAGGTTAACAGGCCATTTTTCAATCTCTAAAGCCTCCCTTAGCTTACGGTGATTAAAATGGTCAATATTGGCAAGGACCTTAGCCTCTTCAATGTAGATGTGATGGTTGGTCTATTCTACAAGTTCAGCTAAAGCGGAGGAGCGAGATCTTCTGTGTTTAATGTCAATTGCATGTTCATAGATCCTTTGATTAACCGATCGACCAGTTTCACCAATGTAAGGATTCCCACAGGAGCAAGGAATGATGTAAACACCTTTTCTATCCCTCGTATCCATGGGGTACTTAACGGGTTTCAGAGAATTCTAAATAGTGTGAAGAGGTTTAAAAGTTGAAGAAATATTATGCTTCTTAATAATTCTAGCTATCTTATCCGTGGTCCCTTAGATAAATGGAAGGTGAAACCCAGAGGACCAATCATTAGGTTCTTTTTTATTCCTAGGGCCTTTTTCAGCCTTAAGAAAATATTTTTGGCCTTGGAACTTGTTGCAACCATTATTACAAAAAACATTAAGGAGGTGGGATTTCTCTTCCTTGAAATGGAATTCATCAGAAATTCTGATTTCTTTAGTGGCTAAGGTTCTGAGAACACCTATTTTTTGAGTAGGAGAATGATGGGAAGAAGCGTGAAGATATTGTTCTATGTGTGTCTTCTTCCCAAATACTTTATGGAAGAAAGAAATTTCCTCTCTCTTTGAAATGAGAACATCGAGGAAGGGTAGACTCCCATCAACTTCATATTCCATAGTGAATTTTATGGAGAGAGATTGATTATTAATATGATGGAGAAAAATATCTAACTTATCTTTTCCATGAGGCCACATGAAACAAGTGTCATCAACAAATCTGTCTACAACATGGAATGTAAGAACAAAGCTGGATAGAACACTTTTGGGAACACACCTAGATGTTAGAGCATAATATGGAACATGTGTGGATGCCAGAACAAATCATCTGAAAACAATAGGGCAAAACATTACTTCTTTGAACACCATGGGATGACGAAACAATAAGCTTTGACATCTGAACTGCTACAGGTGCATTTCTCACTGTTGTTGGTGAGCTCTTTCCTGGTGAAGGTTTTCTCTCCTGTCTGGTAAGTAAGGGGAAAGATGTGCTCGTCAAACTGATTGATGCTTGTAGCCGATATACATACTAGAACTCCTGTTTGGGCTAATCATATGTACATTGTGGGTTCATACATTAATACAGGTTCTTACTCTATAACAGTTACCAGGATCATAATGGATGAAAATCTCTAGGCAGATCGCTACTATTAATTAGGTAACGCGAATTTTATTAGACCAGCCATTATGCAATCTTGCTGAAGGAGGGAAAAATTATTATGATTCTAGGCAAGTATTTTTGGTCTTTCAATTAAATCCTAGATAAAAGAAAGAATCATATGTTTTCCCTTCGCTATGCTCATGTAAGGTATCCTTCCACCTTGCTCGCCTTATTGCTTTCTTATGCGAACTAAAGTAGGCAGTTGTTAGTGGGTGAGTTAGCATGTTACGACACTAAGAATGGTAGACCCAGGAATGAAATGGCTCGACGATAATCCAATTAGGATCCATAGTTTATTTTAAAGTTCTGACAAATCCAAGATGGATGGAAGGAAGGTATGATATATTTCTTTATCTAGGCAAGAATTTAATGAAATTTTAGCATAAGTAATTACATATTTAAAGAATAGTAATCACCTGTGCAGAAGTCTTTCCCAACTCTTATTTATATAATTAAATATCCTTTATTCATGGATGATTCAATCCTTATTTATATCGATAGAGTGTTTGGCCTTCCTTATAAGGAGGGGAGTCTCAAACTCAAAGTATAAAGCCCTTAATTTACTTATTTCCTTCCCTCAAAAGTTAGGACATAAGAAGCATATTATACTCATGATTATGCACTCTCTCCACAGATACGACGAGCAAGCTAAATGTATTTGGCCATGATTCTGACCCTCTTCGCATGGATGGAACACAAATTAGTATCATCAAATAACCCAACAAGAATGTATGCCCATGCTGCTTCTTACAATGATGATATTGTTGATGACCGGAACCTCCGATTCATCTTGAAACCTGGGTGATCTCTCTTACAAGCCTATAGAAGTGTAGCTCTCTTATCAGAAGCTCGATGCTCTTCTGGTTGAGCCGAGAGGCTCATTCTACAATCTAGTATGAAACCAATGTGTAAGTGTGTTTGTGCTCAACTTGGAGTTGACACGTGTCTCTCTTAAAATAAAAATAAAATATTCCCCAAACAGGAAAACAATGTTGGCTACACTAAAAAAGAAAAAAATATGTTATTTATGTTTAATTAGTTATCCGTATTCCCTAATATCATTTCATGTAAAGTAATTAGAAGTAAAAAAAATATGTGAGTAATATGTGTAAACCTTATCTTTTCAAAAGTATTTTAAATGTGATTAGAAAAAAAAAATGTTAAAATAAAATATTTTAATGTTGTATAGAATAAGATATGCAATGTGGGTTATGAATAAAATATTTTAATATGAATTATTATTGACGTATACTTAAAAATATTTTAATAACGAAAAAACCATTTTAATTTGCGAAAAACAAGTTTTTTTCACTCTAAAGTTTGCACCAGAAGAAATTTGATCCCTCGCGGATCATGTTAGATTAGTGCTTAAGATGGATCGGTTCTGGTACTTTCAAATTTCCTAGAGAGAAATAGTGGTAGGCCTGTATTTGTGGGGCTTCTTCACTTTGTTTGTTGCTGGTGCAGACTCCCTGGTCGCCTCTGTTTCCAGCTACTTTTGAGGAGCCTTCCCACCATTTGATTTACGAGCAGTTTTCTTCGTTTGGGTCATCTCTTCAATCACACTATTTTCTTCTCTGCAGATTGAAAAATTTGGAAGCGCAATACTCACCTAAATGAAAATCGGCACTTTTATCCAACCACTGTTTTCCCTTTTATTCAACCCACAAAACCAGCCCCTCTAACCCATAGAACCACCCCACTTCAAAATTTAATACCTATCATATTATTTTGGTAACAAAAACCATCTATTACACTGTAATGAATGTATATAAAATCTCAAGATACACCTAAACCAATCGATGCTCCTAAAACCATCATGTTGCCAATTAATGGTTGTAAAAGAACCTGTTGATTCAAGATTATGACAATAGATAATTTGCATGTGTAATCTCAATGATTGAATGAATGGATATAACCTAATGTTAGCATAGTTCATTCATCGATGTTATCACCTTCTGAGCCGCGATAGTGACCATGAACAAGGAGGTTTTGTGACCATGTAATTTACATGGTCCAACCATTAAAACTCAAATAATCTACCCCCAAATTCCATTCAAAGATAGCACACACCAATAAATTCATCTATGACACACATATCATCATCTTACATAAAGCACAAGGAATAAAGACTTTCTAGGTGCTCCATGTGAAGATTCTACATGTCTAAAGCCACTTTGCACGTGTCCCATGTTCAACATTTGTATATTGTTTCACATGTAGGTGTTTGAAAATAGGGCCTTGATATTATTTCCATTAAGGACATTGACCAGAGCAGAAATGGCACCCAACAGCCCTATTTCAGCCTTGATTTCATCCATCGACAGAAGGGCGAGAAATTCAGTTGCAGTGTTTCCATAGGTCTCCATGGTGTTGATGTATCATTTTCTGAGATCCCGAGTGTTTGGTGGTTTCCTCAAAGCACGGGTGTGAAGATGTGATGTTGTATAACCATTGATTTCATCCATTGACAAAAGGGTGAACAATTCATCTGCATTGTTTTCTTAGGTCTCCATGGTGTTGTTGTACCATTGTCTAAAATCTTGAGAGTCTAGTGGTTTCCTCGAAACACAGGTGTGAAGATGTGATGTTGTAGACCCACCTAAGATATATGGTATTGTTGAAGAAGAGAAATTGCAAGCCATAGCTATCTCAATATTTAGAAGGAATAAGACCACCACTAAATCAACAAATTACATGCAAGCATGGCTCCAACCCCTACTTCATTCACAACTAGTCATTGAGAGGAATAAGTGTTTCCAAAGGCAAAAGGAAAACATACATAGTAGATATACCATGCATTATGTAGATATTTGAGCGCAACGAAACTGTATCCAATCTAATTTATTTGGTTAGTTGAACACTAAATATTTAGTGGGGTGAATTGGCCTCCATTTAAGTGGCCTATAGTTTGGTAATTTTCTATTCAGTGAGAGGATAAGGAGGCTTCCTGAAAATTGTGTTTACTTAAGGTAGGGGCTCTCAACAAACATTTTAAACATAATTCTAGTGAGATGGGATCTATGCCCCAGTAAAGGAATAATCCATTAGGTTTCGTGTTGGTGTTTTCCTCCCGCTAGACATAATTCCAATGAGATGGGATCTATGCCCCAGTAAAGACATAATCCATTAGGTTTGGTGTCGGTGTTTTCCATGAGGACTGGAAACTGGGCTATTGTACCATTGAATTGGTGTTTTCCTAGAGGATGGCAAGTGGAGCTATAGAACATGGTAATTATTTGATGAATAATTCTACTACAGAGTTATTGTAGATTGAAAGAGAGTAGTGGGGCGAGAGAGTAGGAAGGATGGATGGTTGCTTATGTTCATCTTTGCACCAGGTTCGTTACGAGGTGTGATAAATATTTCTTCTGATTCAGTTCAATAATTTAGTTTAATGAAGCTGTGAAAAAATGAAAAGGACCATTTCAATTTAGTTTAGTGAAACAGTGAGTAATATGAGCAATGTTTAAGCCCCAAGGGTTAGTTCAATCGGTTGAGTCCCTGTTTTTAAGTACTTTGCCGGTTGGGAGGTCATAGGATCGAATCTCCTTGACGCCCATGAGGTTAGGCCTCGCATGTATGGCCGACGATAGATCCCCTTGGGAGGGTTTATCGAGCTTTTCAGACTGTGGATGTAATGGGTTCATGTGTACAGGCACATGGATTCGTGAACCACTGTGAATATATACATATATATATATATGTGTGTGTGTGTGTGTGTGTGTGTGTGTGTGTGTGTGTATGTGTGTGTGTGTGTGTGAGAGCAATGTTTTCATGGAATTGGCCCTAATAGAAATAATTGTTCAATACAAGAATATAGACACATAACTAATTAGTTATTTATATGGCTTCTTTATTGAGTCTGTTTGCTAATGAGAAATGTTGAGTCTTTATGCCGAGTCTTTTTTCTTGTAGGCCTGCTAAAATACGGTAAGAGTCGTAGATTGAGGTGGAGGAATTACCTACGCCAAGACCTAAAATGAGGGCTTCTATCAGAATCTGAGGAGAAACTCATTATCAATTTCCATTCCTAGCTTGTTAATAGGGGATTTTGATTGTTGAGTTGTTCTTATTTCTTGTTAATTTCAAATGAAAATGCTAGGCAATTGAGGAGTATTTCATGGGGGTGTTTGCAAGCAGTCTAAGATTGTTGTGCACTTGCTTGGTCAGACAGATAATGAAATCAAGAATCACTCAAACAATTGTATCAAGAAGAAGCTGAAGCATGTGAGAATCAATCCCGTGATGCACCGTCCAATAATTGATCAAGCTGAGAGAAAACCAAGCAAGCCTACTTGGATGAAGGAACTGAGAAACCAGAGGAATCATAATTAGAGGAATCAAAATCTGGCCCTGGTAAGAAGGCAATATTACAGGTTGTGACCGAAATATCATGTCGATCAAATGATGTAGAGAGAACCGAGGAATCCAAAAAGAGAATTGATAACTCCAAGGTCGTGACGCTTAAATCTACACAACTGGAAACATGTTACGGGTTCGATCCTAGGCAACAAGTTACGGGTTTGATCCCATACACATGATTTTGCTCGATGAGAGAGTATGCTAGAGCTAGAGCCACGTGTCAACAAGTTACGGGTTCGATCCCATGCACATGTTATTATTTTATGAGAGAGCATGCATGAGTTAGAGCCATTTGCCAAATTCTAGTTGGGAGGAGGAGGAGAAAATTGGAGCGCATGGATTGGCTGGGGTGAACAATTTTTTCCCAGCCAACTCCGTAGAAAGAACACCTTCAGTGTAATTACTTAATTTTGACACATTAAAATAAATTATTACTTTCGTTTGAATAAAAATAATAATATATTTAAGTTTTAGCTATATATTAAAAATAAGGTCATACAAATATTTGCTTAATAATAAAATTTATTTTTTTACGTTGATAATTGATTCATCTTAATTTATACTTAAATTCATTTTAATTATACTCAAATATGAATATTAAAAGACAAAGAGAAAACCCATAAAATTCAACCCAAAAAAAAAAGTAATCCATAATATTTAACTATAATCCTTTATAAATCACATATCAGAAAAATCCTAAGCATTTGTTAATTTAAAAAAAAAAACATAATATAAACACCTTAATTAAAATTTTAATAATATTAAAAGTTTCATTTAAAAATGGCTTAGTCTAGCTTTTTCTTCGTAATCTAGTAAAACAATTTCAAGAAAGAATGTGATTTTTTGTTGTTTAAAATGCAATTTTGAATGCATAAATGGGTTGAGCACCTGCAAACCCCCTTAGACACTCAAATTCTACATATTAAACAACTTAAACTCAAGTTTTTAAAAATCTCTACATTTTGTCTAAAATTAACTAGAAAAATGTTGTAAAAAAATCTATTTCATCTATATATTAAACTAGCCAACAAAAACAGTTATAATTTATGGAATTTAATAATTCCTATACATTAATAAAAATAACAACGAAATCATAAATTAGGTATATAACATCTTTATATAATTAACCTTTTTAATGCAGCAAACTTATATTTAAAAAATGAAAAAAACAAATATTTGTATTAGTAAATAATCACATACCTTTTTCTGAGAGTCATATCTTAATTCTTGTACATAAAATCTCGAGATTGCATTATAACGATATACTATGAAAAAAATGAAAATAATAATATTTTCAAGAATGTAAAATAATATTTTACTCTCTCCTTCCTATCAAAATATTATTTTAACATGTTTAAAGTGTGAAAATTTTATTATAAATGTGATTCATTTCACATTAATATAAAATAATTTATTGGAAGTATGTTTGTAACACCTGGATTTGAGTTGTTATGTTATTTAATTTGATATATTTGAATTATTAAAGTTAAATTGGCTTAATGTGTTTATTAAGCAAAATTATAAACAAAAGGTTAATTTTATTTTTTAAAGATTAATTATGGAGTGGTTCCATAAACTGATGATTAAGTGTTCAAGTTACCAGAGTGGTTAGATTAAAAGCAGTTACTTGGCAGTTACCTTTCCTCACGGAATAAAAAGAAAACCTTGATGAGGAAAAGGGGTTCCGCACAAGGAAGAAAGGATCAGGGATAATTTTAAGGATGGAAAAGTATCTTGGAGTTTAAAAAATTAGCGAATATCACTAGTCCATAATATGAAAACTATAAAATGTTTATTGATTTTTTTGTAAAATTATTCAAATTTATAATGATATTATATATATTTTCTATATAATGTTGGCAATTTTTAATGTAAAATAATTTTATATTGTAAAATTTGGGCTAATCATTTTTATAAAAAAATGGAAATTGGCGAATCTTTTTTTTAGAAAAACCATGGAAAATTATCCCACCTGCGAATATTAGCCCCTAAAATTTCCCATGGAAAGGATAACATGAGAGCTCGAAGGTGAGAGTATCCAGAGCTGGTGGGAACCAGTGGAACTCTGATGAGCCTGACTGGAAGAGGAGACTAGATGATAATCTTGAGGTCTCTCTTCAGAGAAAACTGCTAAGGCAATCACACTCTAGCGAGGAGCACGGGGGGAGAAGAGGAAGTAATATCCTCTCTCATGGTTGGGTGGAAACCATCAACACTGCATATGTGAAATATGTACCATTAATTTGAAAAGGATAAATTAAATGTTCCTATGTTTGCTAGAGGTATCTTGTTCATGTAAATAGTTCTGTGTAGAACAGTTTCCATGTTTGGTAAATTTAGAAAGGAATAAGTTCTGTAATGAATGACTGTTATTAGTGAAAAATCAAATAAATAGAAAATATGTGAAATCTGTAAAAACTATACCCTTTGATCTTTCTGTCAGGCAACTCTACCAGAATTAAAAGCAAGACTGTTTTTTAAGGAACTGGTTTAATTGCTATTAATGTTAGGAAAGTAATGAAAGAATAATGGAGCAGTTAGTCCCATCCAGAGAATTAACTCCAGACAGGATAGTTTTCCATTATTATAATGAATATACATGAACAATGGGTTTGGGGAGGAAACCCACCCTTTAAATAGATGGTCCGGAAACCTAGGAATGTCAATTCCTAATAAAAACAAAATAAATTAGGCAAGTTTCCATCGGAAGTAATAGATAAACCAAATAGTAGATACATTGTGTTATGCTTTAATAAACCGGAATACCAAGAAGAGACAAATTCATAGAATACAACCTGTAGTGGAAATAAGCAAATACAAATTGATTCTTTCGAAAGGAACAAGATTTCATAAGAGAGTAAATATGGAAGCGGCAATGCAAGAGATTAGATCAAACACAAAATCTTTCCTCTAGTGCCAAAAATTTGAAAAATTAAGAGAACTATCAGAGATAAAAACCCTACTGTCGATGACAACATACAAATCTCAAGAATATACAATTCTATAATTTAAAGAAGAACTATTTAAAACATCACATTTACTATTTCCATTTACATCAAGATTTACATTCTTAATGAATATACCATGCAGTAGAGTCAACCCATTAAATATTAAACCATAGTTCGCTGAATATAGAAACTTTCCTCAGAAATTCCAATTTTCTTACCGAATATCAATATAGAGAATTAAGATAGATATTTGGTTGGCCAAGACAGAGTATGGAAACATAGGATGCAGGACCAGACCATAATGAATGAAAAACCTCTGGTATAATCAGACCATTAAACAAAATTCATATTTAATACAAAATAATTTATAGTTCCGCAAGCTGCGATGAGCTAGAAGATAGACAAGCTTAAGCGCCCTCGACAAAGGCCTTATAATTACAAAGCTGGAATGGTTCAATTAAAAGATGGAACTAGTCTCGATAGAGACAACTAAGGAAAAAACAAATACCTGGCATAACAGAAGAAGATGCCATCTTAGTAGGGTAAGAATAGATTTGACCATATAATAGAGGGTAAGGTTGTGTTTCGTACCTGCAACAATATAGACAACAAC